>CM076578.1:193612160-194126931 GCA_034641835.2 Pinus albicaulis | reverse complement strand
AAAGTTTTAAACCATAGCATATTTCCCCCCTACTTTCATTTCATTCATTTCCCTTTTTTTATTTTCCTTCCCCACTCATATATTTTCACACGTTTCATTATAATCCCGCACATTCAAAATCATTTTTCGCATAGGCCAAAACCCAAAATCATTTACATTTCCGTCTCCTACAAACCTTTTAGAAGTACAATATACAATGTGGGACCCATTCCTCGCCACACTCCCTTTTATCACTTTTCACTTACTTCGCTTCCTTATTCTCTGATCACGATTAAAGTGGGCCATCCCTCCACATCACTGGTTTACCTCAGCCTCATCACAATGATTATACATCTTTCACATCGCAAATAAAACTTAAAACTCGCGATCACTGATTTGTGATATCACTTCGCATCTGTTTTAACTTACTTTTAAAAATGCCTACAACATATTTGTTTTAACTTGCGATGCAGCAGGTTGGCCCCACCTCAGCAGCTCTGCCCCCCACTTTATAGCCTTTTGAAATACTTCGATATATTATGAAAACATCATAAAACATTACCTTACCACATAAAACTCCGTCGATTGTAGTGGGCTCCATTTCTCCTTGACACATCATCCTCTATTAAGCGCAAATCGCACTTTGCGGTTTTAAACATTTACCTTATTTTTCCAAGTGCTAGATTCTGCGATATGCGATGCGAGTAGGTCCCTCTCCCCGCACTTCACAAATTTTAGATGTTAACCCCACAACTTATAAATAAAATTTGAAAGTTGTGATGTGCACCTGCGATCTGGTCCCACTTCTCCCCTGCCACGTCACTTACCTCCTTCCCTGCGCTTCGCACTTTGCTGTTTTTAGTGGTTACATCCTCCCCGCTTATAACAAAACTTAAAAATTGTGATCTGCGCTGCGGTTCGGTCCCACCGTTTCTCCACGTTGCATCCCACTTCGCATCGTATCTCCGGTAACATTCTTCATAAAATTAAACTCTAAATGTTTCGAAGTGCGCGGATGCGATGCAACTTCAGAATCAAAATTTAAAAGATTTCACTAGTAAAAAATGACTAATTAGTTACTAAAACAACGACTAAAATTTGCATATAAACGACTATTTTTCGGTCGGTGACCAATAGTAGCTAATTTATAGTATCCTATAAAGCGACCAAATTTTAGTCGTTTTTAGCTTAGTCATTAATTGGTTGTCTCAATTTTGTTGTCTAGTAGTATATTTGGTCATTAATTTAGTCATTGATTTGGTCATTAATTTAGTCATTGATTTGGTCATTGATTTAATCATTGATTTGGTCACTAATTTAGTCATTGATTTGGTCATTGATTTATTCATTGATTTGGTCATTAATTGTCACAATTAATGACCAAATATACAAAAAAATATATTACTAAATCATCACTCGAGAAAACCAATTAATGACCGAAGAAATATGACCAAAATGTTGGTCGTGTTATAAGATATTGTAAATTAGCTACTAATAGTCATATATATGCAAATTTTAGTCATTGTTTGAAACCAATTAATGACCAAAGAAATATGACTAAATTTTAGTAGTGCTATAAGATACTATAAATTAGCTACTAATAGTCGTATATATGCAAAATTTAGTCACTATTTGCAATCACAAATTTATCATTTGTAGTAGTCATTTTTTTTTTTTTTGTAGTGTCATATTTATTATATAAATGACTACTTTAGTAGTTTATATTCATTTCATTTACTTTCATTAACAATCATAATAAGCTACTAATTTAGTAATATATTCATTTTATTTGTGTTCATCATTAATAAACAAAAAAGCTACTAATTTAGTAATTTTAGATTGATTTTATGTGTTCATTATTAATCAACATAAATTAATTAGTATGATTTTACAACTAAATTAAAAAAATAATGTCATACAATGTACATGTTCATCTAATATGAATACTAATTACAATACTAAGTAATATCAAGCGCAACTATAGATAATTTCAACCACATAAATTATATTATATAAAATGTCAAGTATTACAATCTGAGTTTCCAACTTAATATTGGTTGGAGTACAATTTACACATGAAATATTGTTTCATCGCTTCAACACATTATCATTCCATTGCCAAGACATTGCAGGTGAATTCACCAACTCTAAAATCTTGGCCATTAGTCTCTATGTGTGTGTCTTATGTGGGATATTGGCTCTACAGGTACCGCTAGACCAATTTTCTTCTCTCTCTCTTTAATTTGCATTTTTTCACTCTAGTGTTATTTTTCTCCTATTTCTTCAATTCCTACTTCTTACCATCAATACTGAGTTCCTTTTTCTAGAAAAAAAAGATACAATGCAGAGTATAAGACATGAAAGTCGATGAACAGTGGAATATAAACTAAAGTAGACTATAAAATATTTATATGATATATACCTCAACATAAGCAATATTGTTAATGTCACTTTTCCCCATAAAAGAAAGAAACTCAAACAAATTTTCTTCAGTTGGGCAATAGTGGCCACTATCTAGCCAAATGACCTATATAAACAAAGCAAATAAAACGTCACCATAGAATAAATTTTGTACGTACTGTGTTCTCAGTGTACAACATTTGTTGATGAAATGTTATCTTCAACTAAAGTAATAAATGCAAATAGAAGCACAAATTTCTATCCTAGTATTTTGAATTATCATTCTTATGGTACATTGCAATTTTGATTTTATCCAACATAATCAAACACAACAGAGCTAACAATTTCTACTAAGAATTTCTCATGTTCTACTTTTGTAGTTGTATCATTTCCTCTAGTTATCTTTTAGAAGTAGTGACACTTGAACAATAAAATTGGTCAGTAGAAATATAACGGGTGGAGAAAAGTATTGCTAACACAAGATTACAACAAGAAACTAAAAAAGAATAAGACAAGATTTTGTAAATTCGATACTAACCGGAAATATAGCTTCAATATAACAATCTTCAATTGTCAACGTACTATTTTAGGGGAAAATGAATCCAATTCCCAGAAGCCAACAAATTATATCTAGAGAAAAACTAAACATGTTAGCTCCACATTCAAAGGTAAAGTAACTGGGGACGAGCTATATCAGATACTTTTAAGAGTGTATGGGTAGCTACTAACACCATTAAAAAAAAATTTAAAATATATCTGCCACGTATAACCTCAAATGTGGCAACAAATTTGATATATGCACAACCTATATACATTTCAAAATGCATTGCAATGATATAAGAGTATCAAAATAAACTACACATAATTACATATTCAATTTCCACTTTTATTCCAAAACAACGTCATTCAAATAACTGTTATAACTTACCCTGAAAAATATACCGAAATTTCCATTCATTGTGATGAATATCCCTGGCTCTTAGTTCCTGGAAAGGTGGTTGCTGAGTGAAATCCTGCCCAAAACAAACAAATCTTAATAGGAGACAATTATGAAAAATACCATTACCTTTTTCTCCTTCAAAGAATGCAGTATTTTCTTAAAAAATGTCTAAAATTATAAGCACTTATCTATTAAATCACAAATAAAACAACAACTATGGGCAAATAAGAACCGCACAAGTGGAGGAATTTTTTTTTTTTGTAGCATGTCGTGGCACATAAAACCTATCGTCGGTGCTAGTGTTGCTTGTAGTCAATGTTTTATAAAAGTAATTATTCGGTTGCTTTCTTGGTGTGCCGAGGTCATAACCAAAATAAGAATATGTTTTCTCTTGTTGCACAATATCATCAATTTTTAGTTCCCTGCACAAATGGAACTAGTACCAAAGAATTTCTCACCAAAATTGGCAATTACAACAAATCACATATAATGAAATTGAAAATGTCTTACAACATTAAGAGCTTGCAATGTCATTTGAGCATATACTTCATATGTTTCCACATCTTCCTGACATTCAATAAGGTGTTTATTAAATTTTAAATCTTGTATATATAGCGATATGAATAAAAGTGTTCACAACCAAAGCAAGGATGAAATGAAAAGAACCCACATGCATTGTAACATTGTGAAGTTGGCAGATTAATTGAGTTGGAAAATTCAGATAATTGGATATGTGAGCATCAACCTCATTTTTTGTTGAAGCTACCTAAAATCACATTGATTATGATCGGTTTCATTACGTAACATTAAAATTTCAAAATATTGGGATCACATTTTATGATGAAAAGAAGATAAACATTCATTATTTTCAGTCATTTGTATCCAAAAGAAGATTGCAAATTAAAAATTAGTGAGCAACCACCTCACCTGCTCATTGTAACCCTGTGGAAAATTAACAACCTTTCTCCCAACAACACGTAAGGACACAAGCGGTATGACACAACTATTACAAAGCTCTGAATTAAGGCATCTCCTTTCCCCTGCTTGATGTGACATGAACAAACAAATTGTGAATTGCATATTCCTTTAGAAACCTCTCGGCATTCCAATAGTAATTATGTAAGGTAATATGATATTATGAATGTAAACTTTGCAATATAAAGCACATTAACTTGAAAAATATTCTAGATGACAGTATTTTCCATAGAAATTCATTCTCTCTTTCTTCGGTTATTAAATTATTTGTCCAATCAGGTTGGAATTCTGGAATCATGGTTTGATAGGCTACATACTCTTGCATCTTCCTCATCCGAGGAAATATCAACTCTTCATACCTGGAAATATTCCAAGGAAAGTACATGAGATTCATAATCTTTTAATCAACATGTTTCATTGGTGAGAAAACAATCAACAAATGTAGATAGAAATTTGTTTTCATTTTGTTAGTAACTCTTATATCTATTCCATGTCATCAGATGGACACCAACATTATTAACCTTCCAACAGCTTCTTCAATGCTATCTGTGGATAAAGATGATGCATTTGGGATTCCTGCTTTTAAAATAAATTGGAATTCTTTATTTTCCAAAGAAAAATGTGTGATTTCTATCCTACTTTGAATTGAAATTACATTTTTTATGTGCATTCTGCACTTGCATGTAAAAGGGACTCTGTTTCTGCCCTTTTCTTCAAAAAAAGAAAACTCGCCCAAAATTACATGTCTGTTAAGTCCTTACATATTCCCATAAAGGTCACCCAGTTACCATATTTTAATTCCTTACATCTTCCCATAAAGGTCACCTAGTTACCATATTTTAAGTCCTTACATCTTCCCATAAAGGTGACCCAATAACCATATTCTATATAAGAAAAAAAAACTCAACAAAAATCACTTTAGCAAGCCCTACATCTGATTCACAATGGAATAAAAAATCCATGCATAGTGACCTTAAACAGAATGAAAAAGAAAATAAATTGAAGGCTAAGGTGATTGTAAAGGTGGCAGTTATGCCTCCTCTAACCTCTTCCAAAATCGTACAACCTTCTGCTAGTTGTACACGTTCCATTGACAAGGCATATGCCTCCACGTTCATCTTGCATTAGTACTGTGTAGATTTTGGATCAAAATGCATCCTATGCAATTATAATTTGTTTAAACAAGTATGGAATAGGAAGTACTAGAGTGGAGGACGTTACTTTATTCCATAGGATGAAAATATTTTTATGCTTTCTAATTCCATCGAAAAGAGTCCTTTCTAGGTATCTCAAATAAGGGTGTTGTAATATGAGCATACATTTTTATAAAATTTTGGTAATATCCCATTAACTCTTATAATCCTTGCAATTAGAGATGTTTTTTGGTTTCAGTTGACCTTTACACAACCTTTTGATATTATATGGTCGTACTTTTTCATAAAAATGTTTTTTTTTTTAACATAGAAAATACCTAATTTATGTGCTTGAGGTGGTCCTTCAAGGTTTTACTGCAGTGTACATGTGTATATCATCAAAGATAACAAGCACAAACTTGTTAAGAATCGTTCACCCAAGTTTTGGTCAAGGTGAAGGTTTCCCTCCAACTTCACTATTTGATGGTGAAGGTGGCAACCTGAAATTTCAAACATAGCTCAAGAAAGTTGGCAATGACCTTCCAAGTGCACTAATCCATGTCCAAAATGTTTCTTATTTCTCGTCAAAAGTGTTTTCAAGTTACATAATGTTGGTGTAAAACTGTGAGATAAGCACCATCTAATGGGCCCATACGGGGTCCAACCCAGTTTAACATGAAATTGATAGGATTTGGTGATAAATGTGTGAGAAAATGGAATTGGTATGCTTTCCTAGGATGTTATATGTCAAGTTGTAGTGAATGGTAAGATGTCCTCTCTCTCTACCCTCCAAAGGTAACTAAGTAAGGCTGACTTTTGTTCCATTTTGTTGATGTATTGTAAAAAAATTTATTGGATACATGTTAGAAAAGGATAATGGGATTTTGTTACCAAATGTGTGGTCTTCAACTCCCATTTTTCTGAAAAATTTTCCACTCTGATCCATCAAGAGGAAGAGGAGCTATAAAAAATTGTTTATGGCCTTTGGATCAGTGTTCGATGAACACATGAGTAGCTATATAATTATCAAATAGAGATCCATCCTACATCCATTAATAAAAACTAGAAAATAATCAATGTAGGGAACATAACTATGCACCCGAGGGTTCCCTTTCATCGAATTGTATTCCTTAAGAAGATATTCTAATGGTTGCTTCTTATATTACCATATCTTTTGAGAATACACTACCACATGAGATTCAATGGAACATGTTTTAAAATATCTCAAGGACCATTTGGAATTAAGCAAGATATTTATCTACTTATAGTGGAAAGATTCATGATCACCCTGTTGTTTATCAGGGTCTGCCCCAACCCACTTTAGTAATTCTGATTCATTCTCTCCCTTTTTTCGGTTGTTAAATTATTTGTCCAGTCAAGTTGGAATTCCACAATCATGGTTTGATAGGTTGCAAACTCTTGCATCTTCCTCATCCAAGGAATTATCAACTCTTCAAACCTGGAAATATTCCAAAGCAAGTATATGAGATTCATAATCCTTTAATCAACATGTTTCATTGGTGAGAAAACAATCAACAAATGTAGATAGCAATTTATTTTCATTTTGTTAGTAACTCTTATGGCGTCAGGTGGACAACAACATTGTTAACCTACCAACAACTTCTTCAATGCTATCTGTAGATAAATATGATGCATTTTGGATTCATGCTTTTATAAGCAATTGGAATTATTTATTTTCCCAAGAAAAATGTGTGATTTATATCCTACTTTGAATTGAAATTACATTTTTTATGTGCATTTTGCACTTGCATGTAAAAGGGACTCTGTTTTTTCCCTTTTCTTCAAGAAAGAAAACTAGCACAAAAATTACATGCCTTTTAAGTCCTTACATCTTCCCATAAAGGTCACCCAGTTACCATATTCTATATAAGGCTTGAAGTACTTTACAAATGAAAAGGCTTTGAGAGAACATGTGCAACAAAAATAATTTTGAAAAAAATTGGCTTTATGAAGAAAGCAGATTATAATTTATGCCTTCCATCAAGGATAGTCTGATACAAACACAAATGGTTGTTTTTGTTCTAGATGGTGCATTAACAGGAATGAGAAGTGTATTCAACAATGCACTGGAAAAATAAGACAACATGAACACTCTTAAAAAGAAGATGTTGATGGCCTTGAAGCTTGAATGTACCCACTGAAGAAAGTTCTCACATTTGGAGACATTGCTGAAGAATGATTTGAGTACCATAATGAAGATCTGATCCCTATCTGAGGTGGGCTGTGTGGGGCTTACTATTTCAGAAATTACAGAGGTGGAAGTGTTGCTATCATAAAAGCGATAGATGAGGATCACTTTGCTCCCAACAATCCAAAAGCCTTTGTCGGAAAAGTTCTAGGGAAACCTGGTTTAAAGAGATGGGTTAGATTTGGAGAAATAGGTATTAGAGAAGTTGCAGCATATCTTCAAGATCATGATTGTTTTGCAAATGTCCCCCTATTGTGCTTGTCAAAATAACACATTCAATTTTTAATGTAAAGTGACTACAACTAAGAAAGGAAATAAGAGACGAACTATAGTTTATTTTCAATAGTTTGTCCCACATGATTGTGATGCCAATGATCATGGAACATCTAGTTTCCCAGTGGCTACTGTACATAGGATTGGAATTGTTTCTGAGTGGTTGTTGTACATAGGATTGAAATACTAGATAATAGGATACTTAATACTGACATACATGTAGAATCTTCTTGTGAAGAATAGGATGATATCCCCGAGTTGGAGGAGAATCCATTGATAATACACATATATCATGGTATTTTCCTCCCAGAAAAATCTGGAGGATCCTTAATTTCGACTGGCAACATTGGCCTCAGGCTTCTATACCCTTCTCAGAGGATGAATCAGAATATATTTATATCCTTGATGCCATCAAGGATGCAGAAATATTGAGACGGGAGTTACGTATAGTATGAGAGGCTTGTATGAGATTTTGAAATATTTAATTCCTTGGAATTATCATTTTTGCCTAGAAATAAGCGAGTTTTATCTCCAAATGTATTCTTCCTTATGTAGGTCACAGCCCAGTTTTATCTCCAAATGCAGGTCATAGCCTAGGATATTTTAACATGCTTCGACAAGGGAATAACACTATTATTTTTCTGATTAATAAGAGGATACGCTTATAATCGCGATGTATGATACAGAAATGGAACTACACCAGTTTGATAGATACCCTTCATAACAACGAAGGGAAATGTTCTACTCTCAAGGTATTTTTTCAATCTATCTTCCATTCTTCATAGCATGGCCATATTTTTTGCATGTGCTTCTCATTTTTTTGTGATATGGGAGTATTTGTGCATAATATATTGTGTTAATATGGTTGCTTGTCCATTTTTCCATTTTCTTTTGCCCCAACTTTTAACCAACTCTTTTTCCTCTACATTTACAATATCGTATATCTGAGGGGACTTTCTTTTTAATTGGCCAGGATTTAATATCGTATGATCTGAGGGGACTTTATTTTTAATTGGCCAGGACTCAGTATCGTATTAGCGGAGTGTCTTTCTAGTTTTATCCATCTTGAGTCATCTGTTACACTGTTGACATTACAAAACTATCTTCAACTAAAGGACAACAATCCATGTTATGAGAGGCTTAAGGGTTTTGATGTTGTGCACTATTTTCCTAGAAAAGGCTGGTGAAGCCGGCCTTTGTCTTGCAGAAATCAGTGCAATGACGAGTCATGAGTTTCATAGAGTAGAGAAGGAATCCAGTGAGCTTGAAGATATTTACATGAGTGTCGTTAGTCAAGTAAAGTTGGAGGTTGATTAAGAAATGTGTCATTATGTCATTAAATCACAGGAAGACGATGATCGTTCAGAACCTCCTTTAGAAGAGGAACATTTGCCCGAAATTTTCTAATTTGATATGGATTATGAAGATGATGAGTATTTCAGTTACATGAGCTCTGTTTAGTGGTTGGGTGAAGGAATTGTGCGCCAGTTTCAACAGTAGCCCGAATTCTATGGGAGGAAATGGTTTTAACAAATTCTAAATGTGCGTGACTTCAATGGAGTTCCAACATTGTTTCCTCACTTTTCTTTAACAGATTCTGAAAGAAACGATCTGCAAATTCATCCTTTTTCATATGGAACACCTAGAAATTCTCGAATTGGTATCAGGTCTCCATGGCTACTGCATCAATGCATCCTGAATTGAAATGTGTGGTCAGAATTTCCTTGGCGCCCACTCCCCACCCCCGGACAACCCAAATAAAGGAAAAAAATTGTGTGCATATTTCATGGTTAGAGGAGGAGGTTCAGTTCAACAATAGCAGCAGATACCCAATCCAAATCTCAGAGGGCGGGAAACCCAAATGAGCGAAAAAGTTATAAGCAAAAAAAACTCAAGAAAAAGAATTTTAGCAAGCCCTACATCTGATTCACAATGGAATAAAAAAGGCGTGCATAGTGACCTTAACTAGAATGAAAAAGAAAAGAAATTGAAGGCTAAGGTGACTATAAAGGTGGCAGCTATGCCTCCTCTAACATCGTCCAAAATCGTACAACCTTATGCTAGTTGTACATGTTCCATTGACAAGGCATCTGCCTCCACGTTCATCTTGCATTAGTACTGTGTTGATTATGAATTAGAATGCATCCTATGAAATTATGATTTGTTTAAATAAGTATGGAATAGGCAGTACTAGAGTGGAGGATGTTACTCTTTTCCATAGGATGAAAATATTGTTACGCTTTCTAATTCCATCGAAGAGAATCCTTCCTAGGTATCTTAGATAAGGGCGTTGTAATATGAGCATACATTTTTATAAAATTTTGGTAATATCCCATTAACTCTTGGAATCCTCGCAATTAGAGATGTTTTTGGGTTTGGTTCTACCTTTACACGGCCTTTTGATATTATATGGTCGATGTACGAAGTCACTTTATTTTTTCCAAAAATGCATTTGGTACTTTTTGCATAAAAATGTTTTTTATTTTAACATAGACAATACCTAATTTATGTGCTTGAGGTGGTCCTTCAAGGTTTTACTGCAGTGTACATGTGTATATAATCAAAGATAAAAGCACAAACTTGTTAAGAATATTTCACCCAACTTTTGGTCAAGGCGAAGGTTGCCCTCCACCTTCACTATTTGATGATGAAGGTCGCGACTTGACCTTTCAAAGGTAGCTAAAGAAAGTTGACAATGACCTTCCAAGTGTGCTATTGCATGTCCAAAAATGTTTCTTCTTTCCTGTCAAAAAGTGTTTTTAAGGTACATAATGCTGGTGTAAAATTGTGAGATAAGCACCACCTAATGAGCCCATACGGGGTCCAAACCAGTTTGACATGAAATTGATAGGATTTGGTGAAAATGTGTGAGAAAATGGAATTGCTATGTTTTCCTAGGATGTTATATGTCAGGTTGTAGTGAATGGTAATATGTCCTGTCCCTCTAGCCTCCAAAGGTAACCAAGTAAGGATGACCTTTATTCCATTTTGTTGATGAAGTGTAAACAAATTTATTGGATAACTGTTAGAAGAGGATAATGGGATTTTGTTACCAAATGTGTGGTCTTCAATTCCCATTTTGTCGAAAACTTTGCCACTTTGATCCATCAAGAGGAAAAGGAGCTGTAAAAAATTGTTTATGGCCTTTGGATCAGTGTTCGATGAACACATGAGTAGCTATATAATTGTCAAATAGAGATCCCTCCTACATCCATTAATAAAAAATAGAAAATAATCAATGTAGGGAACATAACTAGGCACCTAAGTGTTCCCTTACATCGAACTATATTCTTTCACTGGATCCACTTTTTTGCGACCGGTCAAAGGTTTACTCCAATTAATTTGTTGTCAACTTATTTTATGATCTTAATAGGGCTAGAGCCTTGAGTGAGACTCGATGGTTGAGCAGAACAAATCAAAGGAAGAATCTCATTTGCACCCTCACTTGTCAAGATATTTTGAATGTCTAAAAACCAATAATTTTCAACTGTTGTATTCAAATAAGCCACACATTGATTTTGTTGGACTTCCCAACAAGGATATGAAAAATTGTCTCTAGTTGTGGACAACAAATCACATTGCCCAGGTATGATGCTAGTGAGCTCTAGCACTTAACTACCATTCCGCTTACTATATATGTTGCTGCTTAAAAAAAATTGAAAGCACAAAGCCTTGATAAAACTGGGACAGTTGAATTTCAAAAGAAAGGGTGTAAGGGAGAAGGAGAAAGCAATGGATTCAATGCATCAAGAGAAACACTAGGGGAAGAAGGCACAAGAAGAAGATTTATTTCCTCTTCCTTTTGGATTGCATCTGGATCAATTGAAATGGGTGGCTTTATATCTCTGCATTTGGTTTTGCCTTTGATTTTGGTATTGATGTTAATCTTACCAAAAAATGGAATGCATCTCATTTATGTTAGAGGTGAGTGCATATATGTGGAATAATCATCCCCAGGTCTAGCTCAAGGTTTTTCCATTGTTTATGCTAGAGTTTTTGAGTAAAATTACAATTAGTTTAATAACCAAATGGGACTTGGAGGGCAATATGGGTGGTGAGCCATGAAGGTATGCTTGATCATGGCACTTATTTTATGCCGAAGGAGTTACGGATATATCTAAATATTTATCATATTGTATGTATTTTCCACTTCGTAGTTGCTTTCACCATAATAGTCTTCATGTTGATAGGTCTTCTACTGAAAATATTGATCTTGATCAATTTGTAAAAATGTCTTTTGTTTCCAATGAGGAGATGATAAAGTGGAAAATGTTGGCATTGAATCTAGAGATTTATAAATCAATGATATGTCTCAAATTAGTGATACATTCTCATTTGAAATTGGAACAAGGAACATTCCCATTAGAGAGGGTATTTATGGCTTAGTCGATTTCACCCAATATGGTGAGATAGATAAAAAATTTGGATGATAGAAACCCTTTCAAACTAGCCAATCAAGTGAAGTGATTCAGAGAAAGGCTTCTAAAAGATGCCAAATTCTTTCCACCCATATATTCTTTACAAAAATATTAGTAAATATCATATTATGTTTCTTATCATCTATGCTAAGATCAACTATCAAAATAATTACAGGTCCTGTACAAGGATGGCTTTACTGGATTTCTATTCTACGCACAAGATGGTATTACAGGGCAAGATAGCTAGACAGAGAACAATCCTTAAAATTTAAAGTGGGTGGGATGATTTTGAAGGGATGAAAGGCAACTAAGAATCTTTCACCATGTTCAAAGGAAAGAAGTGAATTGACTACAAACAAAGAGCAATAAAGGATTCTTTATTATAGCAATCAAAAGTGCTTAAATTAGCGAAGCAGGAGCATTTAAGAATTCATGCTTATAGCTAATTTAGAAGAAAACATTTAGGAACAATCACATTTGAAAACATAGTACAATTAAGCAAATTCTGTTTCAATCCTTTATGTAAATTATTCAGAAATGGATATGATGGTATTATAAACTAATATAAAATTTCAGACAAAGGGTAGAAACACTTATTGAACCGTAGTCCAACACATGAATCCTGCAACAAGTCCAGTGCTTCAAATCGTCATCCAGTAAGCCACAAGTAAATTTCTCCAAAAGCTTTTATTCCGAAAATCTCAGTGTTACAGCAGAGTAATAGAATCCACCCCTCAAAACTCTCTTTGAGGGCTTATTTATACAAAAATAATCCTAACAATCTTACTCTATCATAGCCAATAATTCAGGCTGATTTAAAGCATATTTACAAACAAACAAAAGACACATGGTCTCGTAAATAGAATAATGAATAACGACTGATGTGCTGTTCCTTTCTTCATGGACGTGCTAAGGATAAGTGCTCAAAATAGGGCTCTGTGCTGTCCTTTACGTATTCCTTTGACTTGTTGAATACTCTTTCTTCTCACGGATACTCTTTGACCTTTCATCTGATACTCTTTCATCTGCATTTCTGTTTTTTACCATTTACTCAATAGTAAAGATAAACTTTTATCCTGACAACATTTTTTTACAAAATTTCCAGCATTTCCTTCCACCACTGATCATCTGGTATCATTGTTCTTCTGAGCTTCCTTAAAGTTTCATGGGCTTCAGTAAGTTTATAAAAAGTGGGCTCGTTCGGAAATAGATATTTTAATTCATGCTCCAGATGAAATAGATTCCTCACTTTTTCATAAATACTTTTCCCGGTTGGTATTACAGGTTTTGATGAGCTAGTAGAACCTATATTAGTAGAACCTATCGCTGTATTTTTAGCATGAGCTTGGATTCTTTTTTCATAGGTTTCTAAGTCTACTATTTGATCCTCAGTGAGCATGGGACTTGGCAAATCACTGTCCAGCAGAGCTTGAAACTTTTCTCTGAAAACGTTGATGTCGACCAAAATATCAGTACACTTTCTTTCTAGATTTTGCATGAAAGTTCTCTTGGTAAAAATTCTCTTTGCTTCCAAAACTACACCTGTTCTGTCATCAATTCCTAACAATGCTAGCTGTTGTTTTGTTCTGGAATTCAAAAACTGAATGAGCTGCTAGGCCAGCTCTGGCTTGCCTCTTAATTCATGTCTAGTTTTATTTATTTCCTCTTGAGCTATCTTGACTAACTCATTCTGCTCAAAAATAGCTTGGATGGAAGGCCAAATATCTCTTATTAAGTTAATGATGTTGTCCCAAAGAATATCATTTATTTCGTTCAGAGGCTTTTCCAGTGAAAGATCTTTTTGCAAAGCCTCAACCATTTTCTCCAATCTTTTTATTTCCCTGAGGTTGTCAGCAGCCGTCCTTTTTGATGTGTCATATTTTCCCTCCAATTTTGTTAATTGTAATTTTGTTTCTTGGAGTTCTGTGACCTTTAGCTGCAAACTCTCCATCTGTTTAATTAAATCCTCAGAATTCAAATTAGAAATGTTTACCTGAGATGGTTGTTCCTGCTGTCCTGTAGTCGTAGTACCTGTTGTTGAAGTCTGCTTGATAATTCCCTGTTCCTGCAATGCTTTTTCCAACTCCTTCTCTGTTTCATTTAGTCGCTCTGTCAAATTCAAGAGCAACTCCATCATTTCTTCTTGTGAATTTCCTTTTATAACTTCCTGTGTCTGAGGGTGCCTCGAGGCTGGTATTTTCAGCTGTTTTCTGAGTGCAGATATATCATCCTCTTTCTTTTTTATCAGTGCCTCAATACCTTTAGTGTCTTTGGGATTGTGACCCAAACCAATGATGATCTCTTCTAGAGACTTTATTCTATTGTCCTTGGCCTGTGAGGAAGCCCTTTCAATCTTCAATGTTGCAGTGGTATTATTCAAGGAATCTTGCAGCATTAAAGCTGCCATGGCTTTGTTGGTGAGAGTAGAATAAACCATTTCCCCTGTTTGCCTATGAAGCTCTATCTGATCCAAGGGATGGATATCCTTTGCTAACACTTCAAAATTTGTTCTGATGTAATCTGTTGCTGAAGTTGGCTTTGGCACCGTAGCTTTGAAGTGGCTCATTTGCATTTTACCTTGTGAAAGATCAAATGCTGACATCAACCTTTGCTGATTGTGAGGAGCCATTTTCATATACTGATCGTAGACCTTCATTTTCAATGGTTCATTCTTTGTTTTGATTTTAATGAAGGTTTTCTTAATGTCTCCAGTATCTGTCTTTGGCGGTCTGAAAGAAGATACTTCAGTGCTCAACTGCTTTTGTATCCCTTTCTGGCTTATGTTTGTCTCACTTGCTGTACCTGTTTGCTGACTATCCTCCCTACCATCATCAAATATCTCATCTATAATCTCTACATCTGGAGCTGGATCAGACTTGTGTTTTTGGGTTGATAAACTCAGGCTCCTTACTCCTTTTTGAAGGTGTGGTATCTGGAGCTGGCCTCTTTTTCCCTATTTCCACATTCAGTGGAGTTTGCATCTCTGGAACTTGGATTTGCTTTGCTGGTGTTTGAGAAGCCAGAGATTGTTCTGGTGCTTTGGAACTCTGTGATTTTTCTGCCATGACCAGGGTTTCAACGACCTGAACTATAGGTTCTTTTCCTTTACCCTTGGGCTCTGCTGCTACTGATGGGTTGTCTTCCTGTATAGCTTGTTGTAGAGTGGCTGTTGAAGATGTGCCAATATAGGGTCCGTGCATTTGATCATATGTTTCTAGGTCAAATTTCTTCTCAGCATCTTTCATAAGTTTATTCAATTTGTCAGCTCCACTTCCCTCTTCAATAAGCGTTCCTTTAACCCATTCATCTTGATTTGCATACTGTTCTATGTCAGGAATTCTGTGATGTATATAAGGAGATGACTTATTTTTTAACCTTCTTTCACAAATGAAATCAAAGGGGTCATAAGGGACCCAACGGAAAGATGTCTGGAATTTTCTCTCTAATATAAGTTCTGCATCTCTCTCAGCTTGTCTAGAATTGCAAATGAAAGGACCTAACTGGCTTTTGATCCTTAACTGTGCTTGCTTCTTTACATTGCAGAAATGGATTACATCTGAGTTATTCATCCGTCTAAAGTATTCCAAAGCAAAAATTCTCATTGGTACATATCTGGGTAACTTGAATGGATGTAATTCACATCCATAAATCCTGATGACCGTATGGTTTTGGTACAAGTACCAATCCCCAACTTTGTAACTCTTTGACAATTGCAGGGTCTTTCTTATCTCAGTACTAAGCCTGGGGGAAGAAACTCCTGTTAACAAGGTTGTAGCAGGATGTACAAACTGATCAATGAATTCTGAATAAGAGTAGGGAGAATCAGAGGACAAATGAATGATGGGGGACCAAAAAATAAAAGACCTGGGATTACCTTTAGCATCAAGTTTCTGAACAGGGAAAGGGAATCTGTCTGAGTGATAGAAAATTATGAGATGATAGATAACTGAGGAGTACTTGAAAACCTTTTCATCATCTAGCCTTAAAAATTGATCATGGATTTTGTTGGCAATGAAGGAAGCATAATCATACTTAATCTCAGAAGGCTGCCCAGGGGTAAAGATAGATAGCAAAGCCAGAGTTATCTCATCTACATACTCACTGGTATTGAATCCTAAGACAAAGGATATTACATTCACAATAAGCCTTCCCAATTGATTGAAAAAGTAAAAACCATAGGGGGGAGTCCCTTGAGGCTGATGCTCAGGTAACATGAAGTACTGACACATTGCTTTCAATTTCTCTGGAGTTAACAGTCTGGTTTTCTCAATTAGCCCTTCCATGGATAGAGGTGCTAATTCTTGTTCTGGCTCAAATTGTAACATAGCATTGATAGCCGGAGGTGTTATAGGGAACAAAACACTTTGATCAGGAGCTAATACAGCTCTTTGTGTGGGATCATAATTTGCATGACAATAATGAATGATTTCAGGGAAAACGTGAACTGTAGGAATAAAATACCTTGGGAGATTGGATTCCCACAACCCTATAAGATCTTGCCCCTTTGAGTGTTCGTCTCTGCAGCGACAGAAGCTCAAACGGGGACTTTCATCAAAATGCAGGTCTTTTATTTGGAAATCTTCATCTATGAGAGGCAAGTAGTCTAAATCTCGGTGAGGAGCATTCAAAGGAGTGATATTTAGAGCAGTTGGGGCCTCCATTTTGGTTCTTGTGGATTCAAAATGGAGGTTTCAGTTTTTCTTGCAGACCGGACGGGATATCTGACAAAAGAGGAAATTGGAACAAATTGCAGGTTTGGGAAGTAAATTCACAGGTTTTAAATCTTCAATGAGGACTCAGAGAGGACTTTTGACCACTTTTTCAGAGAAAAAACACAGGAAACTAAGCTTAACTTGCAGTCGGGGCGCGGAATGATAAATACCTGTTTTTTAATGGAAACTGGTTCTTCAACAGGTAATGAACAATGGCGAGGACGTTCTTCAATACTGGCGCAGCGGAATTTCGGAGTAATTTGGTGTATTTGCAGTGAAATTTGAAAATTGCAGCGGGAGCTTAGTCTCTTTCGGAAACTAAAAATAACTGAAAAAACGCGAAAAATGGCTTAAAAACAAGTCAAAAGGGTTTTTGTCGTTTTCGAGGTGATGACGTCATTTGACGTACGGGGTGACGTAAGGGAGTGGGGTCGGCGGTATGCGGTAGGCGGTAAGCGGTAAGCCCGCACCGCTTTTGGATGAGGGCGGTAAAAAACGCGATGGCAGCGATTCCACAGGACGCTTGCCACGTGGAATGCTGAATAGTCAAAAACCGCCCACTCCCCGCTGGCTAAATAACTCACACGGGATGGGCAGCGGGATTGATCGGGACCGTTGATCAACGGAGGGATGATCTGACGGCTGAAAAGGATGGGAACTTGTGCGGCTTCAAAGGTGGGCCCGTCGGGGTTTAAAAAGGTTTTAACGTGTAATCTAATCACCCCGGGGAGAAGTTAATAGGCGGGAATGGTTGTTAATTAGTCCAAATGACTAATTAACCCCGTGAATTTATGAAATGGATCGTGGCGGAGTTTGGCCATGTGGAATGCCACGTGGACAGAACACGGTGGCATAAACTTCCGCGGAGTTTATTAATATGTTTTGATTTTAAACACACTTGTCGTATGTCTAAAGGTTTTTTGTATATATTTTTTATTATACGATGAATAAATTAAAATAATCAATTCATCATAGGGGCGGAATGTATATATAAGGCTATAGTTTTTACCAAAGGGTTTTATAAAGCGGGGTATTTAGTTTAAATGTGCGGGACTATATATACTTTGGTAAAACATTATAATAAGAGGGTTTTGGGGATATTTTTTAGAAAAGGGAGTTATATACTTAGGAAAAGGGATTTTACTAGGGATTTAATATAGTAAAATCAAATGTTAATATGAAAAAGGACAAGGAAAATCAAAACATCTTTGTACATCTAAGAAAGTGATAACTTATGAAGTAAAGTGCAACATTTTATCTTCAACACTTAAACTTAGAATAACAAGTTGTTTTGAGGAATTTTATGGAATATTGCATCAGTTTCCTAAGTAAAATAGGATTTTACTTAGGAAAAAGTTAAAGATGGAAGATAACAATGATGAATTATTTCAAGTGCTTAGGTCATTTTGATCATTAGGCCGAGGGTCCGGTCCCTCCAGAAGTCAAGGAAATGCCTTGAGCCCCTTTGATCTCAAATTACCTTAGTACTTTTGGGGGAAATTAGTAAAACTCTTGAGGGAAAAATGATGAGGGAGGTTAATGAATTTGACTTTGCTTGCTGTGATTTTCCAGTGTATTTCCTGCTTCAGTACTTGTGATGAAAGTAAATGATTAACCAACATGTAGCAGCACCATTCATCAGATAACACTTTGCAGCACCATCTACCTACCCTATCTACTTAACACTACCATTTTCTCTTCTTTATTAGGGTGCATTTAGACTTGCAAACCCTGATCAATCTTTTTCTTTTTACATGATGAATCTATCTATTTCTACCCTTATTACATCCAAGGGCTCAGATTAAACTGTTGAGCACCTTTTATTCACTCTACCTAGCTACTTATCTGCCAAGATTAAACTGTTTGGCTAGATATTTATTCTCTAATCTATAACATGAAATTGAAATATGACTAAGCCAAGTTTAAACAGCTTGACTTATTCATGAATTGTGGCAAAGCTGCACACAATTGCTTTATTACAACAGATGAAAAAGTAGTGGCATTTGGATTTGCACACTTTCCTTGGTCTATTTTTTGCTTGGGGTTCATTTCTTTCTCTTTTTTGACCATTTTATTCTTTTTACCCTTTGATCTTTCTTTTAGGGTATACCCTCTTTACATTTTTTAAATTTTTTGATTTTTTTGGTTTTTAAGAATATGGAACACCTTTGCTCAAGTAAGAAGGTTTGAACATATTCCATACTTCCATCAAGACAATCATGAAAGATGAAACCTATTGATATAGGAGGCTAACACTGGCTCCACTTGGGGATGGCTTTTCCTTGTGGAAAGTCAAGAACAACAGGTCAGATGCCTCAGAATGTCTTCAAACTGAAAGTATGAAATCTTCCTTCTTCTGATAGCTTTATTTTACATATGATAGTGAAGCTTTTGGAACTTAGGGCCTTCACTTCAGGCTTCAATTCCAAGAAGTCACCATCCAATCCAAACTGCAGTAACAAAAATAAAACAAGCAAACAATATATTATGTACAAGTTAGAAACATTTACACATTCTAGTAAATTGGATCAAAATAATGCTTAAGCATTCGACCATTGACTGGTCCTTCTTCAACTTCTGAATTGTCCAAGTCCTTCAAAAAATAAGTATTGTTTCCCTGCAAGGCATGAATGATATAAGGTCCTTTCCACAAGAAATCAAACTTCCCATGTTTCCCTTTTTCTTCTCTTCTAGAATCCCATCTTAGGACCTTGTCTCCTAATTGAAAATCCTCTGCTTTAGTCCTTTTATCAAACATTTTCTTTAGCTTTTCCTGTAAAACTTGTGATCTTTGGTATACCTCTTCTCTGGTTTGTTGCAGGTGGATTGTTTGATTAATTCTTCTTTGAATGTCATTTGGCTCCACTTGAGCCTCCTGAAGTAATTTCATGACAGGGATTCCTAAAGATGATGGGAATCTTGCTTCCAGACCATAAACTAACTCATATGGACTAGTCCCAATGGATTTCTTGGTTGTAAGTCTATCTGCCCATAATGCATAGGTCAGTTTCTTATGCCAGTTCTTTTTATTTTCCTCCAACAATTTCTTAATGATATTGATCAAACTCTTATTGGAGGATTCTGCTAGTCCATTACCCTGGGGGTAATAGGCTGCTGAATGGCCTAAAGTAATATGATATTTATGGCAGAAACTAATCATTTTCTTTGATTTAAATGCAGCAGCATTGTCTGTTATAATCTTTTCTGGACATCCAAATCTTGAAAGTATGTTGGTTTCAAGAAACCCTATGATTACAGAATCATTGGACTGTCTCCATGGGATGGCTTCAATCCATTTGGTGAAATAGTCTGTAGCAGTTAAAATCCATCTATGTTGCCCTGAAGAAGGGGGGTGAATCTCTCCAATAAAATCTAATCCCCATTGTTGAAAGGGTCTTTCTGTGGATACTGGTTTTAAAGGCAGAGGTAACAACTTTCTTTTACCTTCAAATATTTGACATTTGTGACAGCTTGTTACAAATTTCTTTACATCAGAAAATAATGTGGGCCAGTAAAAACCAGCCCTTAAGATCTTGTCTGCAGTAGATTTCCAGTAAAGATGTCCTCCACAATCCCCTGCATGAAATTCATTAAGCACTTTATCAGCTTCATCTTTTAAGAGACAATTCAATAAAATTCCTTCATGATTCTTCCAAAATAAAGTGCTATCTAAAATACAATATTTCGAAGATGTCATCTTTAAAAATCTTTGCTTAGTTCTGGACAACCCTGGAGGAGCTTGCAGGTTTAATAGAACATGAATTATATCAGTATACCAGGGTGAATCTAAGAAAGCTTGACTGATCTGAGGAGTCGCCATCTCCTGCTCGTTATCCAGTTCATTGATATCTAAGGCTCGGCAATTGGTTTCTGTCATAAGTTGTGCTAAACCTTGGCCTTTTATCAGTTTAGTTGGTTTAATCTCAATATCATATTCCAAAATGGTAGCTATCCACTTACCTCGTTTACCTTCAATGCCATCTTGAGTCAAAATATCTTTAACTACTGCATAGGGCACATATGCTATCACATGAGAATATAATATGTAAACTCTAAAATCTTTGATTGCTTTTACCAATGCAAAAGCCTGTTTTTCCATAATATTGTACTTTAGAGGTGCATCCCCCAGTGCTTTACTAAAAAATGCTATTGGCTTTTCACACCCTTGGTCATCTTTTTGAAGTAAAACAGCTGCAACAGTATGTTCAGAAGCAAATGAAAAAATAATAAAGTCTCTATCAAATTTAGGACTGGTCAGAACTGGTGTCCTTGTTAAAGGCATTTTAATTTCCTCGAATGATTGTTTGGCTTCTACAGTCCAGTCAATGCTTGAATCTTTCTTCAACATGTTAGTTAGTAATCTAAGTAACTCTGCTAGACTAGAAATAAATCTTCTCAAGAAGTTGATTTTTCCTATAAATGCTTGCAATTCTTTTATGTTTCTGGGGTGGGGTATTTGCAAAATTGCTTGAATTCTTTCTAGATCAATCCTAATGCCATCTTTAGAAATGATATGTCCTAAAAGCTTTCCTTCTTCCAAACCAAACAATGACTTCTTAGGGTTTAAAGAAATTCCATATTTTCTGCACTTTATAAATACTTGCCTTAGGTGATCTAAATGTTCTTGATCTGTTTTAGAAAAAACAGTTAAATCATCTAAGTAAATAACCAGAAAATCATGTATCTCTTTAGCAAAAGCAATATCCATTGCTCTTTGAAATGTAGCTCCTGCATTCTTGAGCCCAAATGGCATTTTGACATATTTAAATGTACCCCATGGTGTGGTAAATGTTGTTTTATCCTGATCATCAGGATGAACCAGAATCTGGTTGTACCCTGAAAATCCATCCAGTAGTGATATTCTCGAAGATCCCACTACCCTTTGCAAAATGTGATCCATTTTCGGTAGAGGATAGTTGTCTTTTAAAGAAACTTTATTCAAATTCCTTAAATCAACACACAGTCTGATTTCTCCTGTCTTTTTTCTTGTTGGTACTAGGTTAGAAACCCATTCTGAAAAATCTGATAGGAGCTATAATCCCTGCTTCAAACATTCTTTTGATTTCCTTTTCAATTGAGGGTAATAAAACAGGATTAATTCTCCTAAGCTTTTGTTTGAAAGGTTTCTGGTCTGGTTTCAAAGGTATAGTATGTTGAATGATGGATGTATCATAAGATTTGAGGTCTTCATAACTCCAGGCAAAGACATCCTGTAATTCTTTTAATAGTTCAACATATTTTACCTTCTGATCTTTTGGAAGAGATTTAGACAACTTAACAATTTTTGGATGTTCTGGTGTTCCTAAGTTGCATTCCTCCATATCGGCTTTAACAGGTTCCATTTTAGGTCTGAATGGAATATCATTTGAGTCGAATACATCTTCCAAAGGTGTTAATCCTTTGGGTAATTGATTATCTTTTAAATTGATGATTTCTGTCTCATCTATGATCTCATCAAATTCCATTTGTTTCAAATTTTGCATGTCTTTTTCAGTGAATGTGGTTGGATGCAGCATATGAATTGCATTTTCTCTTGAAATTTCCATTTTTTGTTCTTTTTCTTGATCAAATTTATCAGCAGTCATGTCTTCATCTATATTACAGTTAGAAAACTCATTCCGAAGTGTCAAAAAACTATTGATTTGATGGTTATTCACAAATACTTGCCAATTCAAAACATTGTCGGGTATTGCAGGCCTGTGTCTTATCTCAGCTGAAAACTGATGATTAGGATCAAAAGGCAACTTACATGTACTAGCAAACATTGCTAAACCGTGAGCATGCAAGTTTTGTTTCCTGGGAATCTTGGCAAGTTGGGCTTGTAGAAATGTGTTGAGAATCTCTACAACTGTCTCTCGGTATTGTTTCAGTCTCATGTCCTTTGTTGCACATTCTCCTTTAATCTGTTGGATGATTAGTTCATAGTCACCTATGATTGATACCCTAATGCCCCCTAACTTCTTGACATGTTTAAGCCCCAATAAAAGAGCTTCATACTCTGCCATGTTGTTAGTGCATTTGAAATTTAACCTATAAGCATGACCCTCTGCATGATTGTTCTCTACATTGTGTAACCAAATTCCAGCTCCTGCACCTAGTCTGTTTACCGAGCCATCAAACTCTAAATGCCATAGAATTTCATGTTCATAATCTTCATCAATTGTTTTAACAGATTTTCTGACAAGAGCTAGTTGTTTAGTTTTTTCAGGTTTTTCTTGGTCATCTAGTGTTTCTTTGTTTTCAGAGATTTCTTCAATTTTAACAGTGGTTTTGTTTATGATTTCCATTTCAGGAGCTTCTATTTCAGTAGGAAGATCTGACTCAGCATTGTATAGAATAAAAGAATCCATGTCTGAATGTACAGAATAAACAGGGAAGTTTTCAGGCTTCTCTTGGCTACTCACTAAGTACTTCATTAAAGTTTCTCTATATAATCTTTTAGGCTGACCAAATACTGAAATAGTTGCATAAGACATGTCTAATTGAATAGATCCTCCAAGTTTAGCACCCCAAGACCTGGACAATAACATACCATATTTAGGTGGAATATCAGCAACTACTATGTCCATTAAAACAGACTTAGCAGGGTATTGAACCAAAGTGACACACAGATCTTTAATTAAACCTAAACATTTTACCTGACTGGAATCAAATGAAAATAAATCTTTGTATGGTTTGGTAATATCTAGATTCAATCTTTCCATTACTGCTTTTGGCATCAAATTGTGAGATGCTCCAGAATCAAGCATTGCATTATGGAGTATCTTGTCGTGAACATTCAGGCTTACATAAAATGGAGGAGGTCCTCCACTTTCTGGTTTGCCATTAACCTCAGGGCCAAAAAGAAGTTTGGGTTGATCATCAAGAATATTTACTGAATCATCTAATCCAGTAATGTTAATGTTTAAAGACTTGGAAATCCGATTCCTATAGACATCATGTTTAGCCAATTCTGATAAAGGAACAGCTATCTTGAGTTTGCCTATTTCAGCTTCTAGATTAAAGGGTTTTTCTGTTTGAGCTTTAGTGTTTTGTACAGTTGGATTTTCTCTGTTTACTGGATCTTCAATGTTTTTCTCTTTTTCATGAATGAAGTTTTGCTTTGAAGATGTTTCAGGACTAACTTCTACTGTTTCTTCTACAGTTCCTACATGAGGAGATGTATTGGATTGTTGTTTGTCAATTGGTTGGTTGTCAGAGACATCTTCAATTATTGGATTTGAAAAACTAGGAGTTATCCTAGGCAAAATTTGTATTTGGGGAATGTTTTGTACAGGGGAAGTATTTTGTACAGGGGGAATGTTTTGTACAGGGGAAGTATTTTGTACAGGGGGAATGTTTTGTTTTCCTTTGACATTTTGTTTTGTGGTTTTCTGTTTATTTTTCTCTGGTACATCTATCCGTCTACTTCTCAAGTTGTACTGCTTATGAACCTCGTAGATTGCTGTGTCATAGCCTTCTTTGAAATCAAAAGTCTCACCTGAATGAGTGTGGAATGTTTCAAGGATATGATTCTCTTGATCATCCTGAGATAGGAAGATTTCTGACTCATCTTTGTCCTCATTGACATTGTTTATTTCTACATCTTCTGTAGGTCCTTCTGAGGTCGATCCTTCAACAAAGTTTTCTTGGAAAGGTGGTCTAATGTTTTGATCAGGGACATTCTTTCCAATATTTTGGTTCAGATTCCTCCTAAAGTTTGGGTTTCTTGCAACATTCTGGTTATCAGTAGCAGACTTTCTTTCAATGGTTTCCACCCTATCACCTAATCTTTCCATACCTTTAATGATTACATCCAGCTTCTTTTCAAAAGCTGAAGGTTCTTCATTCATAGGCATTCTTCTCTCTGCCCTAGCTCTGGCTCGTTTTTCTATTAGATTTGCTTCTACACTCACCACTATGCTTTGCATTTCCTCTAATGTTTGTGGAGCTCTTTCCCTAAGAGAATAAGCTATATCAGAGTCAAAACCGTCTGGAAATTTGACCAACACGTTATTAGGTGGGGGTCTTAGGTTCAGAGGAACCGCATGATATGATTCATTGAATCTTATGATGTAATCTTGTACAGTTTCATTTGGTCTTCTTCTTAATTTTTCAAATTCTGATAGGATCTGGAGAGGATCTTTCTTTTTCTCCCATCTGTTCAAAAATGCCCTATACAAAGCTTCTAGGTCAGCAATACTGTTCGGGGTGAGAGCCCTAAACCAAGTTCTAACTTCTCCAATAAGACTTTGTACAAAAATTCTCATACGGATATCATCAGTATCAATCTCATAAAACTCAAAGTAATCTGTCATCCTTTTGGTGTGTTGTTGAGCTGTGTAGGTGCCTGATCCGTCAAAAGGTGTGATCTTACTTTGGTAGTCTGGTGGTAAAGCTGGAGGGTTGGCTGGTAATATTAAAGGGGCATATCGATTGGCCATTGGAAGATAAAGTGGAGTAACAAGAGTAGCCGCTCTAGTAGGAGGAGAAGGTGGTCTAAAAGGAGGAGATGGAGGTCTGAAAGGTGGAGATGGAGGTCTGACAGGTGTTTGAAAAGTGGCTGAGCTCGGAGATGCTTCAGTTATTACAGAAATGTTTGAGCTTTCTTCAAAGGCTTGCTCAGATTGAATGGAGTTATGAAATTCTCTGTCGAGATGATGCGAAACAAATCTGTATTGCAAATCTTCAAAGAACAAAGGATCTGGAATTAATCTAGATAATTCAGTCTCAGAGAAATTTACAAACAAAGATGTTTCAAATCGTGCATCAAAAGGAATGTCATCAATATAAATAATTTTAACAGGACAAGATGCAGATCTAGAAAGTGGTCTAGAACTACATGTACTTTCCTGACTACCTCTTTCAGAACTTTCTTGACTTCCTTGTCTTCTAAGAATCCTAGGGATCAGGTTTGGATTTTCAAAAATTGGTGGTGGATTTGGGTCAGGGTTTGACCTAGTATGTCGAATCCTTTCTGAAGCCAGTTTTCTTAGAATATGTGTTTTTGGATTTTGGGTTTTAATTGAAAAATAAATACAACTTCTACAAATTCTTTAAGAAATAATGATATGTGATTAAGATTTCCTCAAAGATATGTTTAAACTAGAGAATCTGATTGAAAAATTTGAAACTAAGATTCAATTTATAAGCTAAATCAGAGATAGACTGAAACAGCATTTATTTACTTTTGCATTTGCAGAGCAAAATCAATTTCAAAGGCTACCTGGATGATCTTCAGACTCTGTCTATAGCTTATAAGTCAAACACTAGTATCAATAAAATGATTCAGTCCCCAGTATGGTCGCCACTATGTTATCACTCAGGTTTTCCTAGAAGTTGTGTAAGAGGAAAGTATACCCGAGGTAACCACAAACCAACCTTTTAGATGCAGAATCTAGCCAATCTGCATCCAGAGAGGGCTCTCTCTTTATGATTTATCTTTTTTTTCTTGGAAGGTTTTAGGCTAGTTATAGATTCAAAGTTTGTTTTGGGAAAATGGTGGAATCCACAAACTAAGGGCAAGGTTGAGAGCTTTCAGTCCATTGGGCTATGGAGTCAAAGGATGGCTTTACTGGACTTCTATTCTACGCACAAGATGGTATTGCAGGGCAAGATAGCTAGACAGAGAACAATCCTTAAAATTTAAAGTGGGTGGGATGATCTTGAAGGGATGAAAGGCAACTAAGAATCTTTCACCATGTTCAAAGGAAGGAAGTGAATTGACTACAAACAAAGAGCAATAAATGATTCTTTATTATAGCAATCAATAGTGCTTAAATTAGCAAAGCAGGAGCATTTAAGAATTCATGCTTATAGCTAATTTAGAAGAAAACATTTAGGAACAATCACATTTGAAAACAGAGTACAATTAAGCAAATTCTGTTTCAATCCTTTATGTAAATTATTCAGAAATTGATATGATGGTATTATAAACTAATATAAAATTTCAGACAAAGGGTAGAAACAGTTATTGAACTGTAGTCCAACACATGAATCCTGCAACAAGTCCAGTGCTTCAAATCGTCATCCAGTAAGCCACAAGTAAATTTCTCCAAAAGCTTTTATTCCGAAAATCTCAATGTTACAGCAGAGTAATAGAATCCACCCTTCAAAACTCTCTTTGAGGGCTTATTTATACAAAAATAATCCTAACAATCTTACTCTATCATAGCCAATAATTCAGGCTGATTTAAAGCATATTTACAAACAAACAAAAGACACATGGTCTCGTAAATAGAATAATGAATAACGGCTGATGTGATGTTCCTTTCTTCATGGACATGCTAAGGATAAGTGCTCAAAATAGGGCTCTGTGCTGTCCTTTACGTATTCCTTTGACTTGTTGAATACTCTTTCTTCTCACGGATACTCTTTGACCTTTCATCTGATACTCTTTCATCTGCATTTCTGTTTTTTACCATTTACTCAATATTAAAGATAAACTTTTATCCTGACAACATTTTTTACAAAATTTCCAGCATTTCTTTCCACCACTGATCATCTGGTATCATTGTTCTTCTGAGCTTCCTTAAAGTTTCATCGGCTTCAGTAAGTTTATAAAAAGTGGGCTCATTCGGAAATAGATATTTTAATTCATGCTCCAGATGAAATAGATTCCTCACTTTTTCATAAATACTCTTCCCAGTTGGTAATGCAGGTTCTGATGAGCTAGTAGAACCTATATTAGTAGAACCTATCGCCGTATTTTTAGCATGAGCTTTGATTCTTTTCTCATAGGTTTCTAAGTCTACTATTTGATCCTCTGTGAGCATGGGACTTGGCAAATCATTGTCCAACAGAGCTTGAAACTTTTCTCTGAAAACGTTGATGTCGACCAAAATATCAGTACACTTTCTTTCTAGATTTTGCATGAAAGTTCTCTTGGTGAAAATCCTCTTTGCTTCCAAAACTACACCTGTTCTGTCATCAATTCCTAACAATGCTAGCTGTTGTTTTGTTCTGGAATTTAAAAACTGAATGAGCTGCTGGGCCAGCTCTGGCTTGCCTCTTAATTCATGTCTAGTTTTATTTATTTCTTCTTGAGCTATCTTGACTAACTCATTCTGCTCAAAAATAGCTTGGCTGGAAGGCCAAATATCTCTTATTAAGTTGATGATGTTGTCCCAAAGAATATCATTTATTTCGTTCAGAGGCTTTTCCAGTGAAAGATCTTTTTGCAAAGCCTCAACCAATTTCTCCAATCTTTTTATTTCCCTGAGGTTGTCAGCAGCTGTCTTTTTGGATGTGTCATATTTTCCCTCCAACTTTGTTAATTGTAATTTTGTTTCTTGGAGTTCTGTGACCTTTAGCTGCAAACTCTCCATTTGTTTAATTAAATCCTCAGAATTCAAATTAGAAATGTTTACCGGAGATGGTTGTTCCTGCTGTCCTGTAGTTGTAGTACCTGTTGTTGAAGTCTGCTTGATATTTTCCTGTTCCTGCAATGCTTTTTCCAACTCCTTCTCTGTTTCATTTAGTCGCTCTGTCAAATTCAAAAGCAACTCCATCATTTCTTCTTGTGAATTTCCTTTTATAACTTCCTGTGTCTGAGGGTGCCTCGAGGCTGGTAATTTCAACTGTTTTCTGAGTGCAGCTATATCATCCTCTTTCTTTTTTACCAATGCCTCAATACCTTTAATGTCTTTGGGATTGTGACCCAAACCAATGATGATCTCTTTTAGAGACTTTATTCTATTGTCCTTGGCCTGTGAGGAGGCCCTCTCAATCTTCAATTGTGCAGTAGTATTATTCAAGGAATCTTGCAGCGTTAAAGCTGCCATGGCTTTGTTGGTGAGAGTAGAATAAACCATTTCCCCTGTTTGTCTATGAAGCTCTATCTGATCCAAGGGATGGATATCCTTTTCTAACACTTCAAAATTTGTTCTGATGTAATCTGTTGCTGAAGTTGGCTTTGGCACCTTAGCTTTGAAGTGGCTCATTTGCATTTTACCTTGTGAAAGATCAAATGCTGACATCAACCTTTGCTGATTGTGAGGAGCCATTTTCATATATTGATCGTAGACCTTCATTTTCAATGGTTCATTCCTTGTTTTGATATTAATGAAGGTTTTCTTAATGTCTCCAGTATCTGTCTTTGGTGGTCTGAAAGAAGATACTTCAGTGCTCAACTGCTTTTGTATCCCTTTCTGGCTTATGTTTGTCTCACTTGTTGTACCTGTTTGCTGACTATCCTCCCTACCATCATCAAATATCTCATCTATAATCTCTACATCTGGAGGTGGATCAGACTTGTGTTTTTTGGCTTGATAAACTTGTGGGGCTCCTTTTGAAGGTGTGGTATCTGGAGCTGGCCTCTTTTTCCCTATTTCCACATTCAATGGAGTTTGCATCTCTGGAACTTGGATTTGCTTTGCTGGTGTTTGAGAAGCCTGGGATTGTTCTGGTTCTTTGGAACTCTGTGATTTTTCTGCCATGACCAGAGTTTCAACGACCTGAACTATAGGTTCTTTTCCTTTACCCTTGGGCTCTGCTGCTACTGATGGGCTGTCTTCCTGTATAGCTTGTTGTAGAGTAGCTGCTGAAGATGTGCCAATGTATGGTACCTGCATTTGATCATATGTTTCTAGGTCAAATTTCTTCTCAACATATTTCATAAGTTTATTCAATTTGGCAGCTCCACTTCCCTCTTCAACAAGTGTTCCTTTAACCCATTCATCTTGATTTGCATACTGTTCTATGTCAGGAATTCCGTGATGTATATAAGGAGATGACTTATTTTTTAACCTTCTTTCACAAATGAAACCAAAGGGGTCATAAGGGACCCAACGGAAAGATGTCTGGAATTTTCTCTCTAATATAAGTTCTGCATCTCTCTCAGCTTCTCTAGAATTGCAAATGAAAGGACCTAACCGGCTTTTGATCCTTAACTGTGCTTTCTTCTTTACATTGCAGAAATGGATTACATCTGAGTTATTCATCTGTCTAAAGTATTCCAAAGCAAAAATTCTCATTGGTACATATCTGGGTAACTTGAATGGATGTAATTCACATCCATAGATCCTGATGACTGTATGGTTTTGGTACAAGTACCAATCCCCAACTTTATAACTCTTTGACAATTGCAGGGTCTTTCTAATCTCAGTACTAAGCCTGGGGGGAGAAACTCCTGTTAACAAGGTTGTAGCACGATGTACAAACTGATCAATGAATTCTGAATAAGAGTAGGGAGAATCAGAGGACAAATGAATGATGGGGGACCAAAAAATAACAGACCTGGGATTACCTTTAGCATCAAGTTTCTGAACAGGGAAAGGGAATTTGTCTGAGTGATAGAAAATTATGAGATGATAGATAATTGAGGAGTACTTGAAAACCTTTTCATCATCTAGCCTTAAAAATTGATCATGGATTTTGTTGGCAATGAAGGAAGCATAATCATACTTAATCTCAGGAGGCTGCCCAGGGGTAAAGATAGATAGCAAAGCCAGAGTTATCTCATCTACATACTCACTGGTATTGAATCCTAAGACAAAGGATATTACATTCACAATAAGCCTTCCCAATTGATTGAAAAAGTAAAAACAATAGGGGGGAGTCCCTTTTGGCTGATGCTCAGGTAACATGAAATACTGACACATTGCTTTCAATTTCTCTGGAGTTAACAGTCTGGTTTTCTCAATCAACCCTTCCATGGATAGAGGTTCTAATTCTTGTTCTGGCTCAAATTGTAACATAGCATTGATAGCCTGAGGTGTGATAGGGAACAGAACACTTTGATCAGGAGCTAATACAGCTCTTTGTGCAGGATCATAATTTGCATGACAATAATGAATGATTTCGGGGAAAACGTGAACTGTAGGAATAAAATACCTTGGGAGATTGGATTCCCACAACCCTATAAGATCTTTCCCCTTTGAGTGTTCGTCTCTGCAGCGACAGAAGCTCAAACGGGGACTTTCATCAAAATGCAGGTCTTTTATTTGGAAATCTTCATCTATGAGAGGCAAGTAGTCTAAATCTCGGTGAGGAGCATTCAAAGGAGTGACATTTAGAGCAGTTGGGGCCTCCATTTTGGTTCTGGTGGATTCAAAATGGAGGTTTCAGTTTTTCTTGCAGACCGGACGGGATATCTGACAAAAGAGGAAATTGGAACAAATTGCAGGTTTGGGAAGCAAATTCACAGGTCTTAAATCTTCAATGAGGACTCAGAGAGGACTTTTGACCACTTTTTCAGAGAAAAACACAGGAAACTAAGCTTAACTTGCAGTCGGGGCGCGGAATGATAAATACCTGTTTTTTAATGGAAACTGGTTCTTCAACAGGTAATGAACAATGGCGGGGACGTTCTTCAACACGGGCGCAGCTGAATTTCGGAGTAAATTGGTGTATTTGCAGTGGAATTTGAAAATTGCAGCGGGAGCTCTGTCTCTTTCAGAAACTAAAAATAACCGAAAAAACACGAAAATGGCTTATTTACAAGTCAAAAGGGTTTTTGTCTTTTTCGAGGTGATGACGTCATTTGACGTATGGGGTGACGTAGGGAATGGGACCGGCGGTATTTGATAAGCGGTAAGCGGTGAGCCCGCACCGCTTATGGAGGAAGGCGGTAAAAATCGCAATGGCAGCGATTCCACAGGCTGCTTGCCACGTGGAATGCTGAATAGTCAAACCCGCTCATTTCCCGCTGGCTAAAAAACTCACACGCGATGGGCAGCGGGATTGATCGGGACCGTTGATCAACGGAGGAATGATCTGACGGCTGGAGGAAAGGGAAACTTGTGCGGTTTCGAAAGTGGGCCCGTCGGGGTTTAAACAAGTTTTGACGTGTAATCTAATCACCCCGGGGAGAAGTTAATAGGCGGGAATGGTTGTTAATTAGTCCGAATGACTAATTAACCCCGTGATTTTATGAAATGGATTGCGGTGGAGTTTGGCCATATGGGATGCCACGTGGAATGCTGAGTATGGTGGCGCAGGATTCCGTCGTAGTCTATTCTTGTTTTTGGTGTTAAACACATATGTTATGTGTCTAATGCTTTTCTTCATATATTTTATTATACGATGAATAAATTAATATAATTAATTCATCATAGGGGCGGAATTATATATAAAGCTATAGTTTTTACCAAAGGGCTTTATAAAGCGGGGTATTTATTTTAAATGTGCGGGACTATATATACTTTGGTAAAACATTATAATAAGAGGGTTTTGGGGATATTTATTAGAAAAGGGAGTTATATACATAGGAAAAGGGATTTCACTAGGGAATTAATATAATAGAGTTAAATGTTAATATGATAAAGGACAAGGAAAATCAAAACATCTTTGTACATCTAAGAAAGTGAAAACTTATGAAGTAAATTGCACATTTTATCTTCAACACTTAAGCTTAGAATAACAAGTTGTCTTGAGGAATTTTATGGAATGTTGCCTCTGTTTCCTAAGTAAAATAGGATTTTACTTAGGAAAAAGTTAAAGATGGAAGATAACAATGATGAATTATCTCAAGTGCTTAGGTCATTTTGATCATTAGGCCGAGGGTCCGATCCCTCCAGAAGTCAAGGAAATGCCTTGAGCCCCTTTGATCTCAAATTACCTTAGTACTTTTGGGGAAATTAGTAAAACTCTTGAGGGGGAAAAATGATGAGGGAGGTTAATGAATTTGACTTTGCTTGCTGTGATTTTTCAGTGTATTTTCTGCTTCAGTACTTTTGATGAAAGTAAATGATTAACTAACATGTAGCAGCACCATTCATCAGATAACACTTTGCAGCACCATCTACCTACCCTATCTACTTAACACTACCATTTTCTCTTCTTTATTAGGGTGCATTTAGACTTGCAAACCCTTTTAAATCTTTTTCTTTTTACATGATAAATCTATCTATTTCTACCCTTATTACATCCAAGGGCTCAGATTAAACTGTTGAGCACCTTTTATTCACTCTACCTAGCTACTTATCTGCCAAGATTAAACTGTTTGGCTAGATATTTATTCTCTAATCTATAACATGAAATTAGCACTTCTGCTCAAGTTTAGCAAAGGATATTCATAATTGTATAAAGTCATGTTTTGCACACAATTGATTTATTACAACAGTGTTGATTTATTACAACAAATGAAAAAAGTAGTGGCATTTAGATTTGCACACTTTCCTTGGTCTATTTTTTCTTGGGGTTCATTTCTTTCTTTTTTTGACCATTTTTATTCTTTTTACCCTTTGATCTTTCTTTTAGGGTATACCCTCTTTACATTTTTTAAATTTTTTGATTTTTTTGGTTTTTTAAGAATACGGAACACCTTTGCTCAAGAAAGAAGGTTTGGACATATTCCATACTTCCATCAAGACAATCATGAAAGATGAAACCTATTGATATAGGAGGCTAACACTGGCTCCACTCGAGAAAATGAGAATAGAAAGCACTTTTCTGAATCTCTATACCCCTCCGGGTGCCTCAAATGTTTGAGAAACAACATTTTGGTGTAACCTGTTAAGAAAATTTCATTAACTCACAACATTTCACCATTCAAAACCTCTTAAATATGGCCAATACTTCCTAAACGTAGTAACTTTAACCAAATGAATGTCTTACTGTATCATGATTCATATCCTCCTCCCTCACAGAGAACACCACTCTTTGGATGAATGCCCTCAAAAGTACCGAGAAATGGTTGAAAGTGCAATTTAGAAAGAAGCTATAAATGCATGATTCATTTCCAATCCAAAGAAGTTTTCGAAAACCAACACAACACATTCAAAAGAATAATTGAACTCTTAGAATAAGATTACATAAAGGACTCAAAACCACTACTTTTGTTTTTCTTCAATGAAGCAAAAAGGATAAGAGTATAAATTTACTCTGTAATCACGCTAGAACCTTCAACAGATTTATGATTCAAGAGTAACTTCCATGATCATCATTCAGACAAGTCTCAACCATAATGTCATTGGAATGAGTTTTCCACCACTGCCTATTACGACCGACTAGGCATCTTCAACAACTTCTTTCATCCTCGTCAAACTCTTGAAGAAGATGAAACCTGCTCCAAAGACCATAAACAATGCATGTTGTCAAACGAGTAACTTTGATGCACAATTAATTTGGTATTTACATAGTATCATTTACCTTATAAAAGGGCTATTTATTTCTATATTATTTATGTATATTATCATGTTATTTATTCAAACTAAATAACATGTGGTGGTTGATAATATCTTCAAAAATAGATCCAAAAACTAAACCATTAACACTTCCATAGGGATGTTGGTTTGCAAGGAATCAGAATATTGTCAAACATAGCCCTCAGGGTTGCTGACTGGTATTGTCTTGAAAGAGAAAGGCATTTAAAAATGATATAAGACAAAATATAAATTTAGCATTTGCAAAGTTGTTGGGACAAACTCATTCCATCAATCCAAGGAGAAAAGCACTTCATTGCTACCTCTAAAATCTATGCTTCAAATATAGATTCAGTTATCAACTACAAACGCCAAAGTTACTTGAGGACATCACCCATTGTCACCTTGCTGATCATCCTTCTCACATGCAGCTCTACAACAAGGTAAGGAGGTCCATGCCCACTTTATACCTATATTTAGATCATGTGTTATCATGGGGAGTGCCCTTGTTGAAATGTATGAAAAATTTGGGGATGTAGAGGATTCACTGAAGGTTTTTGAGAAAATGCTTGAAAGAAATGTGGTTTCATGAAATTCCATAATTGCCGGATGTGCTCAGCATGGCTGAGGTATAGGGGTTCTAAAATTGTTTGGGTAGATGATGAAACCATGAATATGTCTCGATTATGTCACCTTTATAGGTGTTCTCGGTGCTTGCGGCCATGCTGGTCTAGCAGACAAAGGTTGTAAATATTTCAATTTGATAAGTGCAGAGTATGGCGTCATTACTGGAGTAGATAACTTTGGTTGCATGATCCACCTTCTTGGCCACGCTGGGCACTTGGATGAGGTGGAAGCCTTTATCAACAAAATGCCAGTTGAAACTGATCCTCTTGTGTGGGGAGAATTGCTAGGTGGGTACAAAATTCATGATAATATGGAAATAGGTAGACGTGTAGCAAATGGATTTCTGGCATTGCAACTACAGAACCATGGAACGCATGTCCTCATATCAGATATTTTTTCTGGCAGTGGAATGTGGGATGAAGCAGCAAAGATAAGAACAATGATGAAAGACAGGGGCTTTAAAAATTCACCAGGATGTAGCTGGATTCAAGTAAAAAACCAAATGCCCATATTTGTTGTAATAGATAACATGCATCCATAAAAGGAGAAGATTTATTCAGAGCTGAAAAAATTGGCTGGGTAGATGAAGGCATAAGGACATGTATCGAACCGTGAATATTAATAATGTGTTGCACTATGTGGAGGAGGAGCAAAAGCAACAAATTTTCTGGAAACATTGTGAGAAGATGACCATTGCTTTTGGACTCATCGACACATCGTGTTGAACAACTAAGACTCTTGAAGAATCTTTGTGTTTGTGTTGACTGTCACACCACTGTCAATTTATCTCTAATATTGCCAACAGAGATATTTATTTGAGGGATGAAAATTATTTTCATCATTTTAAGGATAGGTAGTGCTCTTACAGAGATTATCGGTGATCCTAGATGAGAATGACATTCATATATGATTTTTTTTTTTTTTTTTGGAAGAAAGAATGTCCTTCGTCTGAAAAATACTGATAACTCAAGAAAGACAGGGAGTAGATATAAGCATGTCATAATGCTAATTCAACTAGTTGTTAAGTTTTCTACCAGCAGGGTTCAATTAAATAATTTTGTGAAGGAACCGACTCTTTCAAATCTTGGTGTGTTCCAGGAAGTTATTTGAGACCCCATTGGCCTAGACAGTCTTAGGATTGACCCGATGGCCCTATGAACCATTTTTCTTGCTTTACACTCAACCTCCATCCTTGACCTGGTCTTGTTAGGATTTTGAGGTTGGATTTATTTTGCAGGACCCTCGAACAATATTTAACTTTAGGTTCCACACCCAACAGATGCACTGCTCTATGCCAAACACAAAACCACATGAAGCAATCAGACTATTATATAATTATTTGAAAAGAGGGCTTGGCCTTTGACTAGTTCCCTTATGTCCATAACACAATGGAGATAATTTACCCTTCCATGGCTATTTTTGGACATTAACTAGAAACTATTACCTTATCCGATATGATCTGCCTATACTTAGTATGCTTTATTAGCACTAAGTTAAATTTATTGAAGCTTGTGTGAGAATATTTATCTTTGATAAGTCATTTTATTTTGGCTAGATCCATGAAAAGCAGAAGATTCGTTTGCATATTCAATCTCCAATTATGATATGATTTTGTACTCCATGTTATTATTTAATTCTAAAATACTAGTGAACTCAAATGAGTAAGCTCTCCAAATTCCTTATTTTCTTTGTGGGGTCATATTTGTCTAGGTACAAAATACTCTTGATGACTCAAATTTGACACAACTAGAATTATCAGGTAAACTGGTCATTCAACACCAATGTCTGGTTATTAAAAAGGTCTCAATATAATGTAAACTGTTATGATGGATAAAGAAATAATGCATCCTATCGGGTATGGGCAGCATGGCAGATCATACAATGGGATGCCTATGCATATGACAGAGAAATGTAATCAGGTTCCACAAAAGTGACCCATTAATTTCCAGATAAGCAGTACAGTTTCTTTAAGTTATAGGAGAATCTTAAACAAGAAATTTGATATGTGGTGACTAGTCTTACAGATTTTGCTGCTTTTCTTGTTAAACATAAGGAGGAAAATCAGAAGCATAGAAAGTGATGCCAAAGAAACCCAATTTTAGACCTAGCCCCAAGGAGGTCTAGTCTACGAACAGGGAGGCACCCAAAAACATACACCTACATTTCTGATAGTGTGAGGAGAATACTCTGTTCATTTTGGCTTGGTTTGAATTGTTATTGTCAGCCAGAATTGGTACGATTATTGGGAAGCCTTAGGGACCTCACATACAGTTGGGTAGGTAATGGGAATAAATAGATTTTCAATTTTTTTTTTTGTTCCTAGATGAATTAAATCTTGGATGCATAGACTGTAGTATGTGCATGCCCTTCAATCAAGGGTTGGCCTAAAACTTGTAGAATCTTTGGGTCCTCATACCAAGGATTTGGCATTAGATTTATGGAGTGACAATACAGAGAAGCTGAATCAAAAACTTATCATATACAACAGCATCGTTTTGTTGAGTGTTCTTGGAATCAACAATCATTGCATAAATAAGAATTACAGTAAAAGAAATATTTTCATAACAACACCTTTCGTGTTAGGTTTTTGGAGTGACAATACAACAACAACATCATTTTGTTGACTGTACTTGGCATGAGCAATCAATACATGAAACAAAATTATAGTAAAATGAAATGATGTCATAATAGCACATTATACCTAGCAAGGTGACACCTTGTAAGTATGCAGGAAGTGCAATTGGAAGCCACAGAGACTGTTTACAAACTGTTGTTTGCATACAGAGGAAGCCAACCATGAGTATATTAATTTCTAACCTCTGGTCAAGCTTAAATCAGGTTATAATTAACCCAATAAGTACCAGGATACATAATGGTACCTTAAAAAAATTATACCATACTTCCTATGGGCTCAAAATCTAAGGCTCCCATAAATCCTCACATGTCATTTTTTCATCGCTGCATTATGCAGTGTTTCTTCTCTACCATACATCTCTCTCTCACATATATACCATTCTGTATGGATAAATTACACACTTTGAATAATACATCATATGTATCTCCTCTCTCTACAAGTGTTCTGCATATGTGCAAGTGCAAGTTTGATATGGCAATGATGGCAAGCTACACAGTTAGCATCTAGGAGGTCAAATCCCTAACTAAGAATTGAGATAAAATAAAGGACCCCAAGTCACCAAGAAGAGTTGCACACTAATGAAGTTGTCCTTGAAGAAGCACATAATGTAAGTCTAGTACCAACCACCAACATGATCTAGGTGGATATCAGTGGCCACCCACCTATTCCATTTGGACCTGCACCATTAATTCTTGTAGCTTTTCACTTTCAGCACAACTTACTATTTTTAGCAGGTTTTCAGGTCCTGCACTCCCGGAGCTGTTTTGGGGCCTTAATGATCCAAGTGGACATTTGTGGCCACCCAAATATTCCATTTGAACCCCCACCATTAGTTCTTTCAGTTTTTAAGTTGCGGCACAACTTACTATTTTTAGCAGTTTTTCGGGTCCTGAACTTCCAGAGCCATTTTGAGGCCCTAAATGATGTTTTTTGGGCATAATTTGTCCGAAAAATAAATATGATTCCATTCCAAAATTGATATTCATGACATCGAGTTTTTAGTCCTTACAGGGAATCTCTAATGATGTATCATGTGCATCAAATGGAGATAGTATACCAAAGTTACGTCCCTGGGAAGTTGAAACACCAATTTACCCAAACGGGGCCCATAGTTTTGGCGCTTCATCTCCTAGGGTTAGGTTTTGGATGTTTAGGATTCTCCATTGTTTCTCAATAATAAATAGGCCCTCGAGCCTCATTGTAACTCAGTTCAAAGGCCTGTAGCCGCCACATCTCTTCTCAGAGATAGCTACCAGCGCCCTAGCTAGTTTTATTTCCATTATGTCTGTAAGCATAACTACGGTAATTTGATATTAATGAAATCAAACATTATTTTACTGCATCTCATGTTTTTAGTTATTACGTATTCTGTTGCGTTCCTGCATAAATCCGGATCAGTGGTATCAGAGGGGTCTGCTTTTTCTCGATCCTTCTTTGCATGTCCCCAACGTGGTCGGGGTATAAGGAGCTAGGGCTTGATCTGGTGGAACCTTTGCAAGATCAGCCTCGCAAACCTCGACGGACGCCCATGGGGGACGAAAAGAAAGATGAGGGAGCAGGAGATCCTATCAAAATATTGCTCGAGGAGGCCCTCGAAAGACAAAGGAACGTGATGATGGATAACTTTACTCAGATCCCTCTATCCCTTCTGCTTGTACCCACATAATTTGCATCCAAGCATTCCCTCTGGAGGTGCCACTCCCTTCCCAGGTGCAGTCCTTTGATAGTCATGTATTTGATACAGGAAATAGATCTTGGGCATGCATAAGATCGATGGTGAATTTCTGGAAGGGAATTTCTCAATCGTTGATTTCTCGGCGAGAAAAGTATTAAAAGATTATTTTGCACTCCTGAAGCCTTGTGTAATTTGGTGTTGCATTGAAAATTGTCACCTTGACATTCTTCTATCTATATGAGCTCATTATCACTCATACTTTCCTCCTTTGCAAGTATAAAACATCAGTTTCTCATGTCAAGCCTTAAAAATAAGAGAAAAGCTCTCAAAGTCTCTAAAACTCTAGTATCGCACTTTCTCTTTGTCTTATCTACGGTCCCGCACCTAATGGTCATGTCTCTCATGATACTAGCACTTTCTACGTGATGGGGTACACCTTGTAAAAGATTAAAAAGGTGCAAGTAAACTAAAAAATTTAACTTTTAGTCATTTCTAGAAGCTTCTGGAAGGAATCTTGTAGTGGCAAGTATGCTCTTTTCAGGTTCATGTATCCCATGCCTTAAGGAGCTAACCCCTTGATGTGAGAATCTTATCCCTTTGAAGGAGGATTCTATCCCTTCATAGGTGGAACTATAACCTCCTCTTTTGCACTATAAAAAGAGGCATAGGGCAGCCTCAAAGGTTTACTAAACAACTACACAATTGAGGAGTTCAAGCTTTAGTGTTATTTGAGGTAAAAAGTGTTGTGGGGATTTAGACTCATTTGACTGAGATTTTGTGAGGAAGGATCACATACCTCTATTTGCCTCAGTTGGAAGAGTGCAAGACTTGTCAGAGTAGAGGATATTCCTTCTTCAAACCCCGAGAAGGCCTGTTCAACATCAAGGCTAAGGTTGTAAGGTTTTCTTTTATTCAAATTTAATACAAATGAATTCATTTTTCTCAATAAGATGTTAATTAACTATTTATTTCATGGATTCCTTGATCACCATGATGGGCATGATTTATAATATTTACTATGCAAGTTCTATTTAATTTTTGCGTGTTTGTGACTGCAGGTCTTTAAAGATAACTCCTTCAAGTGACCGGAGGACAATTACTTCGAACAAGCACTAGATCTACGGTAAGACATTAACACCTTTATAGTATTCTTTTGTAAATCGCATATGTTTAGAGAAAGATAGGTTTGTTTGGCTGTTTGTTGCTAGATTACCTTTTGGTACTAGGGAGATCGATCTTGTCCGCAAGATTGATTTATCCGGTCAACAAATTAAGCTGAAACCAACAGGAAAAATTTAATTTTTAGTTTTCTTTATTTGGCTTGAAAATGGTTTTTTGGTTTTATTGATGTATTATCTTGGCAAGGTAAACTAGTTTTACTACTTTGTAAACTCAAAAATTTTAAGAAATTTTTTGTTTTTCTTGAAGTTTTCAGGGAACCGCACTTTGTCTTCACACATAATTGAATATCTATTTCCTTGAAATTAGCCGGTCTGGGTATTTACTGTTGCTTTCCCAAACCTGCATTACCACAATTTTGGAAAAACAAAATTTCTTTTCAGTTTAAGTTTAGATTTGATTTAGGATTCACTTAGCATCTACCCGGATCTGTATTTTCTATCAAAAGCTTGTTTATGAGTTCTTTCAACAAATTTTTCATCTCATCAATCTCCATTAAGTTAATTGGGTGTTTTGAGTCTCTTTTTTGAGAAATTCTTAATTTGATTTCCTTTGGTCATTACTTGGAGGCTTGTCTCAGTATTTTCACAATTTTGCATCTTTTTTCTTTTGTTTTTGCAAAACAAATTCCCCCTCATTCGCCGGGGGGGGGGGGGCTAATTGTGTATGAGTGTTAATCACCTTTGGGTGTTTTTATTTTTTGATCTTTGGAACTCTCACACGATTTTCTTGACTTGCACTTGATTGGTTCTTAGATTACATTAGAATCATCTTGTGTTTGAGAATTCTCTTGTATAGATCACATTTGCATAATTAGAATTCTCATTTTCAGAATATGAATGAAAATGTGCATAAATTACATTTGCATACTTTTCAAGTGAATTGTGCATAGATTACAATTGTATAGTTTACATTTTGAAAAAATTAATCGTAGATTTAGATCATTTTCTTTGATTTTAATTTACATTTTTTTATGCTTGTTTTAAAAACATAAAAAAATAAAATATGGAATTGATTAGCATTAGTTTTTCTTGATGAAATTAGTGCATTAGAGAATTTGTTATATTTTCTCTTATTGATTAATTTTTTGCATTGTTGGAAGTGAATGGAAACTCTCTCCTTACTTTAGTTAGGATTCATCGAATTGAAAATATTACATTATCATATTCGATTGCATTCAGTTTTGGGTCGAGTCATAACACCATTGGTTTCATATCCATTTACGCTTTGAGTAATAAAAGCCCAAATAACACAGTGCTTAATAAAATTCATCTAGTAATTTTTACATTTTCAGGGCTCTTTCAACTAATCTAGCTCAGGATTAGTGCTTTGGAATAGGTTGTAGTTAACTTTCCAAAGCAACTAAAACAAACAAGTAGTCGATCTTGCGGTAGGAAAATTCCAATAGTAGCATGTATGCTCTGGGAAGCTCCTCCTAAAGAGGTTAATGAGATCATAGATGAACCCGGTAAGGTAAATAAATCTTCTCATTAGGAGCATTAGAAATTACAAACTATTAGCACAATGGAGGCTGAAACTCGGATTGACCGTGTCCAGAGAACTTCAGGGTCACTTGTCGATAAACCTTGGATTATGTCAAGGAGCCTTCAAGGGGATTGAGCTTTGTTACTCTACCCTTGCGTGTGTGTCGGATCGTAGACTATTCCCCCAGGTATATTTGTTTCTGTTGGTAACCTTAGTGGCCATAAACTATAGGATTCTTTCCCAAGGTGACGGTGGAGGGAAGATCTCACTGTACCTGTAGCAGACATCGGCTAGACTCACTTGGACTCTCCAGAGGGTTATCTTCGCAGATAGCTTGATGGAAAACTTACTGCAAGTCTGTTTCATTAAGTAGGTTGTGGGTAATTGCATTTAAGCGCATTTACGCATTAAAGTTCTATGATGTTGGATTTCATCACCAACTAGTGTTTTTAGTCTCTTGAGGAATCCTCTTTGTTTGTGTATTGGTTTGACTCTGGGTTGATAGCGGATTTTCATTTTGCTTGTTTTACTTTTTAGAGACCCATAGGTGTAAATTGTGAGTTGTTAATTTTAGTTTTTAATTTGTTAATAAAATTCACTGAAGTTGAATATAATGGCAGCTGTTCCGGAATTTACCAACCAAGGAACCCCTCTTAACGAGAATCCTAGTACTTTTCCTTGCTTTGGAAATGTTGGTCCTCCTTATATGGCTACATTGTCATTACCTGGATTTACAATAGGTTTACCAATATGGTTATTTTCAACTTCGTTGGCCCCGAATACTCCAATTGTTCCACCTCAACTGGATGCTTCACTTCAACAGAGTTCACCATCTCAACATCACCAACCTTCTGTTGACCCTTTACCTTCTTCGCCTAATATTTCTTCCTCCATTTCTTCCTCTTCGCTTGGTAAAAGCCTTGACGCTAGTAACCAGGTGACTAAGAAGAAGAAGAAAGGGAAGAAGAAGAAGAAGAAGAAGCAAGATAAGAAAGAATTCAACCAACCAACCATGGCTGTAAATGTTAGTAGTGTTGAGGAAACCTCCAACATGCATCGTAAACCCAAATACCCTTGCAGGCTTTGTAAGGGCAACCACTTCCTTATCAATTGTCCCGGTATTCCAAAGGTCTTGGAAGTATGGTCAGAAAAATCTTGTCAACTTACCATTGATCCATCAACCAGTGATAGTCAGGTTCCTGGGAAAAAGGGTAAAGTTAGGTTTCCTTGTAAGTTATGCAAAGGGAGTCATCAAACTCACATTTGTCCTCACATGGATGAAGCCTCAAAATTGTTGGAAAACCTTACTGTTTCACAGCAAGAATTTCCAACTGGTTACCGTAAACTTTCTTCCAAGCTACCGTCAACTGAAGGAGTGATTGATCTAATTTCAAGTACAATCGATCCCACTCTTCCATTGGAGAGTGAAACTCATATCACTCAGGTTGATGATCCATTAGTTGATCAAGTGGTCGATTCGATTTCACATTCAGTCGATTCCATTCTCCCTGTAGAGAGTGAACTTCATACCACTCAGGTTCTTCTTTTTACTTCAGATTCTTCTACGCCGGGGGGCATTTCATCTCTTTCTACAGAACCCCCTCCAAGTACTGAGGTCTTTTCCTTTGATTGGAATAGACTAACAGAACCTCGTCTTCCTTCCTCCATCCCTTTCCAAATCATTGTGAAAACTGGTGGTAGGGACATACACCGCACACAAGTAGATGAAGGTGCTTCTGTTAGTATTTTATCCTCAACTGCTTGGAAAGCTTTGGGTTCCCCTCAACTTGTGCCTATTACATAGAATTTGAAAGATTTTAACAGAACCATTAGTGAACCTTTAGGGATCCTTCCTAAGGTTTCTATTACTTTGGAAGGTAAAACTATCTGTATTGATCTTATGGTAGTTCGAGGCCCCTTGGATTTCAATTTACTCCTTGGGCGAGATTATGTCTATGCAATGAAAGCTGTAGTATCGACACTCTTTCGCGTGATGTCTTTCCCTCACAATGGAAATATTGTGACTGTAGACTAGCTTTCGTTCCCTAGTCTTGATTCGACTACCAATAATCAGACACCCCTAAATTTTCCTCATACGAAAGTGGTCTCTACCCCGCCATGGGTTAATTATGTGGCAACTAGTCCCACGTTTTCAGTTACCAATGTAAGTGAGCCTCTCACTGTTTGCTCTACTTCCTATGACTTAGATCTGGTAATTGACATGGAAAAATCTATGGGATTATTTGAACACGATGTTCTTATCCCTTTTGAGTCCCTTGACATGTGTTCCTTTCATAGAACTGTTCTTCCATCTGATGAAGACCTCTTGAAAGCCATGATCAATGTGCGTCCCTTGACATGTGTTTCTTCTATTTGGAAGCCATGATCAAGAAGTCTGGTGAGGAGAGTTCCTTTTACTGTGTCAACCTCGTTAAAAAATGAATCAGCGAGTGTGAGGATGGTTCCTGTTACTGAGTCAACCTCGTAAAAAAATGAATCAGTTATGAGGATAGTTCCTGTTACTGAATCAACCTCGTAAAAAAATGAATCAGGCCCGAGGAGAGTTCCTTTTCTGTGTCAAACTCATTAAAAAATGAATCAGTGACTGCGAGGAAAGTTCCTTTTACTATGTCAACCTCGTTAAAAAATGAATCAGTGAGTGTGAGGATATTTCCTTTTACCGTGTCAACCTCATTAAAAAATGAATCAGTTAGTCGAGAGCATAGTTCCTTTTCTTGTGTCAAGCTCGTTAAAAAAATGAAACAAGCTTCCAAGAGGAAAGTTCCTTTTACTGTGTCAACCTCGTTAAAAAATGAAACTGATTCTTATGAGGATAGGTCCTTTTACTGTGTCAACCTCGTTAAAAAATGAATCAGTTGGTCAAAGGATAGTTCCTGTTACTGAGTCAACCTCATTAAAAAATGAATCAAGTATGAGGACAGTTCTTTTCCTGTGTCAACCTCATTAAAAAATGAATCAGTAGGTTATATAGGTAGATTGTAGAGAGTAGATGTGAGGATAGTTCCTGTTATTGTGTCAACCTCGTTAAAGAATGAAACACGTTGCCATGAGCATAGTTCTTTTCCTGTGTCAAGCTCGTTAAAAAATGAAACAAATCCTCCCCTAATTGAGTCGAGTCTTTGACTAGATCTCGTAAATGTTAAGTCATATATTTAGGTTAGTTATTTCAGTTTTTGTATAATTTTCTTATAGTTTTAGGTCGGGTCTTTCATATGATCTCGTAAATGAACCTTCATTCCATCCAGCTATTAATTACCAGTAGTATTTTTATTTGAATGAAATGAAGCTGGGGGGGCATGCGCTCTAACAGATTACACTTAGGGGGCATTAAAACCTATCTGAAGCATAGTTTTTCTCTGTTTCAAGCTTTTGTAAAAATGAAACCTATCTCGAGTCGATTTCATCTATTTTCAAGACTCGTTAAACTCATGAAAATCCAGAGATTATTTTTCTATCTTTCATTCTCGTAAAACACATGAAAATTCCGAGTTCTTTCCATCTCTTCCTACTCGTAAATTAAATTGAAAGTCGGCCACAGGAGTATATTTTTATCCCTTTTTCGAACTCGTTAAACTTATGAAAAAGTGAAAACCATGAGTACATTTTTATCCCTTTTTCGAACTCTTTAAAACTTAATGCGATACAGGTTCTCTTTTAAATACTGAGGACTCTCTAAAAAATGAAAAGACTTCACAAATTACTTGACTGTCGAACTCATTAAAGTAAATGGTATTCGTCCCTTTAGTATAAGTTTACCTTTTATGGTGAAATGGATAAACTAAGAAAAGTATAAGTATTCATTAGATTATTAGAGTTCTCTAAAGCGCATTATCCTATCCTTTTTGGACTCAGAGACTAGGGTATGAAAAAGTACACCACAGGTTTTGTAAGTTTTTTCTTGACTCTTTAGTGAAAAACATCGAGTTTCTCTATCTGCGACTCATTAAAACCTTGTTGGGGCCACAATAAATTTCAGCGAGAACGAACCACTCCTTCTTAAGGTTTAAATTTTAAACTAAGTTGGACTCATCCGAAGGATGAGCTTATAAACAAGAAAATGTTATCCTCCTCAAGCTTGTCAAAAATAAAGAGGTACTTGCCAGAAATGGTGGGGGAAAAGAGAGAAAAACGAACCTGTTCGTTACATTTTGACTATTCAGAAAACCGTTAACCACTCTTGGACACAACACTTTTGTTCACCTAGTTTGGGAAAATCCTTTGCCTAACAGTTAATCAAACCATTTTGAAAGTCTTAAGCCGATTTTTGGGTATTAGATTTGAGTCAATTGTCACCAAGCCATCTGCAGTGTCGTTATGTGTTCAAGAGGACAGTTCAAACAAACCATTCATCTACAAAATATTTGTCTTGACCATCCCTCAGTCAGTCCTTGCCAATATATTTCTTCAAAACTTGATCTATGATTTCTTGTTGTTTCTTTTCCTATGACAGATCACTTTCTATCGATGACAGCTCATTATCTAGGAAGTCGATCTAGAAAACGTCAGTACCTTGAAATTTGCATGCCTCAATGGCAGGTTTCTCGCCTTCGATGATAGGTTGCATCATTGACCTTCGATCGAATGATTCTGTGACATGTTCGACTTCAGCGCATTCATTCACATTTCATGGATTGTACTAAGAACTTTGAGGGCCATTGACATTACTGGTGGTTACTCTCACACTTGTTAACAGTTCACATTATTGACTGGTAATCAAGTGGTTTCTACCATGTTTGACTTCGACACATTCATTCACATGGATAGATTCGTACTAGTTCGGGAAGCATAAATCAAGACCCTGGGTCTAGTTTCTACCATCCAGGTTGCGAGGAATTTTTGTTATTCATTTATACATTGGACTATTCATAAACAGATGGCTACGTCCATACTGTGTCTACACATGTCTATATTTTTGATGTATTGAAAAATCATTCCTGTATCAGAATAGTTTAAATCAGTTTTCTAGTTAGTTGTGATCTGAGTATGGGAATGCCTACCTCAGCGATGATATGTCTACATATATATATTTTTCATTGAATGTTTTTACAGGTTCCGACTGGGGTGTCCACAGGATAATCCTTGAAATGATAAAGTGCTTCACTCTTCGTACATGACAGACTCTATCTTCATCTATTACAGACTCCGCACTTTAGGGGGCAATCTGTTGCACTTAAAACTGTCACCTTGACATTTCGTTATCCGTATGAGCTCATTATCACTCATACTTTCCTCCTTTGCACGTCTAAAAAAATTAGTTCCTCATATCAAGCCTTGAAAATAAGAGAAAATCTCTCAAAAGTCTCTAAAACTCTGGTATCGCACTTTCTCTTTGTCTTACCCGCGGTCCCGCACCTAATGGTCATGTCTCCTGCGTACCTGACCGCACTTTCTCTGTGTTAAGGGTGCGGACCCCTGTAAAATATTAAAAAGGTGCAAATTAAACTCAAAGGCTCACTTTCAGTCATTTTTAGAAGCTTCTGGAAGGAATCTTGCGGTGGCAAGTCCCCTCTTTTCAGGTTCATGTATCCCATGCCTTAAGGAGCTAACCCCTTGATGTGAGGAGCTTATCCCTTTGAAGGAGGATTCTATCCCTTCATAGGTGGAACTGTAACCTCCTCTTTTGCACTATAAAAAGAGGCATAGGGCAGCCTCAAAGGGTTAACTAACAATACATTGATGGGTTCAAGCTTTAGAATTGTTTGAGGAAAAGTGCTGTTGGGATTTAGAATCATTTGACTGAGATTTTGTGAGGAAGGATCACATACCTCTATCTGTCTCAGTTGGAAGAGTGCAAGGCTTTTCATAGTAGAGGAGATTCCTGCTTCGGACCCCGGGAAGGCCTGTTCAACATCAAGGCTAAGGTTGTAAGGTTTTCTTTCATTCAAAGTTAATACAAATGAATTAATTTTTCTCAATAAGTTGTTAATTAACTATTTATTTCATGGATCCCTTGATCACCATGATAGGCATGATTTATAATATTTACTATGCAGGTGCTATTTAATGTTTTCTTGTTTGTGACTGCAGGTCTTTAAAGATAACTCCTTCAAGTGACTGGAGGACAATTACTTCGAACAAGCACTGGATCTACGGTAAGACCTTAACACCTTTATAATATTCTTTTGTAAATCACATATGTCTAGAGAAAGATAGGTTTGTTTGGTTGTTTGTTGCTAGATTACCTTTTAGTACTAGGGAGATCGATCTTGTCCACAAGATTGATTTATCCAGTCAAAAACTGGTGGGAAACCTACCGTGATCAAGAGGACGAAGGGGAACCCTCTCTGTTCTCGGCCACACCCACTTGAAATTCATTCTGAGACGGCATCAAGGAACAATATTACCCCGTGGGGAGCTATGAGGACAAATACATCCAATGGACCACGTTGCGGCAACAAAGGGATCAAGATGTGCATGAATTGAGGAATCTGTTCCATACCCCGCACACAAAGTTGGGTATTAAATATTCAGAGAGATATTTTGTGCTCGAGTACTGTGGTTGTTTGCACAAACACATTCGGGAAGAAATGGAGTTCCTCGACATTCCATCGCTTGGTACTGCATATCGCTATGCCACCAAGATCGAGCATAAATTTAAGCAGAAGAAGCGATACTTTGGATTTGTGAATCCAAAAGGTGCCCTCGAACCAAAGAACAAGGGGCAAGGCCAAAGTGGTGTGACTCAAAACAACACCACAAATCCAAAGGACACAGGGAAGTGGTGTGAATTTCATAACAACCCCACTCATAGCACAAACGACTATCGGGCTAAACAATCATTGGTGGCTGAAATAAAGGCACCCAAATCAGATGCATTTTCTAATGCTGAGTCAGAACCAGACAAAGGCAATGACAAAGGGAAGCAGATCATTGATGCGGATCCCAGTGCAATTTTTTCCACCACCAAGATCTAGAGGGAGGATCCAGAGGAGGGGGAGCACCTCTTCCTTTCGCAGATGTGGGTGAAGGGTTCTTCGCTGCAATTTATTGTCGATAGCAGAAGCCAAAAGAACCTCATTTCAGCATAGGTCGTGAAGTAGCTCAGCCTACCTACCATAGAACATCTGCAGCTGTGCACCATCGGGTGGCTCCACCCAGGGAGAGATCTTTGCATCCGCCAACAGTTCTGCCTTCCATACTGTATCAAGCCATTCACTGATGAGGTATTGTGTGATGTTGCTCCTCTTGATGTAGCTGATGTATTATTGGGCCAACCATACTTGAGGAGGCAACATGTTGTGTATAAGTCTAGGCCTCGTGTTGTTGTTGTTACTTTGGGAAATAACTTGTACAGGATACCGGAGGTAGTACCGCCTCCTCTCATCTCTTTGACTACTGCAAAACAATGCAGTAAGATTGTTTCCCAAACCAGGAAATTTATTTTCCTTAAAACTCACTCATATGGAAAGAAGAATATTGTGGCCAAAACCTCGAAACAGGGCTCCCCTACACGACTACAGCAAATGGACAAAGTCATGGAGGAATACGAGGAAATTTTATCCTCACTCACAGAGGTTCCTCTACACTGTCAGGACAAGCACACCATTGTTCTAATCCCCGATGCACCACTGCCTGATGCTGCCATACCTCATGCGAATACATATACAGAATCCACACATGTACTATCTGAGGTTGATAAAGAAACCAAATTTTCTAATTGCATCCAGCATGTCTGCCCACAGATCCATGACATCTTCAACAACAGAACGTGCCTCATCTCATGGAGGATCTCAACGCAATTGGGGAAAATTGCTTCTTAAGGAGGGAGGAATGATCTAGGTGGATATCGGTGGCCACCCACCTATTCCATTTGGACCTGCACCATCAATTATTGTAGCTTTTATTTTTAAGTTGCAACACAACTTACTATTTTTAGCAGTTTTTCGGGTCCTGAACTTCCGGAGCCGTTTTGAGGCCCTAAACGACATTTTTTGGGCATCATTTTTTCGGAAAATAAATATGATTCCATTCTGGAATTGATATTCATGGAAAAAGTTGTATTCCTCAGATAGATCTTTCTAACGATGTATCATGTGCGTCAAACGGAGATAGTATGCCAAAGTTACGACCCCGGGAAGTTGAAACACCAATTTACCCAAACGGGGCCCATAATTTTGGCGCTTCATCTCCTAGGGTTAGGTTTTTGGATGTTTAGGATTTTCCATTATTTTTATATAATAAATATGCCCTCGAGCCTCTTTGTAACATAGTTCAGAGGTCTGTAGCCACCACATATCTTCTCAGAGATTCGCTACCAGCACCCTAGCTATTTTATTCCCATTATGTTTGTAAGCATATTTCTGTTATTTGATATTAATGAAATGAAGCATTATTTCCACTGCATCTCTTTTTTTATGGTTATTTCTGTATTCTGTTGCATTCCTTCATAAATCTGGATCAGTGGTATCAGAGCGGTCTGCTCTTTGTTTGTTTTTCTTTGCATGTCCCCAACGCGGTCAGGGTATAAGGAGTTAGGGCTCGATCTGGTTGAACCCTTGCAAGATCAGCCTCACAAACCTCGACGACCTCCCATGGTGGAAGAAAAGAAAGATGAGGGAGCAAGAGATCCTATCAAAATATTGGTCGAGGAGGCCCTCGAGAAACAAAGGAACGCGATGATGGATAACTTTGCTTAGATCCTTCAACGACTGCCCACCTACGACACATCTGCATCCAACAACCACTCTAGAGGTGCCACTCCCTTCAAGGTATAGGTAAACTTTGACATTCCTATATTTGATGGCAAAATACATGCAGCCGCCGTAGATAGATGGTTGAATTTGCTGGAAGGGTATTTCTCGGTCCATGATTTCTCTATCTGAGAAATTATTATTTTTTCACTCCTCAAAGTCGCCCCCCATGTCAAAGACTGGTGGGAAACCTACTATGAGCAAGAGAACAAAGGGGAACTCTCTCTGTTCTCAGCCACACCCACTTGGAATTCATTTTGAGACAGCATCAAGGAACAATATTACCCCGTGGGGAGATATGAGGAAAAATACATCCAATGGACCACGCTGTGGCAACAAAGGGATCAAGATGTGCACGAACTGATGAATATGTTCCATATCCTACACACAAAGTTGGGTATTAAATATTCGGAGAGACATTTGGTGCTCAAGTACCGCGGTTGTCTACACAAACACATTTGAGAGGAAATGGAGTTCCTCAACATTACATCTCTTGGCACGGCATATCGCTATGCCACCAAGATCGAGTAGAAATTTAAGTAGAAGAAGCGAGACTTTGGATCTGTGAATCCAAAAGGTGCCCACGAACCGAAGAACAAGGGGAAGGCCAAAGCGGTGTGACTCAGAATAGCACCACAAATCCAAAGAAGGACACAGGGAAGTGGTGTGAATTTCATAACAGCCCCACTCACAGCACAAACGAGTGTCGGGCCAAATAGTCATTGGTGTCCGAAGTAAAGGCACCCGAATCATATGCATTTTCTAATCCTGAGTCAGAACCAGACAAAGGAAATGACAAAGGAAAGCAGATCATTGATGCGGATCCTAGTGCCATTTTTGCCACCACCAAGATCCAGAGGGAGGATCCAGAGGATCCAGAGGTGGGGGAGCGCCTCTTCCATTTTCAGATGTGGGTGAAGGGTTCTCCACTACAATTTTTTGTCGATAGCGGAAGCCAAAAAGAACCTCATTTCACCAGAGGTCGTGAAGCGGCTCGGCCTACCGACCATAGCACACTCGCAACCGTATACCATCGGGTGGCTCCACCCAGGGAGAGATCTCCACATCCGCCAGCTGTGCTGCCTTCCGTAAAGTATCAAGCCATTCACGGATGAGGTATTGTGTGATGTTGCTCCTCTTGATGTAGCTAATGTATTATTGGTCCAACCATACTTGTGGAGGCGACATGCTGTGTATGAGTCTAGGCCTCGTGCTATTGTTATTACTTTGGGAAATAACTTGTACAAGATATCGGAGGTAGTACCGCCTCCTGTCATCTCTTTGACTACTGTAAAAAAACGCAGTAAGATTGTTTCTAGAACCAGGAAATTTATTTTCCTTACAACTCGCTCACAGGGAAAGAAGAATATTGTGGCCACAACCTCGAAACAGGGCTCCGCTGCACGGTTGCAACAGATGGACAAAGTCATAGAGGAATACGAGGAAATTTTCTCCTCACTCACAGAGGTTCTTCTACACCGTCAGGACAAGCACTCCATTGATCTGACCCCCGACGCACCGATGCCTGATGTTTCCATACCTCATGCGACTACACATACATAATTCACACATGCACTATCTGAGGTTGATAAAGAAACCAAATTTACTAATTGCATCCAGCATGTCTGCCCACAGGTCCGTGACATCTTCGACAACAGAACGTGCCTCATCTCATGGAGGATCTCGACGCAATGGGGACCATTTATTCTTAAGGAGGTAGGAATGATTCAGGTGGATTTCGGTGGTCACCCACCTATTCCATTTGGACCCGCACCATCAATTCTTGTAGCTTTTCACTTTCAGCACAACTTACTATTTTTAGCAGCTTTTCGGGTCCCGCACTCCCGGAGCCATTTTGGGACCTTAATGATCGAGGTGGACATTGGTGGCCACACACCTATTCCATTTGAACCCCCACCATTAGTTCTTTCATTTTTTAAGTTGCAGCACAACTTACTATTTTTAGCATTTTTTCGGGTCCTGAAATTTGAAAGTTGATTTGAGGCCCTAAACGATGTTTTTTGGGCATCATCTGTACGACCAATAAATATGATTCCATTTTGGAATCAATATTCGCAACAATAGTTGTAGTCCTTGGATAGATCTTTCTAACGATGTATCGTGTGCATCAAATGTAGATAGTATGCAAAGTTACGACCCCGGGAAGTTGAAACACCAATTTACCCAAACGGGGCCCATAGTTTTGGCGCTTCATCTCCTAGGGTTAGGTTTTTGGATGTTTAAGGTTTTCCATTGTTTCTCTATAATAAATAGGCCCTCGAGCCTCATTGTAACATAGTTCAAAGGTCTGTAGCCACCACATCTCTTCTCAGAGATTCGCTACCAACACCCTAGCTATTTTATTTCCATTATGTCTATAAGCATATTTATGTTATTTGATATTAATGAAATGAAGCATTATTTCCACTGCATTTCTATGTTTATGGTTATTTCTGTATTCTGTTGCGTTCCTGCATAAATCCAGATCACAACATGACCTACCAAAACTGCACTAATAGATATTGAGTACTTTTGAGTTACAATCATTTATGAAGTGATTTGAGCATTTAATTCACATTTATTTTCTTTATGGTTGCATTTTTCAGTGGCACTCTTCTACCTTACATCTCTCTGTCATGGAGATATCATTGTGTATTGATAATTAAACATTGAATACTATATCAAATGTCCCTCCTCTCATTACAAGTGTTCTACATATGTGCATGTGCAACATTAATACGGTATTGATTATAAGCTAGAAAATCAACATCTGTCACATAACAATAGAGGAAGTATATAAATGTTGAAAAGTAAGCGCCAGGGACTAGAAGCTTTGGTGATAGGTAAAAAAATTATATCAAAGCAACTCAAGAAACAGTAGTATTATGGAAAATTTTATAATAGCTTCATGACTAAGATCAAGGATCAAGGATCACCAAACTCTGCACTACATGTTGAAGGGAGATATGCACCTCTCGTAAAATTATTGAGAATTTCAGGACAACCTGAATTCCCATGCCACTAAGAAAGGAAGAGGGTTTATCTTTTAATAGACAACTTTGTGCACCAAGTTTTAGACTTTCTTCCACTCAGGCTCCATCCCACATACCAAAATTTCAACAATTCCCATAATAGAATCTTAGTTGTTCAATGAGTCTTCAAATACACATCCAAGCACTTGATATTTGCATATTAGGTGAACCCAATCCCGCACTAGTAATCTTCCCAAAGGAATCTAAAGAAACAGTAAGCAGTTGCCCTCCATCTCTCAAAATTATGCCACTGACATATCTGGTCGAGAAAAATTCAAAGTCATGGCACTGTCTTGTAGAAACTCACTTTGAAGCATGCAATAACTCATGTCAAAGTAGATCCCAAAAGATTCCTAACTGTTTTTTGAGTCCCTAAAACACAATGAGGCTAGCCCTATAACTTTATTGAACCCAACCTCACCATAACAGAATTCCTATGGAAACAAAATACTTCAATTCTTGTTATAAATTAAGATAATGATTTGAAATAGTTCTTTCATTTCTTTGATAAAGCCTTCACTAAATCCTCAACAAAAATGTCCACAGAAACTTCAATACCATATCTTGAAGGTCCTCTATAACCCCTAATTGTCATTGAATTGATGAAACAGTCCCCAGAGTCTTCCTTATGAAAGGTAAATCTGTGTCTCCTACAGGTGCTTTCAAAAAAAAAAATAGAGCTCAATTACCATCTGAGATTCATCCTGTACTATGTCTCTTTGATACTCAAATATATATTCAATGTTGACTACAAGCTACAGACCCCCCTTTGAAAGCTCATTTGCATATATATTAAGTTTCCCTATCAATGGGAAGGAATGATATGCTAGAGAAACTATGTTCCATGACCTCGACCTGTTCAGAATTGGCTGTAGTTTCAAGTTCTTGTCCTGTAGCTTCCTTTTATACATTTTTGTATCATCTCAGAATCCTCATAGACCTCCATCTTAGGGATCCCTTTGTTTGCTGCCAATTTTAGTAGGAACTTCAATGCAGGTAGCTCAACATATATGTTTTTTCCCATGCCCACTTTGAAGACCAAAAAATGTTTATCAATGATATACAAATTTCAAACAACTTCTAGCAAGACAAACAAAGACTTTTTCTTGACTCACTTAATAAAAGAAGCCCAAGTACATTGAAAAAATTAGGCAAAAAGTGTCGTTATTTGCACCACTTTTGCAATAGACACCCTTTGTTATTCTTCATAAATATGTGTGAAATGATCATTGCCCTGAGCGTTGTCATGGAACAAAACGATCATGCCATTTTCCCTTGGGATTTTTCAAACAGTGTTAATGTTCTTGCAATGATTCATAAACTGGTGGAAGAAACTACTATTGTTATCCCTTTGATCTAGGTATATTTCCCGGCTCTCAGGTCTCCAATCCTTGATATCAGTCATGAAGCTATCCTTTACTATGGAGGTCTCAAAGGCTATTCTTCCACTAGCTTGAGGTCAAGTATCTTCACAAGAGGCATCCTAGTTAGACTGTAAAAAGAAATGGTTTGAAGATAAATCTATCAAAACATAGATCTCTTCATCTGATTGCACTTAGAGCCATTTGGCCATAAATTAAATCTAGCATCTTCTAGGAGGAGTTTCCTCCATTCCATGGTCAACAACAAATCAAATATCTCTATGATGGAAATTAAATATATCACAAAGCCAAAAGTCTCTCTCCGCGGAATGGGCCATCCTCACCATGAAGATTCTCAAATCCATTCACATCATTGGTATTGCCAATAGACACCATCATTAAAATATGGAAGAATAAAACATATAGCCAACACGTGTCATGATAAAAACATGCAACAGAATGAAGGAAAATGAATGAGAAGAGTATGAAAATAGAGCATTCAACACAAAGGGAAAAAAAGACAAGCAAGAGCAGACATAGACCTTGCCTCTCATATATTCAACAATAATGATTATGGTATCATTTAAACTCCCCTTCAAGTTCTCTATAAACCATAGCCATGAGTTGCAGGGCTATTAAGACCCTCCCTTAGGCCTCTCATGAAAAAAACCCTACAAATGTGAACTTTTGTAAAATCAATTTCACTAAGCATAAGTATGTTTCATGATAATTTTTTTAATGGTGAGAGCTCTCCTAGTCACCCAAGAAAACCTCTAGGCTCACTTATGGAATGCTTTAAGTTCCTCGTATTCATTCTAAAAGCACTAGAGATGTGCACTTCAGAGAGTGCCTCTCATGGAGGCATGGAACACTCCTTCGTACCCTAAAGAGTGCTCCTAAACAGGTTTGTCACAAGAGTGTGCTATCAAAGGTTCTTCCAATACTCTCGCACTCAAAACACTCAAAGAGGTCAAGAATCAACAATTGTGGGAACAATTAATTTAAGAAAAAATACAAAATTTAAACTAAGAAAATAGCATGAGGTAGCAACAAAAGAGAGTTACTCGCTATCGTGATTCAAATGTATGCATGAAAAATGAAGGAAGACCATAATTTAGAATAATGTCAATGTATCTCAATTATTCTACCTCGGGCCTCGATAATCAAAATCAAGAAAAAATCTATATGAATAAGGTCAATGTATCTCAATTATTCTACCTTGGGCCGAGATAATCAAAATTAAGAAAATATCTATATGACTAGAACCAAATGGTCACAAAGCTATCGAGACACATACACAACAACCACCAATAGTAATCAATCTCAATGAATTGACAAATAAACTCAGTTGCTTGACTATGAACTCTATATTGACTTTAGCATCCTTTACTTTCAAATCTACAAATCATGCAGAGCGATAAGGCCTTCAAAATTTGCAAGGTTCCTAAAGCAATCTCTTACAAAAAAGACTTGGGAGTGAATAATTCCCAGGGACATTATATACACATATATTTACATTTTATATATTATAATGCATATAGTTTCAATTAAAATGGACTTGTACAATAGGACCTAACTCATTGGTAAAGCAAGGGTGGTGATATTCCCCCCACCCCACCCACCCTAATTACCAAAAAAAAAAAAAAAAAAACATTTTAGCCCCTTATAATCCACCATGGTTGTGAAAATGGAATGAATATTATGATAAATAGAGTTCCTAGCATTAGTGCCAAAACCTTAAAAAAAAAGGTATAGAATGCCAAATTAGTTGTGGAGAATGTAGACTTTAATGCTAATAATAGGCAATACGATATTATTAAGAGCTTAGAAATGTGATTCATAGTAGATTAGAACATCAAGGATTTAGTATAAGTCTCAAGAATTTGTAACCATTGGTAAACTATTTAGAAGTTACAAATTCAAAAGAAATAGCATGAAGTAGAATAGGAAATGAAATTGAACCAAATAACATCAACCATTTAGCAATTACAAAAGTTATGAACCAGATTGGAAGGTGTAGAATATGAAATGTAATAGGCCATCGTCACCAAAGAGTTATAGCATGTATAGAATAATGTTTACAAGATAGGCCATGTGCCTAATTTATAAAATAGATAATGGAAACTGAAAAACTTAATAAATTTGAAGTCTATGATAAGTAACTAAATAAAAAATAAAAAATAAAAATAAAAACAGAAACAATTCTACTATCTATTCTTGATTTTTTTGCCATAAGAAATTCTCAAAACTCTAATAAGCAATGAATGAAATGAGTCGATGAAAATTGGAATAAGCAAAGATGGATTGGAGTTTTTATAAGCTCTAAACCAGCCTCCATAGTGTTTGGGGCCTACTAGGGCCTTCACATAGTCCACAATACTTTTAGAAAAAAGGAAAATAATTAGTCATCTTTCAACCATATGGGGAGAGTTCCCATGAGTGCTAGCAACATTCTTGGGAGCATTTAGAGGTGTAGCTACCCGATTCAATCACACACTCCTACAACACGATATCTAGCACAAGAATGAGGGGGGAAAGTGAAATCCCATGTAATATAGGTTTTTACTAGGCCCTCCACATTTTACCCCTGACAAATTGTTCTTGGAGGCTCCAATGAAATTGAGCCTCAAAAGCCGACTTTCATTAGGGGAATTTTGAGGTCTAAAATGGGCCTCCTAAGGATATAATAAAATAATAGCTAAACCAATAAAATAAAATTTATGAATTTTCAATTCACCTTTTGCACCACAATCAATGTAACCATAGTTAAATTCAATTCAAAAGTTGTACCAAAATAAAATTAATAAAAAAATTGTATTGATATGACTATAAATAAGAATGAGCTTGTCAAGAAAAAGTCATTATCATTGAACAACTAATGCATTCGTCATTTGTACTTAAATAACTTAAAATAAAATATAAATATAAATTTATAAATTATAAATTATATTATATGTTATTAATTAAAATTTATATTATTTAAATTTTATAATAACATGTAATTAATATATTATATAAAAATAATATAATATCATATAATATAATATAATAAATTTATAGGGATATGCATTGTTTCTTTCAAGAAATATGAAATGACAATAATATATTTTTATTCGAAAAGTGCGAAATGACATTTATTATGAGTACTTTACTTTGACTTTAAAAGTACTCAGAGCACTACCATGATTAACCATGAGTTTTTATCCACCATTGAGAACGTGACAAGTAAGTACCTTTAACTCAAGCAATGTCACCTCAACCATTAGAGATGATGTCATCCCCTAAAATGTGATTAGTTCTCATAAAGTGAATTTTGATTGTACATTTTCCTTAGGAGGCCCATTTTAGACCTCAAAAGTCCCCTAATGCAGGCTTTCTCCAAAGGGACTAAAGAACAACATATGATAAATATCCAATAATACTCCCATGAATAGGGTATTGCATTACATATGAGTTGCTAGGGTTGGAATCTAGAATGATGTCCTAGAGGTTTTGAAGATGGACAAAAAATCCAAATCACTGTAAGTAGAAAAAGTTTTCCTTATAACTATTTTGGATAGGGGAAATAGTGAACAATTTGATTGGACAAAAAGAAATCATTTTGAGCTTTATATGTTTTTCAATCGACAAAAAGAAAGCATTCTCAGATTTATATGTTTTTCAAAATTCAAAAACATGTACTTATTGTTTACTGCCTTGATTATTATTGCCATGACACAAATTCCATTAAACAAGATGTTGTCCATGTGATTTATCTTTTTTTTTGTTGCAAATCCACTTGCTGAAGTTGCTTATGCATGTTTTAGCCACCAGAACATTTGAGTAGGAAGAGCCAAATCTACATGTTTTTCTTTTGCAATGTGGCCTTTTGGAAAGAAGATACTAACATGGATTCCACAAAATTTATGGTACTATGAATGTTGAAAAGTATCAAAGGAATCGATTCCTTGATCTGTGCCTTGATTCAAGGAATCGATTTGGAGATCTTCTTAGTCATGTACAAGTTCTGGTGATCAGGACGAGTTCAAGAAGCAGTTTGACTAGTGCAAGTTTGTGAAGGATGAGTTATAACTTATATGTCCTCTAGTGCGAGTTAAATTGGGGACTGAGTGAACAAGTGGAGTTAGCCTCCTAAATTTTAAAGTGTGTTAAAGTGTGTTGACTTTTGTTAACTAGAAAATTTCCAGTTCAACTCCTAATTTAGAAAACTCACTAACAATAGCCTAATCGAAAATATTGTAAGGAGATCGAAGGCACATAATTAATCAGACAATTCTTAAGCACGATTTTGTGAGAAAGAGAGCTTGTGGAGGAATGAGCCAAGTGTTCCTGGTGCGAATTATTGAAAAAGGCAATTTTCTCTTTGGAGTGCATATAGAAATAGGAGAAATCCCTATTTAATAGGAGCTCAACCAGTGCTAGGAAATAGGAGATTATTTCCCAAGGTTTTGTGCTGGAAAAAATTAGAGCCTCTAGTGCGTATAGGAGGAGGAATCAGGTCAGCTATAGGTAGAGGTTTCAAGCCTAGGACAGGCAAGAAAAATCTTGTATTTTTATATTGGAACCGGCTTTTATGCATATAAGATTTTTTGCTCAATTTTCCTTAATACAATTTTGAAGCAAGCGAGGGTTTTCCCTATTGGGTTCCCTAGAAAAATCGTGTGTTTTGTTGTGTGAATTTTGTGAAATTATTTATGTTCTATTCCATTTCTATTTGGTAGAGAAATCTTATATCTGTGTGAAAAGAAAATTTGATTTCCAATTGTTCATAACATCAGATCAAAATTTCATTGAAAATCTACATGGTATCAGAGTTATGAACAAGAATCGATCAGCATAAGAGTATTCAAGTTTGTAAGATGACAACTCACACAGGATTGGGATTGAGAGAGCATGATATATTGGATGGATCCTCAAATTTTGGTTTTTGGAAGGTCCGCATATTGTTCTTATTGGGCGAGTATGGGTTGAAGGAATTCACTAAAAAAGGTGTTGGAGAACCTTCAGATCTAAACGAGTTGAGGCTCTTCCAGAAGCAGATGGCCAAGGCCAAGAGGATGATCCTAGATGGACTTGAGGATCATGTCGTCCCTCATGTTGCAGTAAAAAATATAGCTAAGGAAATGTGGGATTCCTTAGTCTAGCTCTACCAGAATTCTTCCGAGAATCGAAAGATGGTCCTCAAAGAGAATCTGAGGACAATCAAGATGCATAAGGAAGAGAGTGTCACTGCCTGTCTCACCAGAGTTCAGGAATTTTTTGATGAGCTAGCAGCAATTGGAGAGAATCCTATAGACAAAGAGCTAGTGCGTGTGGCTCTGAATGGGTTTACCAAAGATTGGCATACTTTTTTTCAAAGTATTACTAGATGAGATAAGTTGTCGAATTGGGAATGCCTATGGAGTGCATTCATCCAGGAGGAGCTAAGGCTCAGGCTGGTTGAGACATCTATTAATAATGGAAAGGGTTCCAAGGTCAAGAAGGAGGAAGATAATCTTGTTCTTGCAAGTGAAGTCAAAGGCAAGAAAGGCAAAGGGAAGAGCAAAAATAGTCAAAAGGGTGACAAGAAGAAGACAGATCCAAGTAAGATCAAATGCTTCCATTGCCATACTTTTGGACACTATGCTTCCAAGTGTCCTAATGGGAAGAAGAAGGGGTCAAATAAGGAGCATGTAGTTGCATCAGCTAAGGTAGATGAGTTTGCCTCTCAATTTGAGAAGGACTTCTCATTGATAGCTTGCATGGAAAGCTCAGTAGGGAGAAATATGTGGTATATTGATTCAGGAGCCTCTTTCCATATCATTAGAAATCAAGAGAATTTCAGCCAGTTGGATGAGAAGGATATGAAGGTAAATATCGAGCTTGGAGATAATGGCAAGTATGCTACTAAGGGAATTGGTACTGTCATCTTTGAAATTGAGTCAGGTAATACTCTTTATCTCAAAGATGTTCTCTGTGTTCCAGGGTTGAAGAAGAACTTGGTTTTAGTAGCTATCCTTGAGGATAAAAGATATGATGTCACCTTCAGCAGAGGTAAGGCTTACCTCCAACACTTGGCTTATGGATGTAATAAGTAGATAGGTGTAAGGGTGAAAAATATCTACAAGTTTCATGTAGAGACTGGTGCAACCTTGAGCAGCAAGGCAGGATATGTAGATGTATGTGAATTTTTGCACATACGCATGCGACACTTGCATTCTTCAGAAAATTTCCACGGGATTACCAACAAGAGGTCTTGACAAGAGTGGAGTGTGCAAGGGATGCAAGCTTGTCAAGTATTCCAACTCTTCCTTCCATGGTCAGGACTCAGGACAATAGGGACAAACATATTTTGGAGTTGGTGCATTCAAATGTGCATGGGACCTTCTCTTCTCCATCACTGATGAGACATGGTTATTATGTTACTTTCATTGATGATTTTTCTTGGAAAACTTAGATATATTTTATGAAAAATAAATATGAGGTCTTAGACAGGAGTTTAAGGCATTGGTAGAGAAGCAAATTGGGAAGAAAATGTTAGGTCCCTATCTTACTAGTATATTCCCTTATTGTTGTTAGTGTAACCCCCTTATTGTTTAATTGTTGTACCCCTGTAACCCCCATATTTTTATTATTGCGCCCTTACATTATTATTGTTAGGTCGGCTAGGATTACATTGTGGCCCCATGGACTCCTATATATAGAAAGGAGGTTTTGTCATTTGTATCATCCAAGAAGTGGTTGGTTTCTAAGGCGTTGATCTCTCTTTTCTTCTATTTTTGGAGCTGGTTTCACAACATTTGTTATCAGAGCTTTGGATTCTAGAGTTTCGCTGCTCCAAACATGTCATCGTGGAATTTTCGCTATAACTTTTTTTCTACGAAGGTTCAGAAGCTGAAATTTTTAGAGAATGAAGCTGAAATCTTGAGGAACATCGTTGAAAAAGTTCAGATCTCGGTTCGCAATATTTTTGGAGATACGGTATGTGGAAGTTAGGGATTTTTGTAGGCTCCTGAATTTAACCTAAACGGGTCATCGCAGAATTTTTGCTATAAATTTGTTTCTACGAGGGTTCAGAAGCTGAACTTTTCACAAAGCGAAGCCAAAATCCCGAGGAACGGCGTGGAAACATTTCGGAGATTGATTCACATTATTTTAGGAGGTAGGATCTGTGGAAGTTAGGGCTTGTTCAAGATCCCAAATTTCATCTCAAAGAGGTGATCGTGGGAAAATATTCATAACTCTCTCTCTGAGCATCGGATTGGAATTCTGTAAATAGTGGTCACAATCACACAGAATTTAGTTTCTATTCTATAAATTTTAGAGCCGAGGGATGAAACTGTGACAAGTGGAAATTCGTACAAGTTCGCTCTACTGAACCAGTCCATAATTAGGTCACTGTGGGAGATTGGACATAACTTTGTCTTGAGGAATCCAAATTAGGTCAGACCTATGGCATTCGAAAGAGGATTCAGAGGGCTAACTCAGGGCCAAATTTTAGATATTGAAGATCCAAAATCACAAAGATAATTCAGTTTCAATATCGAGCTCCTCAAAAGCAAGAAAAAGTTGTGTATTTTTTTCCCAAATTGCATAAGTCTTGTGTGAAAAATTAGTTTGAAGTGTTTCCAAGGGCATATTGAACATATATTTTAGTATTGGGTTTTGAAATTCCTCCTAAAAATAATTCAACACACATTAAGCCCTCAGAATACTCTACTATGACTTATGAATATGAAGAATTGCAACATGATCTATCAAAATTACAAGAGCAAGTGCACCAAATTTCGCTCTCGCAAAGAGCAACAAAAAATGAAATGGAAGTTTCGAATAAAGGTGTGGAAGCGAATATGGATGGTTTGAAGAATAATATGGATGGTTTGAAGAAAGGCGTGGAAGCTAAGATGGATGTCATGGAAGCTAAGATGGAGGACATGGAAGAAAAAATGAAAGACAACATGGAAAACATTAAGAATGATCTAAAAGCAGACATGGAAGGTTTGAAAAAGTTGATACAAGAAATGATTCCTAAAGGCGAAAATATAGTAGAGGAAACTCATGATGAGAAAAAAATAAATGTTAATCATGATTTCATAAAATCTAATGTTGGATTGAAGAACCACCATATTCCAAATATGGATACGAGAAAGTTTAATGGCAAGGATCCCGTAACATGGATACTACAGATGGAGCAATATTTTGATCTCAATAATGTGCAAAACACACAAAAGGTACACATTTCAAATTTACATTTAGAACAAAATACATTTGTATGGTATCGATGGCTTTGCTCCCACAAAAAAAATGTCACTTGGTAAATTTTTACGGAGGAAATGATAGCACATTATGAGGATACAAAGAGCAACACCTTATTTAGCCAATTGATAAATCTCAAACAAAAGGGTTCAGTGGTGGAGCACACTGAGGACTACCAAAAATTGAATAAGGGTAATTGATATTCCAGAGGAACATATTATTGATGTCTTCATAGGGACTTTAAAGGATAACATCCAACATGAAGTTTACATTTGGGAACCTGATTCATTGGAGAAGGCATTCAGGTTGGCAAGAAAAATTGAATGTAAAATTATGGCGACAAGGAAGCCTACCACTCATATATATAAAGATGGAAGTGTTGCTACTCCTAGACTTCCACAACCTACAAGGTTAACACCACAACAATTGGAAGAAAAAAGAGCAAAAGGGCTTTGCTACAGTTGTGATAGAAAATACACTAAAGGTCATAAGTGCACTGAGAAGAAATTATTTTACATAGATTGTGAAGAGGAGGAAGAAAATGAACAAGAAACTTAAAAAGTAGAGCATATACAGCACGAAGAAACCCTAGAAGAAGAAGCAATGAGTTCGACCATATCATGTAATGCATTGGCAGGAATTACCACTCCTCAAACTCTCAAGATAGAAGGACATATCAAGAAGAAAAAGATAATAGTGTTGATTGATTCGGGTAGTACCCATAATTTATTCATTGTAAGGTAGCCAAGGAATTGAATTGTTTCCTATACCCAACACCAGAATGTCAAGTGATGGTTGCAATTAGAGGAACTATAAATTGCTCTGGAAAATGGCATAATATCAAGCTAGCCATGGGGGAATATGTATTGAATATTCCAATGCTTTCCATCCCAATGGGAGGTGTTGATGTTGTACTAAGAGTACAATGGTTACAATCTTTGGGGACGGTAGCTTTTAATTTTCAAGAACTTTTCTTGAAATTTTTTTCAGAAGGAAAGGAAATCGAATTATGGGGTATCGCAGGGAAGCCAGGAAAGATAATAAGCTCTAATGTCATGACAAAGCTTCTGAAGAATGAAAAACGAGGTGTAATTGCACAATTATGCTCACTAGAAGTTCCAACATCAAAATCATCTATTTCTCCAGATCTCCAAAAAGTCTTGGACAATCATTCCAAGGTGTTTGATACTCCGAATGGACTCCCACCTATTCGTGATCATGATCATGCTATTCATTTGATTCCAAGAAGTGTTCCTCCAAACATCAGGACTTACAAATATTTTTATGTCCAAAAGAGAGAAATTGAACGTATGATTGCAGAAATGTTAGAGGCTGGTACAATGCAACCTAATCAAAGTTCTTTCTCTGCTCCAGTAGTATTGGTGCACAAGAAATATGGATCATGGCACATGTGTCTGGGTTATAGGGAGCTAAATAAGCTCACTATTAAAGATAAATTTACCATCCCTGTGATTGATGAATTATTGGATGAATTACATGGAGAAATTTATTTTACCAAGTTGGATCTTTGTTCAGGATATCATCAAATTAGAATGAAGACTGAAGATATTCCGAAAACAACATTTCAAACTCATGAGGGTTATTATGAATTTTTGGTCATGCCTTTTGGCCTTACCAATGCACCTTCTACATTTCAAGGGTTGATGAATTCCATTTTCAAACCCTTCCTTAGAAAATTTGTGCTAGTATTTTTTGATGATATACTAATCTACAACAGGTCTTGGAAGGATCATGTTCAACATGTTGACAGGGTGCTCAAACTATTGGAGGAGAAGAAATTATATGCAAAAACATCCAAATGTTTCTTCGGAGTACAAGAGGTGGAATATCTGGGTCAATTGTATCTCACGAGGGTGTTAAGGTAGATCCTAACAAAATTAAAGCCATTAAGGAATGGAAAGTCCCCACAACCATAAAGCAGTTGCGCAGAATTCTCGAGTTAATAGGGTATTATTGCAAGTTTGTTAATAATTATGGGAGAATAGTAGCACCTCTAACAACATTATTGAAGAAAGATGCATTTTCATGGACTCTTGAAGAAACTAAGGCCTTTGAACATCTTAAAGAGGCAATGTGTCTAGCACCAGTCTTAGCTACGCCAAACTTCACAAAAATATTTATTGTGGAATGTGATGCCTCAGGAAATGGAATTGGTGCTATTTTAATGTAAGAAAGAAGACCCATTTCTTTTGAAAGTCGTTCAATCAAAGGAAATTATTTACAAAAGGCTATTTATGAGAAGGAAATGTTGGCAATACTACATGCACTAAAGAAATGGAGACCTTACCTAATGGGAAGACACTTCAAGGTAAAAAATGATCATGATAGTCTGAAACACTTTTTGGAACAAAGAATATCTTCATAAGAGTAGCAAAAGTGGGTCACAAAGATGTTGGGTTATGACTTTGAAATCATCTACAAAAAAGGGAAGCTAAATGTTGTAGCAGATGCACTCTCAAGAAAGGATGAAGAGGTGGAAGCATTTCTTTGTGCCATTTCAATTATCCAACCAGATTGGATAACCAAGGCAAGGGATGAATGGAAGAAAGACGAAGAAGTGTGGACACTCATTCAAAAGTTGCAGCAAGATCCTAGTACATCTGATACATTTATTTGGAAAAATGATTCCTTATGGTACAAATATCGCTTATATATTTGCAAGAATTCCCAACTAAAACAAAATATTCTTTTGGAATTGCACACTTCTCCTTTAGGATGACACTCGGGATTTTTAAAAACTTACCACAAGGTGAAGAAAGAATTTTTTGGGATGGCCTTAAATCTGATATTCAAAATTTTGTGGCAGAATGTTTAGTTTTCTAGCAACATAAAGTTGAGACAATTAAGACCCCGGGTCTTCTACAACATTTATCCATTCCGAGTCAACGTTGGGAGGAGAATTCAATGGATTTTATCACAGGTTTACCTAAGTCCGAAGGAAGGAGTGTCATCATAGTGGTAGTTGATAGAATTACCAAGTATGCACACTTTTGTACATTATCTCATGCATTTAAAGCGAGTACAGTTTCTACTGCATTAAATATGGAAACAATTCAAAAGCTACATGGAAACTCGAAGATTATTGTAAGTGACAGAGATCCCATTTTTACAGGAAAATTTTGGACGGAATTATTTTTTTGTTTGGGTAATCAACTAGGTCATAGCTCATCTTATCATCCTCAATCCAATGGTCAAACAGAGATAGTGAATAAATGTTTGGAAGGATATCTTCGTTGTTCTGTATCTGATAAGCGAGCACAATGGGTCAAGTGGTTACCTCTCGCTGAATGTTGGTATAACAGTTCCTTCCATACTGCAGCAAAAATGACCCCATTTATGGCACTTTATGGATATCATCCATCGTCCATCACATCTTATTTAAGGGAAAATTATAGGGTTAAAGCAGTGGAGGATCACATCGAGCATCAACAATAAGTTCTACAACTCTTAAAGGATAACCTAAATTTGGCACAAAATCGAATGAAACAACAGGTAGATCAACATCGCAGTGAGAGAAGTTTTGATGTGGGAGACTGGGTATTTTTACGACTACAACCATAGAAACAAATGTCCCTCAAGGAAGCTAAGAAGGATAATAAATTATCACCAAAGTACTATGGTCCTTACAAGGTGTTGAAAAATATTGGTACTATGGCATACAAATTGGAGCTTCCTGCTTCTTCGCGAGTGCATCCAATTTTCCATGTTTCATGCTTAAAAAAGGTTATAGGGGACAAACTTCTAGTTCAAACAATATTGCAAGAACTTGACGAGGAAGGAAAAACCATCATGGAACCTGAAGCAGTCACAGAAACAAGAATTCGACAGCTACGAAATCGATCAATTTCAGAGTATCTCATCAAATGGAAGAACTTAGCCACTGAAGATTCTACATGGGAGTATGATAATTTTATACAAAATCACCCAAAGATACTCAAGCGTTGAGGACAACACTTTTTTGAAGGAGAGTAGCATGTTAGGTCCCTATATTACTAGTATAGTCCCTTATTGTTGGTAGTGTAACCCTCTTATTGTTATTTTTGTACCCCTGTAACCCCCATATTATTATTATTTCGCCCTTACATTTTATTGTTAGGTTGGCTAGGATTACATTGTGGCCCCATTAGGATTACATTGTGGCCCCATGGACTCCTATATATAGAAATGAGGTTTTGTCATTTGTATCATCCAAGAATTGTTCATTTATGTAATGCATTGGAGGTTTCCCCCTCGAAGTGGCCGATTTCTAAGGCGTTGATCTCTCTTTTCTTCTATTTTTGGAGCTGGTTTCACAATAGAAAATCAGGGCAATGAGAAGTGACAATGGTGGATAATATATCTCCAATGCCTTCAAGGGTTTTTGTGCCAAGGAAGGTATTAGGAGAGAGTTTATAGCACCTCATAATCCTCAACAGAATGGGGTGGCTGAGAGGAAGAACACGAGTATTGTTGGAACAGCTAAAGCTATGTTGCATGATCGATATTTTCCTAGGTTCTTGTGGGCACAAGTATGCAACACTGTAGTATTTCTATAGAATAGGAGACCACACATGGTGCTTCAACGAGATACACCAGAGGAGGTCTTCACAGGAAAGAAGCCTGATGTTTCACACTTCTGAATCTTTGGTACAAAGGTCTACTGTCATGTGTCTAGATATAGCAGGAAGAAGTCAGATGCCACAACAAAGAAGAGTATCTTTTTGGGGTATAACGAGACATCTAAGGAATACATGGTGTATCTTCCAGGATCTAGGACAAAAGTTCTCAAGAGAGATGTGAGATTCCAAGAGGATCAAGCTCCAAGAGTTTCCTTAGAGCGTGAGAATATTGCAGTACCTGAGGAGGAACTACTCACTCTCAAATAGGATGCACAACCAACACCTCAAAGTCAGCCACAACCACATTCTAGTGGCAAGAGGGTAGCACAACAGGATGAGGAGGACAACCAAGCTGAGGCTCCTATCACCATGTTTAGGTAGAGTAAAGATTAAACAGACAAAAGGGTACATAGGTTATATGGAATTAATGGTAGAGTTGGTGGACACTGAGCCTTCTTCCTATGAGGAGGCAACTTCTCAATAGGTTTGGTGGAGGAGTATTCCTCTATCATGAAGAATGATTTCTGGGAGGTTGTTTCGTGACCTGAGAGGGGAAAACCGTAGTTCAATCTAGATGGGTGTACAAGTTGAAGCATGGAGAAGATGGGAGTGTGGAGAAGTTCAAGGCCAAGTTTGTGTCCAAAGTCTTCTCACAAAATAAGGGCATATATTGTCAGGAGACATTCGCCCCAGTAGCACAATATTCATCCATCGGTATTATTCTAACACTTGCAGCATATATGGGGTGGAATATCCACCAAATGGACGTGAAGACAACATTCCTCAATGGAGTTGTTGAGGAGGAGATCTATATAGAGCAGCCAAAGGGGTTTGAGCAGTTCAACAAAGACACACATGTGTGCATGCTGAAGAGATCTATTTATGGGCTCAAGTAAGCTTTGAGAGCATGGTACACTCAGATTGACAACTACCTTTGAGGATTGGGCTTCACTAAGAATGAGGTAGATGCCAACCTATACTACATCATGGTTGGAGGGCTTCTGCTCATTCTAGTTCTATATGTCAACGACATTATATTAACTGGAGATGAGAGCTTGATCCGGGATTGCAAGGAGGACCTTGCAAAAGAGTTTGAGATGAAGGATATGGGGCTTGTTCACTATTTCCTTGGCTTAGAGGTTTGGCAAGGTGATGGTGAGATCTTTGTGGGACAAGGAAAGTACATAACAGAGATTCTCCAGAAATTTCATATGCAAGATTGCAGGCCCATGGCCACACCTCTAGTTACAAATTGGAGGAAGATGGGTACTACTACAACAGAGCGAGTGGATCTTAGAGTATACACGCAACTCAGTGGATCGTTGATGTACTTGGTCAACACATGAATTGATATTTGTTTTGCATTCAACCAGCTAAGTCAATTCACAGTTGAACCAACCAGAGTGCATTGGGTTGCTGCAAAGCATGTGTTGAGATATCTCAGAGGCTCAAAAAAATATGGATTGTTGTACAAACTTGTTGATTGAGGCTTGAGGGCTTCATTAATGTAGATTGGGAAGGGAGCTCCATAGACAGGAAGAGTACTTCAGGTGGAATCTTTGGCATTGGGTCAGCTACAGTTTCTTGGTACAATAGGAATCAAAGATCAGTTGCACTCAGTTCAACAGAGGTCGAGTGCATGGTTGTTAGTCAGGCAGCGTGCAATGCTATTTGGATGAGGAAGTTATGTGTGGGGCTTTTCAAACAGAGGATGGAGCCTACCATGATACATTGTAATAATCAGAGTTGCATTAAACTCTCTAAGAATCCAATGTTTTGTGATCGCTCAAAGCATATCAAGATCTCGTATCACCATCTTAGAGATTGTGTGCATAAGGGGATAATAAAGCTACAATACATTCCAATAGTGGAGGAGACGATAGACATTATGACCAAGGCAATGGAAAGAGGTAGTTTTGTTCATTACATAAATAAGTTGGGAGTTGTACAAAATCCCTTCCTCGCTAAGATGGAGTGTTGAAAAGTAGCAAAGGAATGGATTCCTTGATCTGTGTCTTGATTCAAGGAATCAATTTCGAGAAGACATCTATGAGTTCCAGTGATGAGTATGAGTTCAAGAAGTAGCTTGAATAGTGCGAGTTTATGGAGGATGAGTTATCTATCCTCTAGTGTGAGTTAAATTGGTAATTGAGTGAATAAGTAGAGTTATCCTCCTAAATTTTAGGAGTATTCAGTTAACTAAGACTTTTGTTAACTAGAAAATCTCCAGTTCAAATCTTAATTTAGAAAACTCACTAACAATAGCCTAATCGAAAAGCTTATAGGGAGATCAAAGGCACACAATTAATCAATCAATTCTTGAGCACAAGTTTGTGAGCAAGAGAGCTTGTGGAGGAACGAGCCAAGTGTTCCTTGCGCGAATTATTGAGGAAGGAAATTTTCTCTTTGTAGTGCGCATAGAAATAGGGAAAATCCCTATTTAACAGAATCTTAGCCAATGATAGGAAATAGGAGATTATTTCGTAAGGTTTTGTGTTGGAAAATCAGAGCCTCTACTGCATATAGGAGAAGGAATCAGGTCGATTACCAGGAAGAAGTTTCAGGCCTAGGACAGGCAGAAAAATTCTTTTATTTTCATATTAGATCCAACTTGTATGTGTATTAGATCTGTTACTCAATTTTGCTTGATAAAATTATGAAGAAAGTGAGGGTTTCCCTGTTGGGTTCCCTAGAAAAATTGTGTGTTTTATTGTGTAAATTTTGTGAAATTATATATGTTCTACTCCGTTGTTATTTGGTAGATAAATTTTGTGTCTGTGTGAAAATAAAATTTGTCTTCAGATTGTTCATAGTATTATATCAGAATTTTGTGCAAAATCTAGAGTGAATGCCACATTAAATAAATATGATAAACTATCAAGAAAATGAATCCAATGTGATCTATTGGTTAAAGAGGGTATATCTTTATCCCTGAAAAAAAATCATTCATTTGGGAAGTTCTAAAACGTATCGATACTTTATAAGAAATATATTTGTCTGAAATAACCCAGACTGTGAATGTTGTTAGGATGTCATGTCGGAGACTCAAGAGTGCATATTTGATGAAAGGGAAGCAAGTTCAAAATCCTATCAGTTATGTTCCAAGTTTCTTTGTAGCATACGTTTGTAGAAGTGTGACCCCATGAGTTAGTAGATGTCCATGCCATGTCATCAACATTGATTGATATGATAACATGTAGGGATTCCTTAAAAAGGCTTGGTACATTAACAATAAATTTTTGAAAAGTTGACTTTGGTGAAACTTCACAGTTCTAACAGTGACATCCCAAAAATTGTGTCATTACTGACATAGTTTTTGTTTTTTGTAATTTTCACATTTCTATATTGATGTCATGGTTACTTTTAATATATTTTGGTTATCCTAGTAATATTCAAATGCATTCGGTTTCAAAATACAATATAACAAACCTACTATTATAAAGAAGCTGGAACAAACAAGTAACACAAAAAATAAGTACATAAAAGAAAAAAACCACAAATAGTGTGAGCTGTGTGAAACAAACCTGTACTACATCTAGAAAGTGCCCTTCATATTTGTACAAAACTCCACAGTGCGTGAGGGAAAAATCATTCTAGGGATCAAGTGCAAGAGCTTCTACAAAGCATTTAAATGCCTTTGGATGAGGTTCTATCCTTCCCATAGATGGACCCATTCCACTCTTCAACAATCCCAGTTTTCCATACTGCTCCACTTCACAACCCTACTTTACCAAAATGAAAAATCATGCGTATAGTTACAAACTTATTTCAAAAATTCAATCATATAGTAACCCCATTGAAAACCATTACCAACGATTAAATCCTCCGGGAACACCTCATGCAAATTTATTAGAACACAACACATTCAAAATAAAGACCCTAATCGAAATATAGCAATTCAGCATTTGGATGATTACCTTACGGTCCGGTAGAACAGAGTCCGATAGGATGATTACGATCGAGCAAAACAGAGTCTGTAGAACAGAGTCCGATAGGATGATTACCTTCCGATCTAGCAAGACACATTCGAAAAAGACTTTCAAACCATGAAATGTTAAACTCCTGCCAAATTAATAAATGCTAAACTCCCACCAAATTACCAAATTAATAAATAAGTAGAGGGAAATATAAAAGCAAAACACAAAGTCGATATCACTTTGAAAAAAATTGAAGAGGGAAACAAGGAGGGCTATATTAACTCTTAATTGGGTGACAAATGGGTAAATAAGAGAGAATGTTATAGGTTATAATAAGGAAGTCTTTTTTTTCTTTATTCACTTTTCTAGTCTTTTGTTTTGAAGAGGGTGGAATAGGTTGTTAGAAGGAAGAGATTATAGATCACGTATATTATTAGATTTACATTTTTTTTAAATAGTTTTTCTATTTTTTATTCAATTTTTTTTTGTCTTTTTTCTTGTTTTTATTGATTTTTATCATTTTTTATTTTCTATGTTATTAGGAAAATTTAAGTAGATAGTTAAAATAAATCTCTCTAAACTAAAATGATTATAAAAAAAAGATTAATAGATGTTGATATAAAGGCATGTAAATAAATTCTTGGACAATTACAAAAGGAGGAAAAGATCACAAGTGATTGTAACATGAGAAGTGGACCTTAAAAACCACATAAGTCTTCTTTAATGAATATTTAGTCTTAAGTCGGGATATGGGCACCATAGGAGGTATTTTTCATCACATGTGGGAGTTAGTGTCTATGTTATGGTTAGGAGAGGAAAACAAGGTCCTTAGTCCCTAAATTAATCTTTCTCATGCTAAATTGCCATGAACAATACCTCTAGCTACGAAAATGGCCAATTAGTATGTTTTGCATGATAAGAATGGGTCTCATGGCGTTTACTATGGCCAAGGAAGGAAAAAAAAAGGACTTAAGTCCTAAATAATCAGTAACCATGTTTCTTAGCATCGCATTAATTATATTCTCTAAGGGATATTACATGGCCTCTAGGAGGGATGTGTCTACCATTCAAAGGTTTTGCACACCGCATTTGGTTCTTGGAGCTTCAAAATTGGACCTTAATGAAATTAGGAGGCTTTCAAATCACATATGATGCTTACAAGTGTATAAAGAGCACATTTAACCAGGTTTGAGGGTACGTTTTATATGTATCATAATGTATATGAGGGGGGAAATGGTTTTCAATGCTAGTGATCTAGTCACACAAAAGACCCCATAAATTTGTGCTTTGGGATATCCACAAGATTCAATAAGTAATCCAAAGTGAGAAGATTTGTTGCTAAGGTACTGACAGTAGAAACAACCCTCTAGTGTTAAACTTTAGAGACAAAAGGGTATTCAAAATTTTAACATTGTATATGGATTCATAGACCCCTTTGTCTCTAAATTTTAACACTGCAGATATTGGATTCAGAGGCCCCTGTAGTGAAATGTGACACTTCTGTATCAAAATTGTAATTTTCCATTTCTGGAGTGACAATTAAAAATTACTAACACAAATGACTAATTCATATACTTGTTGTACTTGTTATCTGGTCATATTTTATATTCTTGGACAATAATAGTCATTTACGTTAATCATTATTATTTTTGTCACTTATATCTAGTCATATATTTTATTCCTAGACTAAATTAGTCATTTAAGTTAGTCACTTTTAGTTTAGTCACTTATTATCTAGTCATATATTTTATTCCTAGAATAAATTAGTCATTTAAGTTAGTCACTTTTAGTTTAGTCACTTATTATCCAGTCGTATATTTTATTCCTAGACTAAATTAGTCGTTTAAGTTAGTCATTTTTAGTTTGATCACTTAAAATTGCTCAAATTTAGTAGTAATTCACTTGAAATAATTGCAGTGACTAACATTTTAGTCACCTAGTCACTAATTTCATCATTTTCTACTAGTGTTTCAAGTTCGGTATATTGATTTTTCACATTGTTTTACTCATAAAAAAGGTTTTAACTCAGCAGAAATGACTCGGGTAGCAAATAAATGCTACATGTCAAGTTGGGCAAAGGTGTTACGGTAAAGAAGATTATGTTGTAACTACAAGAGCATAGGGCATTCATACAGCAGATCTGCCAGAATAGCAATCAGTTTAGTTTGCCAGCATATCAACAAATTTTGGTCCACGTCCTAAACTGCCTGTTAGGTCCCTATATTACTTGTATAGTCCCTTATTATTGTTAGTGTAATCCCCTTATTGTTATTATTGTACCCCTGTAACCCCCATATTGTTATTATTGTGCCCTTAAATTATTATTGTTAGGTCGGCTAGGATTACATTGTGGCCCCATGGACTCCTATATATAGAAAGGAGGTTTTGTAATTTATATCATCCAAGAATTGTTCATCCATGTAATGTATTGGAGGTTTTTCCCCTCAAAGTGGCTTATTTCTAAGGCGTTGATATCTCTTTTCATCTATTTTTGGAGCTGGTTTCACAACATTTGGTATCAGAGCTTTTGGATTCTAGGGTTTCGCTGCTCCAAACAGGTCATCATGGAATTTTCGCTATAATTTTTTTTCTACTAAGGTTCAGAAGCTGAAATTTTTAGAGTGTGAAGCCAAAATCTTGAAGAACATCGTCGCAAAATTTCAGAGCTTGGTTCTGTGGAAGGTAGGTCATTTTGCAGGCTCCTGAATTTAACCTAAACAGGTTATCATGGAATTTTTGTTATAAATTTGTTTCTATGAAGGTTCAGAAGCTGAATTTTTTAGGGTGCGAAGCCGAAATCCTAAGGAACATCGTCACAAAATTTCAGATCTTGGTTCACAATATTGGCAGAGATATGATTTGTGGAAGTTAGGGCTTTTTCAGGCTTCTGAATTTCATCTCAAAGAGGTGATCATGGGAAAATATTCATAACTCTCTCTCTGAGCATCGGATTGGAATGCTGTAAAAAGTGACCACAAGTACACAAATTGTAGTTTTTTTTCTATCAATTTCAGAGCCAAAGGAGGAAACAGTGACACGTGGCAAGTTGTACAAGTTCGCTCTACTGAACTAGTCCATAATTGGGTCATTGTGGGAGATTGGACATAAATTTGTCTGGAAGAATCCAAATCAGATCAAACCTGTGGAATTTGAAAGAAGCTTTAGAGTGCTACTATAGGGCCGAATTTCAGATATTGAGGATCCGCAATTATAGAGATAATTCAATTTAAATATCGAGCTCCTCGAAAGCAAGTAAAAGGTGTGTATTTTTTTTTCGAATTGCATAAGTCTTGTTTTAAGAATCAAGTTGAATTGATTTCAAGGGCATATTGTAGAATAGATATCAGTATTGGATTCTAAGATGGCCCCTAAAAATAATTCAACACCCATTAAGCCTTTAGAAAGCTCTACTGTGACTCATGAAGACGAAGAATGGCAACATGACATATCAAAATTACAAGAGCAAGTGCAACAAATTTCGCTCTCGCAAAGAGCAACAAAAAATGACATGGAAGTTTTGAGGAAAGGCGTGGAAACTAAGATGGATGGTTTTAAGAAAGACGTGGAATCTAAGATGGATGGTTTGAAGAATGGCATGGATGGCATGGAAGCTAAGATGGATGGCATGGAATCTAAGATGGATGACATGGAAGCTAAGATCGATGAAAAAATGGAAAACATGAAGAATGATCTAAAAGCAGACATGGAAGGTTTGACAAAGTTGATACAAGAAATGTTTCCTAATGGTGAAAATATATTAGAGGAAACTCATGATGAGAACAAAATAAATGTTAATCATGATTTCATAAACCCTAATGTTGGAAGGAAGAACCACCATATTCCAAAAATGGATATGAGGAAATTTGATGGAAAGGATCATGTAACATGGTTACTACAGATGGAGCAATATTTTGATCTCAATAATGTGAAAAACACACAAAATGTACGCATCACAACTTTACATTTAGAACAAAATACATTTGTATGGTATCGATGGCTTTGCTCCCGTAAAAAATCTTTCACTTGGTCAATTTTTACGGAGGAAATGATAGCACATTATGAGGATACAAAGAGCAACACCTTCTTTAGCCAATTGATAAATCTCAAACAAAAGTGTTTAGTGGGGGAGCACATGGAGGAATTCCAAAAATTGAATATAAGGGTAACTGATATTTCAGAGGAACACAGTATTGATCTCTTCATAGATACTTTAAAGGATAACATCCAACATGAAGTTCATGTTTTGGAACCTGATTCATTGGAGAAGGCATTCAAGTTGGCAAGAAAAATTGAATGTAAAATTATGGCGACAAGGAAGCCTACCACTCACTTCTATAAAGAGAGAAGTGTTGCTACTCCTAGATTTCCACAACCTACAAGGTTGACACCACAACAATTGGAAGAAAAAAGAGCAAAAGGGCTTTGCTACAGTTGTGATAGAAAATACACTAAAGGTCATAGGTGTGCTGAGAAGAAATTATTTTACATAGATTGTGAAGAGGAAGAAGAAAATGAACAAGAATCTTCAAAAGAAGAGGATATACACCAGGAACCAACCCTAGAAGAGGAAGAAATGAGTACGACCATATCGTGTAATGCATTGGCAGGAATTACCACTCCTCAAACTCTCAAGATAGAAGGACATATCAAGAAGAAAAAGGTAATAGTGTTGATTGATTCAGGTAGTACCCATAATTTTTTTCATTGTAAGGTAGCCAAGGAATTGAATTGTTTCCTATACCCAGCACCAGAATGTCAAGTGATGGTTGCAAATGGAGGAACTATAAATTGCTCTGGAAAATGCCATAATATCAAGCTAACCATGGGGGAATATGTATTGACTATTCCAATGCTTTCCATTCCTATGGGAGGTGCCGATGTTGTACTAGGAGTACAATGGTTACAATCTTTGGGGATGGTAGCTTTTAATTTTCAAGAACTTTTCTTGAAATTTTTTTCAGAAGGAAAGGAAGTCGAATTACGGGGTATTGCGGGGAAGCCGAGAAAGATAATAAGCTCTAATGTCATGACAAAGCTTCTAAAGAAAGAACAACGAGGCGTAATTGCACAATTATGCTCACTAGAAGTTCCAACATCAAAATCATCTATTTCTGCAGATCTCCAACAAGTCTTGGACAATCATTCCGAGGTGTTTGAAACTCCCAAAGGACTCCCACCTATTCGTGATCATGATCATGCTATTCATTTGATTCCAGGAAGTGTTCCTCCAAACATCGGGCCTTATAGATATCCTTACTTCCAAAAGAGCGAAATTGAACGTATGATTGCAGAAATGTTAGAGGCGGGTATAATTCAACCTAGTCAAAGTTCTTTCTCTGCTCCTGTAGTATTGGTACACAAGAAGGATGGATCATGGTGAATGTGTGCAGATTATAGGGAGCTCAATAAGCTCACCATTAAAGAAAAATTTCCCATTCCTGTGATTGATAAATTATTGGATGAATTACATGGAGCAATTTATTTTACCAAGTTGGATCTTCGTTCAGGATATCATCAAATTAGAATGAAGACTGAAGATATTCCGAAAATAACATTTCGAACTCATGAGGTTCATTATGAAGTTTTGGTCATGCCTTTTGGCCTTACCAATGCACCTCCTACATTTCAAGGATTGATGAATTCCATTTTCAAACCCTTCCTTAGAAAATTTGTGCTAGTATTTTTTGATGATATACTAATCTACAACAAGTCTTGGAAGGATCATGTTCAACATGTTGACAAGGTGCTCAAACTGTTGCAAGAGAAACAATTGTATGCAAAAACATCCAAATGTTTCTTTGGAGTACAAGAGGTGGAATATATGGGTCATATTGTATCTCACGAGGGAGTTAAGGTAGACCCTAACAAAATTAAAGCCATTAAGGAATGGAAATTCCCCACAAATATTAAGCAGTTGTGAGGATTTCTCGGGTTAATAGGGTATTATCGCAAGTTTGTTAAAAATTATGGGAGAATATAAACACCTCTAACAACATTATTGAAGAAAGATGCATTTTCATGGACTCCTGAAGCAACTAAAGCCTTTGAACATCTTAAAGAGGCAATGTGCCTAGCACCGGTCTTAGCTACGCCAGACTTCACAAAAACCTTTATTGTGGAATGTGATGCCTCAGGAAATGGAATTGGTGCAGTTTTAATGCAGGAAGGAAGACCCATTGCTTTTGAAAGTCGTCCAATCAAGGGAAAGTATTTATAGAAACCTATTTATGAGAAGGAAATGTTAGCAATACTGCATGCACTAAAGAAATGGCGAACTTACCTAATGGGAAGACACTTCAAGGTAAAAACTGATCATGATAGTCTTAAACACTTTTTGGAACAAAGACTATCTTCAGAAGAGCTGCAAAAATGGGTCACAAAGATGTTGGGTTATGACTTTGAAATAATCTACAAAAAAGGAAAGCTTAATGTTGTTGCAGATGCACTCTCAAGAAATAATGAAGAGGTGGAAGCATTGCTTTGTGCCATTTCTATCATCCAACCAGATTGGATAACCGAAGCAAGAGATGAATGGAAGAAGGACAAAGATGTATGGACACTCATTCAAAAGTTGCAGCAAGATCCTAGTACATCTGATACATTTAGTTGGAAAAATGATTCCTTATGGTACAAAGATTTCTTATATCTTTGTAAGAATTCCCAACTAAAACAAAATATTCTTCTGGAATTGCACACTTCTCCTTTAGGAGGACACTCAGGATTTTTAAAAACTTACCATAGGGTGAAGAAAGAATTTTTTTGGGATGGCCTTAAATCTGATATTCAAAAGTTTGTGGTGGAATGTTTGGTTTGCCAGCAGAATAAAGTTGAGGCCTTATTGTTATTATTATACCTCTGTAAACCCCATATTGTTATTATTGTGCCCTTAAATTATTATTGTTAGGTCGGTTAGGATTACATTTTGGGCCCATGGACTCCTATATATAGAAAGGAGGTTTTGTAATTTGTATCATCGAGGAATTGTTCATTCATGTAATGTATTGGAGGTTTACCCCTCGAAGTGGCTTATTTTTAAGGCGTTGATATCTCTTTTCTTCTATTTTTTGAGATGGTTTCACAACACTGCCCCACTACATCAGCACTTGTTATGTACAACACATTCCACCAAAACTATAATTTTGTAATAATTAGAGTTTTTAGTTCAAGTCTATTAGAGACTATTTTGTTGTAATTTTTTGTATAAATACTTTAGTTTTGGAAGTATCAAAGGTCGATTGATTGAGATCGGAATCGTTACTGTCTTTTGGAGTACTGTAAGCTTTTTCAAAGCACTGGAGCATCAATAATAATTAGACCATTCACAGGATTCTTGTGGCTTAAATATTGGTGATTTAATTTCTTCTGTTCTTATGTTTCATTATTATCTTTCATTGTAATCATATGAATTCTAATTGTAAAGCATAAAGCATGATCATTATGTTTTCCACTGAAATCCAAACTAAAGAATTTTCAATTGCTCTTTAGTTCTATCGAATCTGTTCATATTTATGTCATAATCCATTTATAATTCGAAAAGATCTAGTAAATATTCCTAGCTTGCCTTGTGTTTACTCTGTGAAAAGTTGATGCAACTATCCAATTATATTTTGACTCCATTGCCCAATATATTAATAAATTGAATACAATCAATCCTCCAAAATCCAAAACAAACTCAAAACCCCAAGTACTATCATAACTAGCCTAAAAACTTATCCAAACAAAGATAAATCTTATAGAGAGAGCCCTCTCTGAATCTAGGACGACTAGGTCTTGGATTCCAAAGTTGGTTTGATGTTGGCCTATGTGATTAGTTATCACAATCTATAGCAAATTACAGAACACTAACATAGTGGCGACTCCACTGGGGAACAATTGAAATCAATCATAATTTCTTTCAAATTCGATCTATGGTTAAATACTCACTGTATTAATATCCCATAGAGATTACTATATTTTAGTTTTTTGTAAATAAAAGTTTTAGTTTCATTTTATAGTGTGTGTTTTGATTTTTAAAAACTGGCTTCCAAGAGACCTTATACAAGATCTCATCCTAATCCCAAACCTCCTAAAATATTGGGTGATCCTCAAAGGATTGGAAGAAGAACTAAGGATACTTCAAAGAAATCAGTTAAACAGATAAGTTCATCAGAAAGCCTGGGAAGTAATAATCCTCTCCCAAGAGCACAATCCCTTCCTATTAAGCTTGATACCTTACAAGATATCAACTTTGAATTAAAGTTTGAGCAAAGCCTCTTTAGAAGAAAATCCCTAAATTGGGCAGATACAATAGTCCTTCACCAATTGATTCTACATCCAGATTCACCTAAAAGCATGTCTTCTTTAAAATATGATCAAGAAATTGTCCAAGATTTTAGGATCCTCAAAGATTTGGTATTAGACTTCACTTCAGCAGTTACAGATGCCTATCTCCAACAATCAATAGATTTTTCTGCATTAAATATTGCTGCTTCATCCTTTACATCCCAAACAATTCAACAAAAATATGTGAGTCCAACCCCTTCTGAAAATTCTACTACTTATCCTCTCATAAAAACTCAAAGGCCTTCATCTCCATCACTTCATCCCTCCTCTCCTTCACATATAGTTCATCCTTTGCCACCTATTAACCCACCACCTATTAATCCATTAACTTTCAACCTGCCACCCCCAATCATGGCTGCACGAAATTCTCCCTTGGTTCTTCCTTAAAATCTAGGGGTTATGCCCCAAGACTATCAATCCAAAATACCCCAATTCGATAACACCCAACACATTATTGCTCAACAGCATGTTGACATAATGGATGATTTCTTTGATCGAGATGAGATTGATGCTGATGATGTTATGATGAGGTTATTTTTTCAAACCCTTGGAGGTGAGGTTAGGAAATGGTTTAGAGATTTACCAGCTTCTTCCATCAATGATCTAGCATTTCTACAGAGTCAATTTCTAAATAGATGTAAAGTTAAAAAGAACCCCCTCCAAATTCTATCAGAATAAGAAAATATCAAAAGATAAACTGGAGAAAGTGTGCAGGATTATTGTGCTAGATTCAACTCTATTTATAATGCTATTCCTACTCGCATAAAACCACCTGAAGGATTAGTGGTGATTAAGTTTCTAGATGGTTTTGAAACAAACGTAGCTTATCAGTTAAGAGATAGGAATCCTGGCACTTTAGAGGAAATGTATACCATAGCAGTTAGTGTAGAAGCCAATTTATTGGCCAAAAGAGCTAGGATGAGAGTTGAGAAGAGAGTTACCATAAAAGAAGAAGCATAAACCTCTAGTATTGATGCCAAGATAGATTCTTTAATGAAATGGAATGAATGATGATTGATAGAAACATCCCTAGGGAAAATCAAAACCCTCCCAAAAACTGCAATCAAAACAACAGGAGGAATCAACCACAGATTAAACAAAGGGGACCTGACCAACAAATTAGACCCGCTTTTCAAGACAATTATGTTGAAGAAAATGGATAGATCATTCAAGAAAAAGAAGAAAACCAAATAAATTTGTTTATTTTACAAAATAATGATACTATTTTTCTCACAGAAGAAGACCAGAAGCTATTTTCATTAGCTCAAACAGAGCTTGAACTAGATGAATCTGAAGAATATAAACGAGGATTTGAAAATGCCATTATGGAGGTGCACAAATAATACAATCTTAAGAGCATAAAAAGTTCTGACAATACTGCTAAAAATAATACTGATCAACCTCCCAAAATTTCCTCTGATTCAAATCCTAAGAAAACAATAGAAAAGTCTTCTAAGAAATCTATTGAAACTCCTGGTAAGAAACCTTCAGAGGTTTTTACTAAAAAGACAGTTGATTTTATTTCTAAAACAACTCAAACTGATGTTCTAACCACCGGTCAAAAAACCCTACTTAGATCTAAATAAAATGTTGATGTACTTGACATTCCTAATGTTGTAAAGATTAAATCATCATTTAATATTGAAAGCGAACTAGCTAAAGTCAAAATTCCCATCCCTTTGACAAAGCTAATGAAAAAAAAAACATACAGAACTCAGGTAATGAAGTATTGAAAATAAGGGAAACTGTTGACACTCTCAATCTGAATGATGATCAACCTGAATTGTTGTTTTGTCCAGAAGTAGATGGTAAGTTACAAGAAGGAGTAGTCCCTCCTTTCTATGTCAGCTTAAACATACATGATAAAATCCTACATAATGCTATGCTGGATTCAGGGGCTTCACACAACTTAATGCCTAAAGTTGTAATGGAAAAGTTAGGTCTTGACATCACTAGGCCCTACAAAGATCTATACTCATTTGATTCAATTAAAGTGAAGAGTTTAGATCTCATGAAGGACTTGTGTATAACTTTGTCTCAAATCCCAGCCAAAATCCTAGTTATGGACATTGTCGTAGCAAACACTCCTCCTAAATATGACATGCTTTTATCACGTTCTTGGGGAGAAAAGTTACAAGGAACTCTTCAACTATATATGACTTTTGCTACAATACCAGTCTTTGGCCAGCAAAGAAGGTTATATAAGGAAACTCTCATGAAATATATGGTAAGCAGTCAAGAAAAACTTCATAATTACCCTCTATATTATGTTCACACTGATTTAGATTCATTCGTATTATTCAATGATACTGAAATTGAATCCCAATTTGGAAATTACCTGGATACACATGAAAACACAGCTCTAATCGAACAATTAACTCCTTTAGAACTCTTCTGGAATATGAACTTTGATGGGGCTTGTAGTAAAGAAGGCTCTGGAGCAGGAATCTGGTTATCTAATCCATCTAATAATCATTGTGAAGGTCATTCCTATAAAATTAATTTTCAGTGCACCAAAAATATTTCTGAATATGAAGCTCTGATGTTAGGACCACAGTTGCTTAAGAAATTAGGGGCTAAAAGAATTACTGTGTAGGGAGATTCCGAATTCTCATCAAACAAGTAAAAGGAGAATATGATGATAAACACCCTAGATTAAGAGCCTATAGAAATGTAGTGCTCGATTACTTACATACTTTTGTGGAATATGATCTAGCAGTAATTCCAAGAAGTTAAAATGTCATAGTTGATAGTCTTGTTGTTTCTGCAAGCACTTGCAAAATACCTCACCCGAATAAACCACACAATTAAAATTAAACATCGACCTGTAATACTAGATAACATGCGATACTGGCAGGTTTTCAAGAATGAAAAACAGATTGAAAACTTCTTGTTGTCAAAAGAAGAGTTTGAGGAAACACAGTTAGATTTGGATAATTAGGAGCAAGATCAAATGAGACCAAAAGATCAGGTAAAAAATCAAGCAGTTGTGTATAATCCTTTGGTAAACAAGTGTGATAGAGTAGATGTAAATAATCATTTAGATGAAAGTGTGCATAAATTAGAAATTCATGAAATAGATTCTGAAAAGGAATATTTTGAAATGCTTCAACTAAAAGATAACGTTTTTCCCTGGGGATTAGCTCCATTAGAAGACCTTGTTGACTTCAATGATGTAGCAAAGAAGCCTAAAATTGAGTCCATTGGAGCAGAAGTTGAGGAATGTAACATAGGTACTGAACGAAACTCGAGGATGATTAAACTGTCAAAAACATTACCTCTTATTACCGAATGGAAATATATAGCCCTATTCAAAAAATACATTGATGTGTTCGCTTGGAGTTATGAGGATCTAAAAGTTTATGACTCCAACATCATTTAGCACAAAATTCCAATTAAAGAAGAACAAAAGCCTTTCAAACATAAGCTTCGGAGGATAAATCCAGTTTTGTTACCTTTAATTGAGAAAGAAGTTAAACGAATGTATGATGCTAAAATAATTTTCCCTCTTAGATATTTGAAATGGGTGTCAAACATAGTACCAAACAGAAAGAAAACTGGAGAAATTAGGTTGTGCATTGACTTCAAAAACCTGAATAAGGTTTCCCTGAAAGATAACTATCCCTTACCCAAAATGGACTATATCTTACAAAGGGTGATAGGATCAACTAGGATATCATTACTAGATGGTTTCTCTGGCTATAACCAAGTCTTGGTTGATCCAGAAGATCAAGATAAAACATCTTTTACCACTCCATGGGGCACTTTCATGTATTTGAAAATGCCTTTTGGACTGATGAACGTTGGAGCCACGTTCCAAAGAGCAATGGACATTGCCTTTTCAGAAGAGATTGGCCTCTTTATTATAATCTATTTGGATGATGTAACTATGTATTCAAAGTCTGACGAAGAACACTTGAGACATTTGAGACGAGTCTTTGAGAAATACAAGAAATTTGACATATATTTAAATCCTAAGAAAACACTATTTGGCCTAGGAGAAGGTAAATAGTTACGACATATCATATCAAAATATGGAGTTAGAATTGACCCTAAGAGAATTGAAGAAATCCTAAAGATTAGTCCCCCAAGAAACATTAAATAACTTCAATCATTCATAGGGAAAATAATTTTTTTGAGAAGATTTATCCCTAATCTTGCTGAAATTCTTAGAAATATAACCAATATGCTCAAGAAAGATTATGAAATCAAATGGAGTATAGAAGCTAGGCAATCTTTTGATCAATCCAGATTTTACTAAAGATTTTATAATATTTTCTTTTGCTTCTGAGCACACTGTTGCAGTTGTTTTACTGCAGAAAAACAATGAAGGATTTGAGCAGCCAATAGCTTTCTTCAGCAAAGCTTTAAGAGATGCTTCTCTCAAGTATAACATCATGGGAAAACATGCCTTTGCACTAGTCAAAGCAATTAAAGATTTTAAATTTTATATTCTGTATTCACATATAATTTCTTATGTACCTAATGCTATGGTAAAAGATATTTTAACGCAGAATGGACCAGATGGAAAAAGAGGAAAATGGATTGCAGTAATTTTGGAGTATGATATGGAAATAAAACCTACCAAACTGGTTAAAGGGCAAGGACTTGCACAGCTTATGGATGAGTCCAATTTTCAAGCTCTGGACATAAATTTGGTAGCAACTTTGGATGATTAAGAGGAGCAGGCGACTCCACAAATGAATGAAGAACTTTTAAATTCTCCCTGGTATGCAAACCTGCTTTATGTATTGTTTAATTTAGATGCTCCTCCTGGTCTTACAAAAACTAAAGCTAGATTTCTGAAATTAAAAGCAGTAAAATTTTGCATCATTGATAATGTCCTTTATTGGAAATATTCGGGTGGCCTATTACTCAAATGTTTGTTGAAGAATGATGCAGAAAATATTATGAATGATTTTCACGGGGGAGACTGTGGTGGCCACCTGTATTGGAAGACTATTGCTAATAATATTCTCAAGGTTGGTTTTTACTTGCCCACCCTGTTTTCCACAAGAAATTCACAACCTGTCACAAGTACCAAATTTTTGAAGGTAGAAAGAAACTCCTACCCTTGCCTCTCAAACCCATTTTCGTTGAAAGCCCATTCCAATAATGGGGTTTGGATTTCATAGGTGAAATCCATCCTCCTTCTTCTTCCCAACACAATTGGATTTTAACAGCCACATATTACTTCACTAAGTGGATAGAGGACATCCCTTCTAGAAATTCCACTGATGTTGTTATTACCAAGTTGCTTAAGACCCATATCCTGTCCAGATTTGGTTGCGCAAGGAAAATCATCACTGAAAATGCAATAGCCTTTAAATCCAAAAATATGGTTGAATTCTATGATAAATATCATATTTATTTAGGACATTCAATAGCCTATTTCCCACAAGGTAATGGATTGGCTGAATCATCCAATAAGAGTATGGTAAACATCATCAATAAATTATTAGAATAGAATAAAAAGTCCTGGCATAATAAGTTGGTCAGTGCAATTTGGGCTGACAGGCTTACTACAAAGAAGTCCATTGGTATGTCACCATACCAACTTGTCTATGGAATGGATGTTGTTTTACATCTTCTATAGCACAACCAGTGATGAATATGATGCAAGAGTTACAAGTGGAATAAAATGATGCAATCATAAGGATTCATCAAACCATTCAGTTGTAGCAAACAAGAGAAGAGGTATATAACATAACACAACTCATCCAAGAAAATATCAAGAAAATATTTGACAAAAGGAGCAAGGCAGTTAATTTTTCTATTGGTGACAAGGTTTTAAAATGGGATGCAAGGAGAGAAGACAAAGGAACGCATAAAAAGTTTGATAATCTATGGATGAGACCATATATTATAGATGATTTTAGAGGTGACAATGCATTTTTTCTCACAAATATAGATGGAACATAGTAAGCTGGTGGTCCTGTAAATGGCAAGATGTTGAAGCATTATTTCTCCTAGTCTAAAGATTCATTTTTCATCATTGTAAATGTCATAGTCAACATAGATTGGATTAGATGTTTTGCTGATTAAGGTGAAGCCCGCAGAGAAGACCCTAAGCCATGGTCAACAGACCATCATAATATTTGAAAGTAGAAAAGGAATCAGATTATAGATTGCTCAGATGCCCAACGGATAAGGCTACTGATCACAAGTTCTTGACACTTCAATGCATGGAAGTGCCATCCCCAATTGGAGCCACTGTTAGGGTCCTATATTTCATAGGATCTCAAGGTGGCTGAGTTTATTCTTTCGATCAAATTTACTTTGTAAAATGATTTCCAAATCTGCAAATAATTTTCAAAATAAATAAAAAAAGGAGATAACATAAAAAATCAAAAGAGGGTATATGTTATAAATAAAAAATATAAGATGTGAACCCCATCAAAAAGAAGAAAAAACAATAAATTCTAAAAGTGTTGCACATTCAAATGCCACTACTCTTAAGTTTAGCTTACTTCTGAAAATAAATTGTGTGCAGCTTGTTTAAAAATGCCACAAAAGTTCAATAAAATTCAATCATACAGTTTAATAATGATTGAATTAGGTTTAATTTGCTTGTCAATAGGTAGTGAAAAATAATTTGTCAAACTGTTTAATCTTGACAGATTAATGAGTTAGGTAGAAAATAAAACTGGTTCAATAGTTTAATATGAGCCAAGGAAGGTGTTGTAATATCATTTGTTTTGATAAGTTAGCATAAGTAGTTGAATAAGTTCAAAATGATAAGGTAGGATATGGATGCAAAAGAATGAAAAAGTTAAAAATGTTAGGAAAATTATTATTTTTATAGGCATCCATGTAAATAAAATGTTAGGTGTTAGATGCCCTAAACAAAGAAGGAAAAATAAAATGTTAGGTGTTAGATGCTCTAAACAAACTAGGCAAAAAAAAACGTTAGGGAAGCAAGAAAGAAAAAGAAAAGCTTCATTCTGTTTTAAAGGTTTTGATTGGCTGCTAGTCTAAATGCGCCTAAGGAAAAGTTATTTGTATGGTTTAAATTCTGATTATTAATTTCTATCCTAAAGTTTTAAACCATAGCATATTTTCCCCCTACTTTCATTTCATTCATTTCCCTTTTTTATTTTCCTTCCCCACTCATATATTTTCACACATTTCATTATAATCCCGCACATTCAAAATAATTTTTCCATAGGCCAAAACCCAACATCATTTACATTTCTATCTCTTACAAACCTTTCAGAAGTACAATATACAATGAAGCGGGACCCATTCTCCACCACACCCCCTTTTTCATTTCATTTCCATTTGAAAATCATTAAACTTACCATTTTTCTGCCTTTTCGCTTTTACCTTTCTACCCTTACCTTTTTATCGCTTTTCACTTACTCTGCTTCCTTATTCCCCGATCGCGATTAAAGTGGGCCATCCCTCCACGTCACCGGTTTACCTCACCCTCATCGTATTTCGCAGATTATACATGTTTCACATTGCAACTAAAACTTAAAACTTGCGATCGCCGATTTGCGATATCGCATCGCATATGTTTTAGCTTACTTTTAAAAGTGCCTGCAACATATTTGTTTTAACTTGCGATGCAGCAGGTTGGCCCCACCTCAGCAGCCCCGCCCCCCGCTTTACATCCTTTTGAAATACTTCGATATATTATGAAAACATCATAAAACATTACCTTACCACATAAAACTCCACCGATTGCAGTGGGCTCCATTTCTTCTTGACACGTCATCCTCCACTAAGCGCGAATCACACTTCGCGGTTTTAAACTTTTACCTTATTTATCCAAGTGCTAGATTCTGCGATGTGCGATGTGTGATGTGGGTAGGTCCCTCTCCCCGCACATCGCAAATTTTAGATGTTAACCCCACAACTTATAAATAAAATTTGAAAGTTGTGATGTGCGCCTGCGATCCGATCCTACTTTTCCCCTGCCACGTCACTTACCTCCTTCCCCGTGCTTCACACTTGGCTGTTTTTAGTGTTTGCATCCTCTTCGCTTATAAAAAAACTTAAAAACTGCGATCTGCGTTACGGTCCAGTCCCACCGTCCCTCCACGTGGCATCCCACTTCGCATCGCATCTCCGATAACATTCTTCATAAACTTAAACTCTAAACGTTGCGAAGTGCGCAGATGCGATGCGACTTCATAATCGAAATTGAAAAGATTTCAAGTCTGGTATATTGTTTTTTCACACTGTTTTATTCATAAAAAAGGTTTTAACTCAGCAGAAACGACTCGGGTAGCAAAGAAACGCTACTAGTCAAGTCGGGCAAAGGTGTTGCGGTTAAGAATATTATGTTGTAACTGCAAGAGCACGGGGCGTTCATACTACAGATCTGCTAGCACAACACTCAATTTACTCTACCAGCATATCAACAAATTATGGTCCATGTCTTAAACTGCCCCACTACATCAGCACTTGCTTTGCACAACGCATTCCACCGAAACTATAATTTTGTAATAGTTAGAGTTTTTAGTTCAAGTCTGTTCGAGACTGTTTTGTTGTAATTTTTTGTGTAAATACTTCAGTTTTGGAAGTATCAAAGGTCGATTGATTGAGATCAGAATTGTTATTGTCTTTTGGAGTACTGTAAGCTTTTTCAAAGCACTGGAGCATCAATAATAATAAGACCATTCACAAGATTCTTGTGGCTTAAATATTGGTGATGTTTTTCTTCTATTCTTATGTTTCATTGTTATCTTTCATTGTAATCATTTGAATTCTAATTGTAAAGCAGAAAGCATGATGAATAGGATTTACTTTTGAGTACCTTATTATGGCTGCCTTTAAGATCATTATGTTTTCCACTGAAAGCCAAACTAAAGAATTTTTAATTGCTCTTTAGTTCTGCTGAATCTGTTCATATTTGTGTCATAATCCATTTATAATTCGAAAAGATCTAGTAAATATTCCTAGCTTGCCCTGTGTTTACTCTATGAAAAGTTGATGCAACTATCCAGTTATATTTTGACTCCATTGCCCAATAGATATTAATAAATTGAATACAATCAATCCTCCAAAATCAAAACAAACTCAAAGCCCCAAGTACTATCATAAATAGCCTAAAAACTTGTCCAAACAAAGATAAATCTTATAAAGAGAGCCCTCTCTGAATCTAGGAAGGCTAAGTCCTAGATTCCAAAGTTGGTTTGATGTTGGCCTATGTGATTAGTTCTCACAATCTCTCGCAAATTATAGAATGCTAACAATAACCACTACTAAGTTGACACATTTACACATATTTATTTCCATCTTATTTATATTCATTTTTAATGCAAATACTTTGCTTCAAGGATTTTACTTATTAAGCTTAACAATAGAAAATCATTGCACAAATATTTAAAAATCATAGCATAAATATTACAACTACATCTAGACATTACGACAAATATGACAGAAAAGTTTTACCTTCAAAGTTATGGTCCAATCACACACATATATATATATTTTTCAAAGCAACACCACTTATTATATTTATTTAATAATAAATGCGTTGTCAAGTACTGCCATGTTGATTTTCTTCCTTTCCAGTTTTGTTTTCAAAATATTTTTTATTTTTAATAATTTTATTTAAAGTTGTTAATTTTTACATATACTCTATAAAATATTACATTTTAACTTATTTTTAATTTTAAATATTCGATTTAACATTTAAATTGTACACAAACTTTATAATTTTTTAATAAATTATATACTAATCGAAAAAATCACATACTAAAAAAGCTGCCAATTCCAATAGATCCATCCCTACCCCTACATAAGAGGATCTGTAAAATTTCACCTATAGTCTCACATAATATTTTCGGAATATTTTGTATGGTAAGAACATGAAAACAACTCGAGGGCAGATCGTACAAGTGCTATATCGTAGGGTTTTACAGCCACCAGGATCGATTTCATCCTTTCGCTCCCAATACGATGATTTCCCCTCATTTTGTTTAGGGTCTTAAGCCTCCAATTTCGATTTGCGTCCTCACTCTCGCTCGATTTCCCCTCATTTTGTTTAGGGTTTTAAGCCTCCAATTTCGATTTGCGTCCTCATTCTCGCTCTCCTCACCCCAATACGATGGTGAGGAACACCATTCTTTCCACATGGAAGAAGATCTCACTCTCACATTCCATCACTCAACACCGCTTTTCCACTTCCAATGTCACTGCAGACATGAGCGTTACAACTCTCTGTCGGACCAACAGGCTTCAAGAGGCAGTGGAAACCCTCAAGCATCTTCTTTTGTATAAATCTGAACCCAAGCCCACACTCATTAGCTGCAATCTTTTGTTGGGTAATCTTGTCCGACGGAATCAACCTAAATTAGCATTGTCTGTTTACAGACTTATGGTTGAAGCAGACATTGTATCGAATATCATAACTTTGAGCATTGTTATCAATTGTCATTGTCAAATGGGGAGAATGGATTACGCCGTCAAGGTGTTTGAAGGTTTAGAAGCACACGGGTATGTTCCGGATGTTGTAACCTTCAGTACCCTCATCAAAGGGTTTTGCAGGGTGGGCAACATAGAGGACGCTGTCAAACTTTTCAAACAAATGGTGGGCAAACGACACGTTCCCAATCTTATTACATATAATACCCTAATAGATGGGCTTTGCAAGGCGGGGAAAACCCAGGAGGCTTTCGGGTTGTTGGCTGTTATGCTGCAAAAGGGTCATGAGCCTGGCACCATCACGTTTAAGAGCCTCATGGATCGACTATGCAAAGAAGGTAAGCTCCAAGAGGCCAACAAACTACTGTCTCAGATGTTGAAAGAAGGGCATAAACCCGATGCTACTACATTTAATGCTTTGATGGACGGCTTTTGCAAAGAATGCAGGATGGACGAGGCTAGGAAGCTCTTCAATATAATGTCCAGCCAAAACATATACCCCAATGTTGTCACTTACACTGCACTTATTTATGGTTTGTGTAAGGAGGGCGACATGAAAGAAGCCACAAAGCTCTTCGATGAAATGCTCGACAAAAGCATATCTCCTGATGTAATTACATACAGTATACTTATTTATGGTTTGTGTAAGGAGGGCGACATGAAAGAGGCCACAAAGCTCTTCTATGAAATGCTCAACAAAAGCATATCCCCTGATATAATTACATACAATACTCTTATTGATGGTTTATGTAAGGAGGGTGAGTTGGAGAAGGCTATGAAGCTCTTTCATGAAATGTCCAGCAAAAACATTTTCCCTAATGTAATTACATACAATACACTTATTTATGGTTTGTTTAAGGAGGGCGACATGAAAGAGGCCACAAAGCTCTTCTATGAAATGCTCAACAAAAGCATATCCCCTGATATAATTACATACAATACTCTTATTGATGGTTTATGTAAGGAGGGTCAGTTGGAGAAGGCTATGAAGCTCTTTCATGAAATGTCCAGCAAAAACATTTGCCCTAATGTAATTACATACAATACACTTATTGATGGTTTATGTAAAAAAGGGAAATGGCAGGAAGCTACCAAGGTGCTTGGTGAGATGGTGGATAAGAGACATACTCCAAATGTTATCACGTACAATGTTGTTATTGATGGTTGTTGCAAAGAAGGTAGGGTTCAAGAAGCTCTCCAGTTGATAGATGTTATGATGCAAACAGGACATGAGCCTAATGAAATCACATACAATACACTCATAAATGGGTTTTGCAAGCGGGGTAATCTGGAGAAGGCCAAAGAGATCCTTCGAGAAATGTCAGAGAAAGGTTGCAAGCCTGACCTTTTTAGCCATACTATATTGATCGATGCGCTCTGCAAGCATTGCGAAATAAATGAAGCTCAACAAATATTCTATGAGATGCCAAAACAGGGTTTGAGTCCTGATGTTGTGACGTACAACACATTGATCAGTGGATTCTGCAAAGTGGGTAATTATGTGGAGGCAATAAAGTTATTTAAACACATGAAAGACAATGGTAGTGTCCCTAATGATATTACATATACCACCCTCATGGATGGACTATGCAAGGAATGCACACCCGAAGAGGCCAATAGCCTATTGCAAGAGATCTTGGAAAAGGTTTGATAATAGAGGGGTGACATATTCATTATTAAATAACAGCCTCTGTAAAGATATCGCTGAAATGGAAGTGGCGAGGTTCAATAAGAGGGATTGATTCACGAATTGCAGAGGTGACTTTCGCAACAATGCAGTAGGCAAGATATCTGAAACAGGTTTGGTGGCTGAGCTTCATGTAGTGATTTGAGTGGAATTTCGTAAGAGGCACCTGGCGTTTAAGCGGAAAACGCATTTGATTTAGTGTGTCGTGGGCTGCACATCCTAATTAAATGCACCAGCTGTTCAATCTAAAATGGGGTTGGCCTAAGTGGTTAGTGTGTTGCAACTTGCAAAGTGCTCACATTAATAATTAGGAATTTGTTTGCTAATCCGGTTCATGGGTTGTCAGTTGGACATTGATAAGGTGTTGCAACTTGCAAAGTGCTCACATTAATCATGAGAATTGGAATCCTAATATGGTTCGTGGGTTTTCAATTGACATTGTTAAGGTGTACATTGCAAATCTCAATAGTGGTAGTGGTAGTGGTGAATCGTGAATCAGGGTATGTGAATAACACAGCTTCTTCCCATTCTTTGTTAATAACTTGTTATGGTTAGTTATTTCGCATATAGTGGGCTGGGCCGGGCCGACCAACAACAAATACAAAGGAATAGCTCATCATACCCCATTTTTGTAATTGAAAAATGGAGGAATTTTGTTTGTTGTAACTGGAAAGGGGGCTATCAAAGACGACAGCGACATTGGTGGTGGCGTATCTTTTCCTTTCAAAAGAAGAACCAGAAGCAATCTGAGATGGGGAGAGAATCTTGGAGGGGTTGCCTTCATGGTATTCCTCTCCCTGTCATGTAAATATTCCTTTATGCAAGAAAGTTCAGGTCTTCCTTCATGGTATTTCTCTCCCTGTCATGTAAATATTTCTTTATGCAAGAAAGTTCAGGTCTGTGTGTACTTTAGTGGTTTGTGTTTGTTGTTCGGTGCCTTATTGCCTACAATCCCGGTTGGCATTTTCCTACAAATTGTCTCAATAATAATTTCCTATTGAGAACTGAACTAACATAATTGTGATAGAATGCCTATTTTAATGCTGATATAGATGCATGATAATAGTTTTTGAGTTCTGGTGTGTCTCATGTGCATTTGGATTCTTGAATAAATTGAAAATTGTTTCATGCCTCTGCTTGTGCATTTTAATGCGTTGCATATATTTAAAAGGTTATATTTCTGTGAAACCATGTAATTCTCAATCTTGCACTTGATGTTTATGTGTTATTGAGTTTTTCTGAATCTTGATATCTCACCACTGTCAGTGGTTTTGATATCTTGATAAATTCGAGTTGCTTTGTTCAATTTGGCGACTCATATACATCGATCTTTTTCCAATTGCATTTCCCTCTAGTCAACCAGAGATAATAGGTTTCATTCCCTGTTGCCTTTTTTAAGGGTCAGGTCTGTTTGAGTCCTTGATCATTACGATAAACAAAACCCTCATTGGAATGCCAACGATAGAAGAAATTTACCTTTGCCTAGAGGATTCCTCATACTGGAGATCCGATTGCACTGGATGCTCTTGAGAGCAAGAGGATGGTAGAACATATTGCGAGTTTCTGCTTCTTCCGGTCTAAGTAAAAATGAACAGCACTCATACAGGTGTGATTGGGCTGCTCATCTTTGCAGGCTGAAAAACGAACATCATTCATGCATTTGTGATTGGGCTGCTCATCTTTGCAGGCCCATGGGCAACTCGATGGCAGAGGAGAGTATTTATTAGTTTGAAGAGAGGCTACAAAACTTTTCTGAGGTACATGCAATAGGATGTTGGAGAAGATTTCCTTTATTTCTTCCAATAAAGCACTATGGAGTCCTATCGATCCCAGGCTGCATTTACAAAAACTGAGTCAATTCTTGAAAATGAGGTAACATTCTCTGCATTTAAAAAAAACAGAAAAATTGAGCATTCGTTTCTTTAATGGAAGAATGTGGATATTTTGTTTCATGATATTAAGGCAATGATATGATTCAGCTGATACATTTCATTACCTGCCTATGTTATCAGTGATGGTGTTGTGAAGATACTCACGAGTTTTCTTATGCATAGCACTGATGCGTGCAATGCTCTACTCAAGTTTCCCAACAGATCTCTTTGTACCCTGAATGGTAGTCACGGTTTTCTCATAGAAATTTATGCTTAAAAAGTGCTCATCTTACATTCATAATAAGGCCTCTTGCTAATGACAAAATTTATGTCATACTGGAACATTTTTTAAAGATACAGGCTATAGAGGATGAGTGGATGGCTATAACAAGTTTGAAGCTTTTCCTTGAATGGTATACATTGTGAGGATGTGATGACCTTGAATAGATTTCCAAATCTAAAGATAACAGAAACTTGGATGTGAAGTACATATTCTTAAGGAGAAGGTCGTAATGGAGGGTTTGTCTTCCTCATTATCTGCACCACAGATCCTCTGCATGCATGCCAATCAAGATTTTGCTGCTATTTTGTTCAACACATATCTAGCTTGTCCTTCGGCGGCAATTCTACATGCCATTTTTGAACGAAGCTTGTACTTGATCTTCTATTCTGGTGGCTGTGCAGTTATCGCACAAGGATTTTGTATTCTGGTAGTTGTATACAAGGATGTTTTACATGATATTCTAGTAGTTGACCATAAAGTCCATTTTCATGATATGTGGTATGGCAAACTAGTTAACGCTAGAAATAATTCATGAAAAGGTCAAAGTCTGTGTGTAAACCAGTAGCCACTAGGAGTTCTAATATGTTTTATGCCCCAATTTCAATCACTTTCTCAGTCTCGTTCTTGCTTTGCTCACCTCAATACTGCGTTGATGATGAAGAGTATGTTCTCCATCTGGTAGAAGATATCACCCACCGATTCTGTTCCTCACCTTTTCTTCCACATTCCAATACCACTGCAGATATTGACATTAAAACATTATGGTACACCAATATTAGAGGTCGTCGATTCAAGCATCTGCTTTCATTTAAATCTAAATCAATTCCAACTGTAACCTTTTATTAAGAAACCTAATGCAATGGAAGCAACATGAAACAACTTTCTTTTTTTATAAACATACGGTCGAAATGGACATTCTTCCAATTCTCATAACCTTGAAATATTTTCATCAACTGTCACTGTCAAACAGGTAAAATGGATTGGGCATTCGAAGTGCTTGACGGAATGAAAGCATGTGGGTATATTCTAGATGCCACAGGGCTTTGCAGGTATTACAGGATGAGGACATTGTCAAGCTTTTCAATCAAATTGTTAGGTTATTGATATTTTTACATATACTACCCGAGTAGATGGGTTTTGCAAGATATTTAAAACCATCTATGATACGTGAATAGCCAATTTTAAGTGGTCTTGACTCTCAAGTTGGTTTCATATAGGTTCTAGAGGTTGTTTGCGAATTTGACATCCATAGTCACGAGTACTGGTGTTTTGGAGTAAATCAAAATTTATTTGAATTTTCTGTCATGGACATAATACCATAGGTGCAAGGATTTGGCAGCATAGTCCTCAGCTAGCTTAAAACACGGCATGGTGCTTTGCCTCACTTGGATTGATATTGTTGCAATGTATTAAAGGTAGTTTGACTGCATGAGTTCTATGTGTTGCAACAAAATAGAGCACCTCTACATGATGTAATGTCCCAAGCATCAAGGGGTTATTCTTGTCCGATTCAAGAAGATTACCCAATCTCACCACAATAGATCCTCCTCTCACTTTTGGTTTGTTATTCTCCAAATAGATCCTTTTCGTAAGGTTAGGATTGCTAAGGCTATAGCGTAGAGGCACAAGGTGATATATGAGTTAGGCTAAGTAAAATGAGTGGTAGTAGTATAAATGGGAGAATGAAATGATGTGAGCATGAAAGATGAAGAAAAACCCCAAGACCAAGTGCCTAATCACACTTTGGGCAAATGGAGTCATGGAAGCATAAATCAAAGAGGGCGACTATATGAAGATGTAGAAATTAAATGTGTAGATATGAAATTGCTCATAAATTTACTAAAACACAAGACTCAAACCTACTCTACTCATATGCAGAATTCAATTCACGATCGTGAGCACAAATCATAAACATGCATCAAGATTAAAGACACATACACAAAGATTTATCTAGGTGAAAACAACTGCTCAAAACACCTCCCTATCTGTATTGCATTAATAAAAAATAGAGATTAAATACAATGCTTGCTCAAGCCTGAGCACACCCTGCAAGTGTATAGTCTATCTCTCTGCCCGACTGACTAACTCTGGCCAATACTTAGCCAATTTTCCTATCCTCCAAGCTCCTATTTCATTGCGTTGTTCCTTGAGGAATTAAGCCCCTATTAATTAGGAATTTTCCTCCGTTGGATTGTGCAATTCCTTTAGATTCAACCTCTGACTACATGCACCACCTGCACACCTCGGAATAGTCTACAACACATAGTACATTGCCTTTGGAATCTCCACCTCAACTGGGTACCTCGAATTCTCTGCATGCAACAATTATTTTGGGCTAATTGATCAATTAACTGGTTGATAACTGACAAAAACTCAAGTTAACTAATTTAAATTACTAGAAATTAGCAATCAATTATCACTCATACTGAACTGAACTCAAGTCTTCCAACTCGAATTATCTAAGCTAATTGGGTGACTCAAGTCTTCCGCCTGATTCAGTCCATAGCTAGAGGGAGTTCAAGAAGCTATTCTTATATAAATTTGGAAACAATGCAGTAGGCAAGATATCTGAAACAGGTTTTGGTGGCTGAGCTTCATGTAGTGATTTGAGTGGAATTTCGTAAGAGGCACCTGGCGTTTAAGCTGAAAACGCATTTGATTTAGTGTGTCGTGGGCTGCACATCCTAATTAAATGCACCAGCGGTTCAATCTAAAATGGGGTTGGCCTAAGTCGTTAGTGTGTTGCAACATGCAAAGTGCTCACATTAATAATTAGGAATTTGTTTGCTAATCCGGTTCATGGGTTGTCAGTTGGACATTGAAAAGGTGTTGCAACTTGCAAAGTGCTCACATTAATCACGAGAATTGGAATCCTAATATGGTTCGTGGGTTGTCAATTGACATTGGTAAGGTGGACGTTGCAAATCTGAATCAGGGACATTGCAAATAGTTCACATTTATAATGTGGACATTGCAAATCTCAATAGTGGTAGTGGTGAATCGTGAATCAGGGTGTGTGAATAACTCAGTTTCTTCTAATTTTTTGTGAATAAACTGGTTATGGTTAGTTATTTCGGGCTGGGCCGACCAACAACAAATACAAAGGAATAGCTCATCATACCCCATTTTTGTGATTTTTTTAATTTGAAAAAAATGGAGGAATTTTGTTTATTGTAACTGGAAAGGGAGCTATCAAAGACGACAGCGACATTGGTGGTGGCGTATCTTTTCCTTTCAAAAGAAGAACCAGAAGCAATCTGAGTTGGGGAGAGAATCTTGGAGGGTTGCCTTCATGGTATTCCTCTCCCTGTCATGTAAATATTCCTTTATGCAAGAAAGTTCAGGTCTTCTTTCATGGTATTCCTCTCCCTGTTATGCAAATATTCCTTTATGCAAGAAAGTTCAGGTCTTCCTTCATGGTCTTCCTCTCCCTGTTATGCAAATATTCCTTTATGCAAGAAAGTTCACGTCTTCCTTCATGGTCTTCCTCTCCCTGTTATGCAAATATTCCTTTATGCAAGAAAGTTCAGGTCTGTGTGTAGTTTAGTGGTTTGTGTTTGTTGTTCGGTGCCTTATTGCCTACAATCCCGATTGGCATTTTCCTGCAAATTGTCTCAATAATAATTTCCTCTTGAGAACTGAACATAATTGTGATAGAATGTCTATTTTTAATGCTGATATAGATTCATGATAATAGTTTTTGAGTTCTGGTGTGTCTCATGTGCATTTGAATTCTTGAATTCCAAGTCTGGCATGCTTTTCATGGGAGACAATAAATTGAGAACTGTTTCATGCCTCTGCTTGTGCATTATAATGCCTCGTGACAATATTTTTAAAAGGTTGTATCTTTGTGAAACCATGTAATTCTCAATCCTGCACTTGATGTTTACATCTGTTATTGTGTCTTTCCGAATCTTGATATCTCACCTCTGTCAGTGGGTTTGATATTTTCGATTTGGCGACTCATATAGATCAGTCTTCTTTCAATTGCATTTCCCTCTAGTCAACCAGAGATAATAGGTTTCATTCTCATGGAAATTTATACATCTTGCATTCATAATAAGGCCTCTTGCTAATTGGAAACTAGTCTTGAATCCCTACAAATTACAAAATTTATGTCATATTGGAACATATTTTTTTACAGCAAACAATATTTCCAATGCTACAGGGACCCTGGATGTGGGTGACAGTAGTAGCACGTATGAAAACAGTCTCTCCCACGCTCAAGATGATGAAGATCTGCAGCGCAGGCCTTCACTTGAAGTGGATCCACACGCCTGCAATAATTCACATGAGGTGATAGAGGCAAGGCATCAGGAAGATACGCAATGCCAACAACCTCCCCTCTGGGGTACCTCTCAGCTGCAATTATTGGAATGATCTCCCGGATGGATATGACGTTCTGCCATAACTCGAAGTACAGGCTTCCTCGAGAAAATTGCTGCAACATGCAGCTGCGAGCGAGACATAATAATGCTCAGCATCTTCGCATGTGCCACAGGCCTACAAAAGGGGAGGCCCTTCCGTACAAAGCTACTCACAGTTTGCTCCTTCTGGCTTCTCTGTTTCAGTTTCAGCCCTCCTACGTGCCCAGCTTGCTGCACAGCCTCCCCCAAGAGCTGTGCTGCGCAGAGCCCCCCAGGCTATGCATCCCCCTAAATGCGCACCTCACCTCGACTCCATCTGCGTTGCTAGTTTCACCAGACTGTGCGCTCCCATTACCCTGCTCCCCCTGCTGCGCATCCTCCACCAGTGCACCTCCCTGTCCAATAGCACCTCACTGCGCACTCCCCATCTCTGGTCCAAGCCGCTCCTCCATACCTCTCAGACCCCCATCTACCCATTGCTTCCCCTATCCATGGCTCCAAGACTGCGCCAAAAAACAATCAGGAGGCCAAAGAGGTGCATTCCCTAGACGCTACCAGCGAGGGCCCGATAACTGCTTGGAGTTCTTTGAAGGCTCCTCTTTGGGCAGTGACGCCAGGGAGGCCCCTCAGAGCCCCGAGCTCGACCAGGAGGAGGCCCCCACTCATGACATGTAGAGAGGCAGACGCGGACCAAGGAAATCCACTATTGCGCACCAGGAGCACCCCATGCCCTGCAAGACCGAGCCTCTTCCTACACAAGAGGCAGAGGGGGAAGACACAGACGTTTGGATAATGGACTCGAAAGGCACTTGGACGCGTGTCTCGGATGCCGAGTACCTGATTGCTCCCATCATCTGCACTCCTGCTTCCGGGCCTCCGCGTCGACCTACTGTTGCAGAGGAAGCCATTGCGCAGTAGTACGCCTGCCCCATTGTGGAGGAAGATCCTGATATCGAGGAGGATGCAAAAGACCCATGATTGCGCCGCTGCTCAGCTCTTCTTAGTTTTTTGTTATGCTAGTTATTATCACAGAACCTTAACTTTCATCGCTGTTATGACACATTTTGTAATCTTCTGTTTGATGTTTTTTCGGGGCTGGTTTTCTCCAAGGAGGCAGCGCAATACATGCGCAATTATGAAGACTACAAAGGTTGGGATGAGTTAAGCGCAGTGTACCAACTCAGGCTGTAGCATATGTAATGTTTTATTTTCAAATTAATATAGTTTAGCCTCAATTACAAAAAAAAAAAAAAAAATACTATAGAGTATTTAATACACCCTTTAGAATACCCCTCCCATACATCATACAAGCATGGGCATCCAAGTCCTTTATAACCGGCAGACCAGATTTGACTTCTCTGATGCCTGACGGATCTGTTGGTGAGGACAGAGGAAAGAGCTTTCGGTGACTGTACCTGCCAAAACTCTTCTGGAACTACGCAGTTTTAGTTAATGTAGGGAAAGCCAGTGTCCCACTCTATCTCAAACTCGGCCAGTCACACCAAAAATTTTAAGAATTGAAATGAGGGACTCTATCTCAAACTCGGCCAGTCACACCAAAAATTTTAAGAATTGAAATGAGGAGGGAGGGCAAATTGCGGAGTAAATTTTGAAGCAACTTGGCAACTTGAAGTGAGGAAGGGAAAATGTTACCTGGTTTATTAGATAGTTTTCCCGTTGGCACATCAGCGCCTTCATTCGGAGTAAACAATATTTGGTGGCTTTAGTATATGTACCTAGGATAACAATGTTTTCTCACAGATGAAGCATTTACTATAGATTCTCTCTTTGTTTTGTGCATTCTTTCCCGTATGTCAATAACACCGTATGTCAATGTTATTGAGATGTTTTCGATGGAAATCCCTATATTATGCACATCAATCTGGGAGATTGTGACTAACAGTTTTATTTGGGAGTTGTTTTTATTGTGACTTTTTAGATTTTGATGTGAAATTTTGATTTGTGTTATTTAAACTCGTTTTTTTGACTATATGGATTTAGCTCTCCGAAAAACCTCTAGGATATTTTAATTGTGCAGAGTTACCCATCAAACTTGTAATTTTAATAAATTCCCAATTTAAAAAAAATTAGACTGAAAAAATCCACTAGAAAAACAAGTCTAAAAAAAACCATTAAAAATCTAGTAAAAAAAAATCCATTAAAAATCTAGTCCAGTATTTGAAACGCAAATGATTTGGCAACCAGAGCTGGGCTTGTCAAGACGGACTGCACTCTTTGTTGCATTCTTCAGCAGGTCAATGTTGCTTCTGCTAACTCTGCGGCAGAGCAATCTTTGGGCTCGAACCAACATCAAAGCTGCTATTTATTTTAATTCCGCGGCAGAAAAAGGTTGAACTCAAGAACCAAGAGAATAAGGCTTCAAAGGGTGCGAAAGAAGTATATGATTGAAGATCGTAAATGCAAGTGATCCCACAACTTCATCGAATTATTCTCACTCTGAACTCTTAATATTTAACCAATTATACTTTATTTTAATCTGACTCTAAAAGAAAATGATCATTTCAACCCAATAAAATATTAATAAATAACAATTTAGAAACTAAATGATATATTAAAATAACAATTTTAATCTCAATAGTTTATTGAAATATAATTACTCTTTTTTTATCATCTTTAAGTTATCCTCAATAATGCTATTTTCTAAAATTGAATATTTATCTTTAATTCATAGTTTTAAAACTAGATAAAAGATATGTTAGGAATTTTTTTATAAAATTTTTGATACAGATTATAAAAATATATTATTAAAATGGTCATTAGTTTTTTTAGTGGATAGGTATAGATGTCAAGTTACATGTTATTTAATTCATTGCAATGTATAATTGTATGAGAAAAACTATTTATAAAGCTGCAATAAAATAAATATATTTTAGTTTTCACTATTGATTTTATAAATCTTGATGAGTAAGGAGAGTTTTCAAAGATATATTTTTAAAAAATCATATATAGAAAGAAAGAAAGAGTGTAAGAGTTTAGATACAAGTTTAATGAGTGAAAAATTGTTATGAGACATTAAATATTCTTAATTTTATGTCTATAGAAAAATATAAACAAACATTGTTTATTTGTCACTAGTTAGAAAGAGTAAATTTCAACTTATGTAACACAAATATTCTAGACAAGCGAGTTTTGCTCAACATCCATGTTCATAATATGTGTCGGCACCATATAGATTTCACATACCTAATTTGTATTGTGAGGGCCTTAGATGAGAGTAAGTACAAGTTTGCGAAGTTTACATATTGATGCAAACACTTCAAGGCAATGATTCAAAAGGGAAACAAGTTTGAATTTGATCACAAATTACAAATCAAAAGTTGACCTTAAAAGTTTATAAAGTTGAATTGCAACCTTGAATTACTTGTGTTGATAGCGACCTTGTATAATCAGTAGGGGTTCTTCCCTAGTGAAAGGTTTCAACTAGATCTTGCATTGTTTGAACATTTAGACTTTGGCCCGACAACCTTTACTAGTTTGTCGTTTCACCAATTGTGGCCCGGCCCACCATTTAGACTTTTATGACGTGCAATAAATGAAATACAACTACTTTAATATGCAAAATGAAAAATAATTCCCAGGCTAAACTAATGGAACCAAGGGAATAAACAAAGCACCAAATATATCACTAGTCATATTCTTAGCATGAAATCTACCATGTAAATAAATGCAATAAACTAAAAACTTTACACATACTAGAAAAAGTTTGAAAATCAATAGTTGATTATAGTAATATGCTTATGGCTACAGACAAGCAAATTAATTCATATTGCTTACATGAGGAAAATATCCTTCCTAGTTGTTGGGTTCTAGAAAGTGTTGTAATTGTGATAAAAAACAACAGGTTTCTCTAGAAAGTTTTGTCACTCATAACACAAGCTATCTTAATGTAAAATCAAATTGAGTTGGTCCAAATTTTATTATAAATAATTTTTTTGTTTGTTATTGTTAAAAAGTTATTGTCTATTTCAAATCTATGGATGCAATGTTTTTTATTTAATTGTTAACATAACAATTAACAAAACCATATCATGAAATATGAAACACATTATCCTTAAATATTGAAAGAGTATATCCTTAACTATCAAGCATATAATCCTTAAATAACGAAATGTCATCCTTATTAAATTACCGTAATAAAAAGATAATCGTAAGATTCTATATCCTGATCTTCTATTGACCTTCATCAACCATGAGTAAGTTATTGAGCAAGTAATTATGTCAAAACTAAGTTGTTTTCTGAGATCAAACTAAGTTTTCTATCCTCCATTAATTGTTTTCTAATACTATGAGTCAAGTTAAATCTATGTTCAATATCAACTCCAAAGTATTTATGTGAATGGAAAATACAATCATGTACATGATCAAAATCATATACACGAATTAAATAATAGTTTTAAAAGCAAACTTATATTAAATTTACCAAAAACAATATAACTTTAAAAAAAGTTAAGCTAAACCAAATTATATAATTAAATTTAGGTTTTGTATATAAAAAGAGTTAAGAAAAACAATGTTTTTCCTCAGTCTTAATGTATAACAAAAATTAAAAATTAATATCACTTTACCTATTGTTGTTGCAACAACAAGCCTCCAAAGTTTTTGTCGAAGTTGATTTTGGAGCCTACATGAACCGTCACTTCAAGCCCCTTAGTGTCGTCATGTTATTTGATTTGTTATTCTTATGTTTTCTGCAAGTGTGACACCCTCCTAAGTCAATGTTCCCTAAGTGTCGTCACTTACCATTAGAAGATCTTGTGTTGTCTGTCCCATGGTTAGTTGAACCATAAATTTACTTGACTTAGAAACTAGCCTTATTTTCGATGCACACACACAAAATATCACACAAAAGCTCACAAAAGCAAGAAAATCCTCCTTTAAGGAAAAAACACACTTCAAGTTGACGAAGACTTGCTCTTGTGTTGAGCGCACTCCTTCAGGCTAAAGAAGTGTGCCCTCCTTGAGCGCACTCCTTCATGATCAACAAGTGTGTCCTCTTTGAGCACATTCATGCGGAAAGAATACATGCACCCTTCTAGAATGCATTCATGAGCTTCTTTGTTGCACATGAGGACACTCCTAGAAAATAGGATCCCACTTAACTTCCCTTCACTAAATCAGTCACTTGTCGACAAGTAGGAAGCATGCATGAGACTGATTTGCATGTAATCTCTTTTAAATTAACTTAGTTAATCATTCATTCTCACAATCATTCTTGGGCACACATATTTGGATCAAGAAATTCTCCATAGATCTGCTTTCCAGGTAAGTTGCATGTTCAATCTATTGATTTCCTTTCATGATTTTGTTGTCAATCTTACTTTTCTTGCAATCGTTTATTTTCTTTTTAGTTTATTTATTGGCATTCTGTTCATTCTTGCTTCTACAAGTGTTAATTTGTTGTCGCATGTTGTGATACGTCATATTCCTCAACTCTTCACATTCTATCATGATTGCGACAACACCCATAAAATCTTGTAGATCCTTCTTCTTTATTTTTCTATCATGCAATCTCATTGCAAGAATTTTCCTTGAGCCTTTCTCTGGCAAATCACACTTATGGAACCCAAAGCCACGAATGAAACAAAAAATTGTGCCCAGAAAACACAATTTTGCAGTCTTGAGCGCACTCCTTCGTCACGAAGAATTGTGCCCTCTTTGAACGCATGAGCACACCCTTAAGGCCTAAATGTTTTCCCTTCATTCCTTCAGCATGTGCTAGTGCGCCTTCCTTTTTCTTGAGTGCATGTGCACACTTTGAAGGCCTAAAGGCCCGAAGCACCATTCCTTCGTCTCTTCGGAGTGTGCCAGCCCTCTCAGTCTCTTTGAGTGCATGAGCGCACCTTGAAGGCCCGAATGTTTCCCCTTCGCGCTTCATCAGTGCGCCTTGCGCCCTAAGTGTTTTCTCTCTCTTGCTTGGGCTCAAGATCCTACTTCAAAGACCATAATGCCCTTGAACTACCTTTGTGCTTTGGAAGTGTGCTCTCCTTGTTTGCATGTGTATTTCTCGCCCATGCAAATATCTATGTGTTGTCATTGACAAGATTACATCTTCAATTGCATTTAATGGTTATTTGAATATGATTTTCTAAGTTGTTTCTTGAATAGATAATAGATTTCGTAAAGCTAATCATTGTCGCCATGAGTGTTCTTTCACAAACAAGTGTTCGAGCCACAAGTATTGTCACTCTTTCATCATCTGTTGGAACCATGCCTCCAACTACACATAAAGTGGCCTCCAAATAAGTTTTAGAGGCAAGCACTTAGGAAGCTGTTGAAATGAAAAAAGCCTACCATTCGCATTTATGCAGATATAGAGTGCTTCAGATATAAGTCAACTAAGGTCACATGGAATGACATAAAAGACACATTCCTACAAAAAAAATTTGTTGAGAACTTGGAAGATTTGCAAGCAAACATCAATATCAAAAGGTCTAGGATGCATTGGGTTGCATGCAGATTCCTAGTCATTAAGTGTGTAGAAGTGATTGAGTGGATTATTACAAAAATGGATGATTCTCATCTTGTGCTTCATAGTGAAAGTGATGGTTAAATCACCACCTATTATGGAGAGGACATTTAGACTTACTATAAGATTCTTAGGCCCACAAAATATGCAAATAATGAATTCTACATAAGATGAGTCGATATCGACACAAGCGACATCACTAAATCATGGTGTTGAGAGCATGCTAATTTTCATCACCACCCATTTGCAGTGTATCTGACCAAGATTATTAGAGATGTATATTAGTATCTCATAGACATGTGTTGTCAGTTGCATGGATGCAAGAATGCTGAGGTGTTTGAGGAAAACTAGATATGTATGCTCAACATGGTGGTTACCAATGGTAAGATCTTCAATTGGGTAGGTATATTGTCATTTGAGTTGCAACATCGCATGGGGTAGGAAAAATCATCTTTGAGGGAAAATCAAGAACCACAATTCTATATATTTGCATTTCTATTGGACAAAATATGTGCACGATATGCTTTTCCGGGAATATATTGGAACTAGACTCCTCAAAACAAGTTTCTAGTTTACTTTCACTGCAGAGTGTGTCAGAATCAAGATTCAGAGGTGCATACGATAGGTTGGATGAGTACTTCTTTGCAGTCCTATTCCATATGATATATGAGATCGATCCTCCTTACATGACCAATGAAATGAAGGAGCCACTACAAGGTATCACAGATTGGTTTGTAGTGCCTGATGATACATACATCAAATGCATTGGTTGTTAGATCTCCCCTCATCTCATGTCGCGATATGTGACCAATAAAGTGTTCATGCAAGAAGTAGCATATTAGTTGGACACAATATTGTAAGGAGTCCTTCACAAAAGGAAGAAAGCCCCTTGGCCCACGTTCCCTTTGAGGATTAGAAACATCACTAAATTGATATTGAAGGGCTGCTTCAACAATCAACCTAGAGTTACTATTTCAAACCTACTTTTAGCTAAAGCTTAGCCTTTCCAGCCTGACAGGGATCTCTCAATGATAAATATGATATTATGTAAATGAAGCTCAACAGATGGCTAACTCTGAAATTGAGTTTTAAATGTGTTTTTGTACAGGTGAAATATGTAGACAAATTACTACCATTGGGCATATGGAGTCAGTATAAACAACTCAGTGACATATGAAACTCCTCTCATGGAAGCCGAGGCATATATATTCTGATGAAAACATAACATTTACATCAGACTAAGTGTTTGAAGGAATTTAGAGCATGTAAGCCATGAATTCTAAGTAATAAAAAATTAGGATACTAAATATAGAATATCAGAACCTAAAAGACAAACACTCATAAGAATATTAATGAATCTCAGGTAAAGAGAAGTATGCTGCCACTGTATATTACAAATAAAAGGATTTATAATAGTATTATGTAGTAAAAACATTCATCCACCCTTTCTAACTCTAAAACTCTCTCATTTATAGAGTGAGGACTCATACAAACGATTTTCCACCTTGGTGGCTTCAAATTCCCACCTCAGAGATCTATTTCAAATAGGATTACATCACTTGGAAACTTCCTAGGGATATTTCTATTTTGCAATGTTTGAATACAAAAATGACTCTTCTTTCATTAAATAACTCAACAAATCCATTTAATAACCCTTATCAAATGCAACCAACTAATTTGATGAGTGTACTAGAGTGCTGATGTGTCATTATTCCACGTGGATGCTGAGTTGGACCTCCTCCAAGTCGAATTCTACAATTTTTTCATAAATATGGTTAGTGAAAATTATGAAAAATAGACCTCAAAGATGAGTGCATAATTTCCAAACCCTGATGGATTTGCAGAAACTGAGAGAGTTTTTTGTAGATGGGATTGTGTTGAATAAAAATCTCTTTCAGATTTCCAAAATTCTTTTTCATTTGGTCATAAATTAAACTTGAAGTTGACTGCTAAAACAATCATGTATAGGAGATTTCAGGGGAGTTCGTAGCAAAGAGTTTGTAGCGTTTTCCATTTGGAAATTTCTACAACTATTTTGACTTCTCTGACCATTGGAGGGTCTTCATTTGGTCTAATAAGCTAAATACATGCCTCTAGCACCCTCTTCCATGCATTTTTTGAAGGAGTTTTAGCTTAAGGAAACCTACAACGAGTTCATAGCGAAAACTCAGCCTCAAGCATGGAGCACACTACAAACTCACCTAGTTTGGCAGATTTTTGTAATTTCTTCTTCTTTTCACCTCAAAAACACTAGTTAAGCTTGTACATGCCTGGTATGATAATATTAGACATAATATGGTCCAAATATGTGTTGCCTTACCATATTTCGACATTATCATCTTGCATAATCATTTTAAGACCCTTTTCTTCATTTCTTCTTGTACCATCTCCATCGAACCAAACTAATCATGCTAAGGTGTTAGCCAAATGATACACTAGAGTAAGACCTTGTAAACCTAAATTTAGATGGTGAGCTATCCAATGGTGAGGTGGCAAAAGTGATGTGCTGTTATGCTTGATGATGTGTCTACCATGATGAGTTGGCAACCTAATCTTCCTCTATGATGAGTGTTTTCACTAACCAAAGACTCCATTGATACTCTTTGACCATCCCAACTGACTTATGTGCTTCAAGAAGACATTTAATGCTTGAAAAACTTTAAAATTCTCTCTTGCTCAAAAACAAAGTTTTTAGGCAAGTTCGCAACGAATTTTCACTGATTTACAATGATTTCGCTACAAAATTGGGTATTCTTGTCAAATTCACTGTAATGACCAGATTTTCTCATGCATGATATATTTTGGATTTTTCTTATAACAAGGCTTTAATGACATGGCATAGGAACACTTTGAACCTTTAGGACTATAGACAAATTCATGAAATTTTATCTATTCTCATGAATTTATTTGATAAACACATTCGACCTAATGCAACATGACCTCCCTAACCAACCTAATTGTTATAACAAATTATATGAACTGAAGATACACAAGGCAACAATTGCAAAAATATAAGATTTGGATCGCTTGCATTTGGAAAATAAGGACTTTTATAGATATGATCCCAAGAGAGTGTGCACGCAACATTGTGAAAGGATCAGTTTCAATTTGGGATATTCATCAATATCTATTGCTTTAGATGAGAAGGTGAAAAACTGGTACAAAGCAGTTAGAAAGATACATCCCATAATGGAGACTAGTTCACCCCAATATCCACCAACTCAAGATATGTAGGTACAGGAGGTAGAGAAGAGAACCCCTCAAGCAAGGAGTGTATCTCCTAGGAAATGGATCAAGTATGATTTGACAAGAGAAAGAAACATGAAATGGAAAACTAATCCTTTGAACACAAAATCTATTCAAGCAAAGCAAAAATGGAGATAATTAGAAGAAGAGGAGAAGAGGAATAAGGATGATTTGGTTAGGAAGCAATAGGAAGAAGAAGAGGAAATAAGAAGACATGAATAGGAAATCAAAGGAAGTCCTAGGAGGAAGAAGCAATGTAGAGATTGGAGGAAGAACAATTGACTCAAGAGATAGAGGTAGAGTTGGAGGAAGAGGATACCATCCAACCAATATATGATGAAATAGGTTCTCCAGAAGAACCTTCTCTCATGGGTGGTCATCTCCCATTTTGGGAAATGGGAATCACACCTCCACCTGAAGATATAGTCATGGATGTGTGAAATGTCACGTTCGATCAACTTAAGAAGGAGATCATGCAACATAGGCAAAGATACTTCCTAAATGATCCTCAAAACCTAGTCTTAGTATCTACAGTGAAGGTGATAACTGTTAATACCAGAAGGAATCCCATGGCAATCATGGCGGAAAATGTTGCTTTTGCTAGAGTAGTGTAGGACAACTATTAATATTTATTGAATTATAATGCTAGATTAAGGAGAGAGCTAGTTGTAGTGAAGCAACATGTGGAACACATTGTTGTGGAGAACTAATGGTTATCTTCACAAAGCTTCAACATAGTAGAATGAAATTCAACCATGCAGTAGGAACCGGGACCAATGGAGGACACCATGGCATGGTTATATTATGAGACGATACTTCTGCAGCAAGTGGTGGCTCCCCTGTTTGGCATTAAGAAGAAAACACAAGAAGTCTTGAAGCTCTTAAAAGTGGTAAGCAAAGAAATTGATCAACTTTAGGAATGAGTTGCCTAGTATCTGAATTCTCTGCCATAGTTGGTTATAAAAGATAAGATTGTCGCTGAAATGGAACAAGCATAGCTGAGACTCGTTAAAAAATACAACTGTCTTGGAGAACAAGCAACTAACACCATTGTCGCTTATGGCTGTCTGTACAATGGGTTCGATTCTCTAGCACATAAACATGGGATGCATTCAGTAGGATCACAATAATAAACCAGAGGTAGGGAAATCATCATCCAAGATATCAAGAAATATATAGAAAAAATCAAGCAAGCATCATAGTAGCAAGGTTTGAGACCACAAAATACATTATTCTACAATATTCCATCACACCAGTCAAAGTTCACATGAATCTCTAGTGGTTGTGGAATAATATACAATCGAGCTCTAATATCATATTGATAGAGGAGATGGAGGTGAAAATACAATATACAACAGACTTGTCGGTTCGGGTAAGAGTCATCTCTATGAAGTTCAAAGCATGGCACACATACATCACCAATGAGCTCCATGAGGAACCAAATGATTTTTCAATTTGATAAGACTTGGCCTATTATCGGTTTTGTCTCATATAGCCATCGTCTCATATGTAATTTGTCTTTTGTAATAAGTTGTATGTAATGAAGTCCAAGGGACACACATGGAATGTGCAAATCCACATATGGAATGTAATAAGTCATGTATAAAATACAAAATGTCATAGAAGTTGAAGAGTCAAAGGTCATTTTCATTTGTTATAAATAGCTCCTCATAAATCAATCTAAGGGTTTGGACTCTTCGAGTTTTGCCTTGGCTTCTCTTGTAGTACATAGGAGATAGATCATTCTTTCAAGAACCAAGTTGTGGCTTCATGTTCCACTACTGGATTTAATATTTCATCTATGTAACAATGTACTTAGGATCTTTCATTTATAATCACAAGCTCTATGTGCCGACATTTCTTCATACATGTATCGTGGACTATTCTTGTTATATTTATGGTATATGTGGTTTAATTACATACTAATTTAATGAACTATTTCATTGCTTAGCTATGGTTCATATTGAATAAGTGTTGTTATGTTTTCTTGATTTTTGTTTATTATGTGGACTAATTTGTAGGTAATCAGCAAGTCTTTCTCTTCATTCTCGGTCCCCCCTTCAGGATAGTACAATTGCTTTCCTAACGAGAGACTTGTTTTCCTTTACTAATCATGGAAGTTCCTTGTGCACCTTACATTTGATGTCTCACAAAACTTACATACTTGATGCCCCAAAGATGTCTTGTGATCTCGTGTGTGTTTTGTAGCCAAGAAATATCTATGAAACCTTTCCAATGGTGGTTTAACCATACAACCGGACGTGACTCCTACACCAAATGGTGTGAGGTCTAATTGGGACTTCACATCAGAGAGATCCCCTTACATTTTGTCAGCACCCAACACCGTCAACAATATTTTTTTTTTTTTTTTTTTTTTAACTAGAACGGTTATATTATAGAAAAAACGCTGATAGGGCAGAGCCTATGCAGCCAGTACAATCAAAATCTCAATTAGAGCAGCGATTACATCAAGACCACCATTAGCCTTTTAAGGGATAATGGTCATATACGGAGCTTCTGCATTTAGGCTTATCATTCCTTCTTGAAGCGTGCAACCTATGTTGGCCAATTTATCTGCTTCCTTATTAAGGTCTCTGAGTATGTGGAAGACATTTACTGAGGGGAAGTTCCTCAGCATTCTGTTGACTCTTACTAATTGTTTGTTGAGCACCGGGTTCTTAAGTCCCTTCTTGCTGGCAATCGCTTTTATCAACACCTCTGAATCTCCAAAGACTGCTATTTCGCTTGGATTTTCTTTACTGACAATTTGACATGCTTTCCATAAACTTAGAATTTCTGCTTGATTATTTGATTTCAACCCCAGGCCCCAGCTGAATTCTTCTCTATTCCCATTTGGATAGTAGATCACCCCACCAGCACCGGATCTTCTCGGGTTGCCTTTTGAGGCACCATCAAAGAAGACAGCATACTTACCTTGAGATTTCCACCACTGGTGGAATCTGTCCTCCGGGATGCGAATTTGTCAATTTTCTTTGTAGACAGGACGAAGTTTTGCTGGAGAGATGGTCTTGCCGGAGAAAGGTGCCAGCCACAACCTTTCCTCAGGACGAAGAGTGTTATCCACTTTGTTCTGAGAGTAAATCAAAGTCTATGTTAGGAGGGATTTGGCCTGATCCGCCACTTTAGCTGCTGTCATTTCTTTATTGCTGAAGATGATTTCGTTTCGAGCCAGCCAGATCTTCCAAAAAACATATTTGGGGGCAGCTGTCCACACCTTATGCCATAAGGAATTGCTGGCAGTTTTATGGGGGTAAGCAGAATTCCAAGAGAGAAACATGGAGTCTATTGCGCCTTGAGAGGGTGAGTGCACGTTCAGTCCAACCAGAAAGCAGGACCAAACTTCCTTCGCAAATTCACATTCCAGAAACAAATGACCTAAAGTTTCCAGCGCTGCTTTGCATAGAGCACAACGATGGGGACCAGCAATATTCCTCTTACTCAAATTTTCTCCTGTCAGTATTTTGTTTTGAAACAAGATCCAGAAGAAAAAGTTAATTTTGGGTATGCTAAATCTGTCCCAAATCGACTTCCAAACAGCCACCGGATGAGGCGAGTCTTTTCTGCTTTGAATTTGGAGATATCCTTGCTTTGCAGTATAGAATCCTGTTTTCCCCCAACCCCATTGGTCAGCTTCGTCTTTATGCACCGGGGTGTAGTCAGAGATAGCGCTTTGAAAAGATGCTAACTGGGTTTGTAAGTGCGCTGGAGGCCTGGGTAAATTCCATTGCAGCCAGTTTCCATTGGCGTCCCAATTCGATATATCTGCGATTTTCCTTATTCCTTGTTCTTTAAGCCAATCTCTTAAATCTATGAAATCATTGGAGTCGTCAAGGGGAGAGTGTCCCATAATGCTGTCTCTCCAGATCCTAATGTTTTTCCCGTTTCCTGGTACTCTGTACAGGTGAGATCTGAAAAAGTTAATACCTCTACTGCAAAGCTTCCATACTTGCATGCCTTTGGGGGATTTGTCGACTGAGAATGAGGAAAGAGGCCGATTCTTGAGATATTTGATCTTGAAGATTTGACTGACAGGATTTAGGGGATTGTTGATTAGTTGCCACAACAGTTTGCAGCCCAGAGCCAAATTGGCATGCTGGGGGTCACGAATTTGCAATCCACCTTCCAAAAGAGGGCGCTTCACGATTTCCCAATTGATTAGGTGAAATTTGCTGAGATTTCCACGTCCGCCCTTCCACAAGAAGTTTCGCATAAGTCTGGAGATCTGATCAGTGATTGCTTTTGGGGCTAGCATCAGAGCTGCCTGATATGTGGGCAGAGCTGAGAGGACAACCTTGATGAGTGTGAGTTTGCCCCCAGTGGTGAGCCAGAATCCTCCCCACACACCTATCTTCTTCTTGAACTTCGAAATGACGTCCTCCCAGAGATGATTCCTGTTGGATCTTAACGTAATTGGGAGCCCCAAATATTTCAACTTGTCCCACTCTGCAAAGCCTTTGAAACCCAGATCATTGGCAATTTTCTCAATGGTGTGTTGGTCGGTGTTCCAACCATAGACTGCACTTTTCTTCTCGCTAATGAGCACTCCTGAAACACTACAAAACTTCTGGAGAGTGTTTCTGAAGGAGTTTTCCACTCTAGCAGAGGCACCCCCAAGCAGGATCGAATCATCGGCAAAGAAGGCATGATTCACTGGATCGATGCCATTTGCAATTCTAATTCCAGGGATATTTCCATTGTTTTTTTCTTTGGAAAGCTTTCTGCTCAAGGAATCCGCCATGATAATATAGAGGAATGGGGAGAGAGGGCAGCCATGTATCAACCCTCTGGTGGCCAGAAAGAAGTTCGCCGGTCTGCCATTGACCAATGGAGCAATCCATGTATTTTCTAGACAGGCTTTGATAAGATTTATAAAGTATTGGCTGAACCCGAAGGAGGAGAGGACCCTGTACAGGAAGGATCTATTAACTCTATCAAAAGCATTACACATGTCCAATTTAATAAGCATACCTTGTTCTTTGCGGGCTTGGCTGGAGTGTAGAGCTTCCTGGACTTGAATGACATTGTCCAGTATGTGACGGCCTTTCACAAAACCTCCTTGAGCTGGAGAGATCAATTTTTGCAGAAGCGGTTTAAGTCTGTTCGCCAGAAGCTTGGCCATTATCTTATAGGAGGCATTACATAGTGAAATTGGCCTGTATCTGTCAAAAGAGCCAGGGTTTGCTTCCTTGGGGATTAGTGCAAGGAATGTAGAGTTAATTCCACCACCCACCTTAGCCTTTCTCATGATACCTTGAATCATTTTGAGAAGATCAGATTTGATTAACGCCCAACATATTTTGTAAAAATGGATTGAAAATCCATCTGGGCCTGGAGCTTTATCCGGCTCCATTGACCACACGATCTTGTAAATTTCTTCCTCCGAGACCAGATTCAAAAGGGTAGAATTGTCTTCAGGGTTAACAAGCTTCGGAATGTTTGACAGGAATTCATTAGTGTCCTCCTCACTCCCATTCCTTTCAGCAGTGAGAAGATTATGGAAGTGTCCCTCGGCAGCAGCCTTAACTTGTTCAAAGCCTTTACACACCTGTCCATTGGCTAAGGTGATTTCATCGATATGATTTTTGGATAATTTGGCCCTGTACTGTCTGTGAAAATATGCAGTGTTCCTATCTCCAGCTTTAAGCCAAAGGCTACGAGACTTCAACCGCCAGTGCTCCTCTTCATTTCTAAAAGAATTGTATGTTCTCCTTTGTGCAACGTTTTCCTCTATTATGTCTGCAGGAGAGATATCTTTTTTTTTCAAATCAAATTGTAGATCTGCCAGCTGCAAAACAACCTCTTTCCTCTGGCTTGTGGGAGTTTTAATGGCTTTTTTAATCCAATCTTTTAAGGCCTTTTTTGTGTTTTTTATCTTTTGCTCCCAGACATAACTTGGAGATCCCGTGACCTCTATTCTCCAAGCAGATTGAACTGTTTCATAGAACCCATCTATTTCTGCCCAGAGAGGGTTAAAACGAAATGGAAAAGGGCCTAAATCTTCTTCATCCTTTATACAAAGAAGAATTGGTTTATGATATGATGTGAGTTTTGGGAGGATCTTAGTTAACACAATTATGTTATCCAGCATTATGGAGCTGCTGATGAGGAACCTGTCCAATCTAGCTGAGATATGGTCTCCCCCTACTCTATTTTTGGTCCACGTATATTCTCCTTTAAATGGCTTGAAGTCTGCAAGGTCCCACTGTTGAATAAGATCTTCCACAATGGGGAGGAAGGGATCCCTCGAAGAACTCCCACCTCTCTTCTCTTTAGGGTCGAGCACAATGTTCAAATCACCTCCTAGAATTAAGTTCTGAGGATTTTGCAGCTCTAGGTAATCTGAGAGTGACTTCCAGCACTCTTTCTTTTCCTCATAATGTACAGGAACATATAAATTAAACAAAGCCAGGACTAGATTGCTTGCTTTATGTCGAAGTTCAGTAAAAATCCAATGTTGAGATTCGTGAGATCTTTCTAATGAAAAGAGTTTTTGAGACCAGAAAGTACCTATTCCTCCTGCTGTGCCTCTTGCACTGATTTCCTTACCTGAGTCAAATTTCCACTTGGTGTTGCTTGTGTTCAGAAGTTGCTCCCCCTCTATTTTTGTCTCTTGAAGCATTAGAATGTCTGCGGATTCCGTTTTCAGTAGATCTTTAATTGCTTCTGCCTTAGTGGGATTCCCTAGACCCCTATAGTTCCAAGAGACCATCTGCATCATTTAAAACTAGAAGTGGTAGGTCCACCTCCCTTGGGAGTCCTTAATCTGGTATTCCTTCCTAGGGTCATCTCAATGGTAGTTTGGCTGCCTAGGGTTTTTTGTCTTTCTGATTCTTCTTCCCTAGTTTCTCTATTTGATTTCCTACCAGCTCTCTTTGATGGCCTCTCGAAGGTCTCATCGTCCGAGGATCCCATGATTTCTGTGTTCTTCTTTTTAGACTTGGTAATATCAGCATAAGAAGGGGAGGAGGTATTACCTTGGGAGGGGATTGAGATGATGCCTGGATCTGGGACGGTGATGTTGTTCATCGGGATTTGACCATCCGGTTCTGCTTCTGGAGGATTTGACTGAAGATTTAGAGATTCGAAGGGGTTGTTATCCGCTTCTATACTGGCATTATCCTTACTTCCTGCGGATTGGGAATTTGCATTTTCTTGCCCTGCTTTATTCTCCACTCCTTTGCCTTTGTTTTTGTTATTCTGTCTGCTGTTTGATGGCTTCTTGACTTGATTCCATTGTTCTCCTTTTTCTTTCTCTGTTAGCTCTTCACTTTTTCTCTTGTAGTATCTTGCAAAGTGCCCATATTCATGGCAGTGTCGACATTGAAAGGGGAGCTGCTCGTAATCAAGCTCCTGGATGTGTGACCAATCTGCTACCGTGAGTTTGATGGCTTCAGGCAGCCCAACTTCTAGATCAACTTCAACGCAAATACGAGCACAGGAAAACTGGTCCTTCCTTGGCGCTTGATCTATATATCGTCCTAGGGCGTTGCCAATGGACTGCAGAGATCTCTGATTCCAGCAATGAAGGGGAAGATGGGGAAGTCGCACCCATACCGGCACCGCCGTGGGCACATCCTGAGCAGGGTCGAAATCTGGTGACCATTTATTCAGGTAAAGACCTTGAGGGCCCATAAAATATGGCCCGTTTCGGAAGATCAAACTTCTGTCTTCCACACTGTCAAAAACGAAGACAAAGAAGCCTTTCCCCACAAAATGGCTCTTGATGCTTTCCTTAACCAGAGGAATCCAGTTCCTTTTTACCCATTCGTCGACTGCCTTCGGGGAAGGCCATAGCCCTGTGAACTGGCCTATAAGCCCCCTTTCTGCCAGATTCAGAGCAGATTTGCACGTTTCTTCCACCGGAAATGACACTGTGGGGATGTTAGCCAATTTCTTCACGAATTTCTGCTGAGAACCGGATGAGGGCCGGTTGCCCGAAGCTGCAACTAGGGAGATGAAAGCAGCGAGCTCAGGGGGCGAGGGGGGGGAGGCCGCAGGCCCATCTCCAGGATCCATGGAGGTAAACGCTCGAAGGAGAGGCGCCGACCACCGTCAACAATATTCTTAACTCAAATGTATAAATAAATTGTGATATTGAGTCTTTACAAGCTTAATTTTAATATGACAATTTTGTTTAGGTGACAAGTTACATCAACGAGTCTCACAAAAATAAATAAACTTGAAATTGACATGCTATGCTTACTAACTCAATTTATATAGGGAAATTCTAATTAGGTGACAAGGCAATTCTAATTAGGTTTGAATTTTTAAAAAACATCAAATAATTCAAAACAAAACTTATAAAAGATTAGGTGAAAAGTGATATCATTCTAATTAGGCTTGAATTTAAAAAGAAAAAGAAAAAGAAAAGAAAACTTATAAAATATTAGGTGAAAATTGATATCATTGAATATTTAAAAGAAACCATTAAATAATTTAAATAAAAACTTATATAAGGATAGACAAAAAAAATTTAGTAAATGCAAGATCAAAAACAAAAAAAAACTAGTAAATCAATATTAAATTATTTAAATTAAAATAAATATTATCTAATTCATTTTATTATCATAATTAAATTTCAATTTTCAATTATTAAAATTGGTTTTTAAATATTGTAATTAATGTTGTTTTTTCTTTCATATTAATTTATTAATATTATATTATCTAATGTATTTAAACTTTTTAAAATGAGATTTTCAATAACTCGCTTTCAAATATTTTAATTAGAATGACACAATGTCACCTAAACACTTTTACACCTAACACAATTCATGCATATATGAGATCTTTTGCACATGCACAACTTCCATAAATGAGCATATACAAAAGTTGTACATATACGAAAGATATGCATATATATGAAAGTTGCGAATATACAAAGTCTATGCATATATGGAAATTTTGCATATGCGATAGATGCACATATATAGAAAATACACATATATGGAAGATATGTGCATATATGTAAGCTACACTTACACGGTAGTTGCACATATACAAAATTCACACAACTTCTATATATGCACATATTTTCTGTATGCGTGCATCTACCGTATATGTAACTTTTAGATGTACATATATATAGAAGATATGTACATTTACGAAATATATGTGCATATATAGAAGTTGTGCATATACAGAAGCCACAAAAATTCTATATATACACATCTTCAATATCACATATATTTCATATATTCACAACTTCTATATATGTGCATATATTTTTTATATGCACAAATTTCATTTATGTGCATATACAAAAGTTGTGCATATATAGAAGATACATGATATATGGAGGCTATGTATATACGAATTTTGAAGTTGTGCACAACTTTTGTATATGTGTAGCTTCTGTATATGCACATGTATAGAAGTTACGGATATATGGTAGATGCACATATATAGAAGATGCATATATGGAAGATCCGAATATACATAATTTATGGGCAACTTCAGCTACTATATATGCGTAATTTCCATATATGTGCAACTTCCATATATGGGTATATTTGTATGCGCATTTTTCCGAGGTTATGCACATATACAAAAGACACACATATACAGAAGCTGCACCTATATGAATGCTAAAGTTTTTCACAACTTCCATATATGCATATATCTTCTGTATATGCACAACTTTTTTATATGCACATATCTTTTGTATATACACATATCTTCTATATATGTGCAATTTCTGTATGTGTGTATATCTTTTGTATATGCACAACTTCCATATATGCACATAGATTTCATATATAAACAACTTTCGTATATGAAAATATACGGAAGTTGCACATATATATAGAAGCGATGGGCAACTTCCGTAATATGCATATACGATAACCTCCATATATGCACAACTTTTGTATATGCACCCATCTTCTATATATGCACAACTTTCGTATATGTGTAACATTTGTATATGTGCATATCTTTTGTATATGCACATCTACCATATATGGACAACTTCCATATATACACATATATGGAATATGCACTTATATAGATAATATGTACATATACAAAAAGACGTGCATATACGAATGATGTGCATATACAAATGATGTGCATATACGGAAGTTGCACAACTTCTATATATGTGCATATTTTTTATCGCATATCTTTTGTATATACGCAGATATTTCATACATGTGCAACTTTTGTATAGGTGTATATACGGAAGTTGTCCACATACAAAAAATATGTGCATATACAGAAGATGTGTATATACGAAGGTTGAAGTTATGTACAATTATGTGCATATATGGAAGATATATACATATACAGAAGTTGCACATAAACAAAAGATACACGCATATATGAAATATATGTACATATACAAAAGTTATGCATATACGGAAGTTGCACATATAAGAAAGTTCTGCATATATAGAAGATATGCACATATATGAAAGTTGTGCATGCATGGAAGTCACACAAATTTTATATATGTGCATATTTTGAATCACATATCTTCCATATATGCAAAACTTTTGTAGATGCACATATACAAAATATATGTTCATCTTATATATCACATATCTTCCATATATGCACATCTTCTAGATATGCACATATATTCAGTATATGTGCATAACTTATGACGAGAATGGTAGTTCCAAGAATGCACTCTACAAAGTCTTGGTTTTAGGAAGGTTAAGAAGATTGAGTGACTTGCAAAACAAGAGAAATGACATGTTAGAGGTTGTCTACAATGGAGAAGGAGTTGAATTTCTTGAACCTTCCATAAATTTGACCATCAATTAATTCCACCGCGTCTAGAAGCCTTGCAAGACTTGGAAGAAGTTGTATGAGGTCGATGTCGATAAATTTGTGGGAATTCCACTGTTGGCGATTCATGTAACTTTTTCCCCTATTCAAGAAACTACTGAGCATACCCATGTATGTGAATGATCTGTAACATTCATTTTTCAGAGCAAGTTACATGGCTACGATTTGGAGGATTTCTTTTCTTTGTGGGATTTAACCACTGTTGGTGTGATGGGCTAGTAAGTTCTCATTTTATGCATGCATGGGCGGAGATGGCTAGAGGGGGAAACATGGTTTCAGTTCGTCCGATTCGGGGGAGGTATTTGCTTCATCTTAGGTTTCCACCTCAGGTTGAATACTTGCATCCCAAGTTTACATAGATTTAGGATTTCTGTAATTTCAAGGAGAGATTGAGACCATACATAATTTTTAGTAGCTGTGTATACCTCACCTCTGCACAATGCTTCACCTTTGTACAACTCATGGAGCTTAATAAAATTGTTTCTATGGATTAGGCATGTAAATGCACATAAGTGCTTTTCACTCATGTATAGAGATGTTTGATTAGAGCCATGGACCTTTCGAGTGTGCAGGCCATCAAAATTCTCTTTATTGTGAATGTTTGAACTAAACACATTATTTATAGTCATCGTTTCAGTGAAATCAAGCACATGGGAACCATGCGTAAAGTTTGGTTATTCCCACTTGAAACAACTCTCATACAAATTTTTTAGAAATTACAGATAGTGATAAGAAAGAGAGATAAAATTACCAACAATAGAAAAATATATTCCCACTCGAAACAACTCTCATAAAAAATCATTACAAATTAATGAGAGTGATAACTAAGAGGTATGAAATTACCAAAAGAAAAAACATAAACACAATTTTTATTGTGGGTAAACCTCAATCTAGAAGAAAATCCAGCTAACATAATTTTATATTGGTCTCGTAGCAAAAAACTAGCCAATTCGTCCAAGTGATACTTCACGGGCTCACCTCTCTTAGCCACTTGCAATGAAGTCCTCCCAAGCCTTTAAAGGCTTCATTACATGCAATCTGTGGGCATAAAACATGGACAAGAAAAACCATGTGCTTGATGTTATCACTAAAATTTGGTCATCTAACCATTTACAATTAGATGTATCAAAGTACACCATGTAAAACCAATTTTACCATAGTAAAATTGCTTTCACTATAAGAAATCATTTAATAAACCATATTTTATTAAGTTATTTATGGTTTAAACAAGAAACCCCATAAGGAATAATTAAATAAATCCTTATTTATTTGATTTTCCTCTAGGAATAATTAATTAAACCATTGTTTAAATAATATTCCTAGTCAAATTTAACAAGGAATAATAACTAAATAATGTTTTAATTAATTATTCCTAGAGAAAAATAATGATTTATCCAATTATTTCTCATAATTGGGTTAAATATGACCACATCAACACTTGAGACCACCACTATTTGACTGAGAAACTTTGACGCTTTCATCAAGTCAAGAATACCTAACAACCACCCCTTAAACCTTGACTTGGGGTTTCCCTCAACCAAATTCAACCAAATTAGCCATGTGATCCAACACCGCTCACCTCCAGGCCCTATCCCCCTCAAATCTTATATCTAGGGTATTCGGTAAATTGACATGCCCCCCTATCACCCAGGTCTAACTCTATACTTTGCTAGTAATTTCCTAAGGGTACCCATGCTTTACCAAATATTATAGCTGCATGACCATTTACATGTAATTAAATTTTTTTTTGACTCTGTTATAATTTATTATTATTGTTCTTGTTCTTCTTGTTATCCCGACATTTATAATTCCATCCTCTCGAATTAGCACCCTTGAGGCTCTTCATCCCATGCTCTCCTCTTGTGCATTCTCACCATCACCAACACCCTAGGAAATATCCATAGGAACCATTCATCTTGAAGGATCCAAGAGCCAAAATGAGATTTTTAATGTTGAGAAGCTCACCCATTACACATGACTAATACTCATCATGATCTTCCTATGCCTCTCTATTTTTTGCTTCTCTCTTGTAACCACCATCAACCCTTGCATTTATCAAAGATTTAAAACTCCCATCTCTTCATATTATAAAATCTATAAATAAAAATTCCCTTTAACCTACTCGATTTTTTTATCCCTCATAACCCTTACCTCTGAACAACTTGGATACATAGAAAAACAAGCAAAGAGGATTGTATTTTGAATCTCTAGGCCGAGATCATCACCAAATAAGTTGTAATGACCTATTGTGTCTTCTCTTTGCCAACTTTCAACAACATAAACTTATATTTCTCAACTATAATAATACGATATATTCTCTTTAAAACATTGAATATATATACATATATGCACTATCTTCCATATTGCACTCCCATGAGCATTGTTGAAAATCACATAGTTGCAATGCATCTTCTACCATTACAAGTATGAAGGAGATTACCTTGAAAATATTCATACAAGACATTAAATTATGAATAATTCTTCAATAATATATAGGTTATTTCTCAGGAAAAATAAAGAAGAAGCTAATTTTGTTGTTGTTAAAAGATAAGTTCTTTAGCAAAAAAAGAATTTGCAAGAAAACATAAGATTGAAAGCACTATAAAAACCTAGAGAAAAGGTTGAGGCCAAAAGAAAAGAAGAGGTGCAATTAAAGATAGCTAAGGAAGAATAAATACGAAAGTGGTCAATTCTAGAGGGAAGGTAGAAATGTTAATGAAGAGTAGAAGCTGAAAACAAAGCCAATTTTTATGTAGAAGAACAGAAGAAAATATGACAAAGACTGTACAATTTCCAGGAAAGTGATTAGAGATGCCCCTAATGAAATCATTAATCTCTAGAATATAATTATATAAAAATATCTCATCAAGAGGAAGAAGAGGTCATATATTACTAAGAGACAAGAGCATCTTCTCCACCTCTCTAAAGTTCCACCCAAAAAGTTTTGGTGGAATGTGCTTGTTCGTAAAACTAAAGGTAATCATTCTATACCCTTAGAAAATTGGGATGACTATCTTAAGAAGCTGTATGAATCTCCAAACACCATGGGAACCATCTTAAACACTCATAAGGAATATATATTTTCTCTTGATGACATTGAGTCTATCATTAATAAACTTGCTAACGGGAAAGCTAAATATATTGAAGGATACCACGCTGAAATATTTAAAATGGGAAGATCTATCCTCGTAACTCATCTCCATAAGCTTCTTAATTTGGCTATAAAACATGGCTTCCCTAAGGTTTGGACGCAAAGCCTTATTGTGCCTATATTTAAAAGTGGGGACAAAATCGTTCCCTCTAACACTAAGACCATTATGATTAGCCACATCCTAGCCAAGATTTATGGGCTCATTTTAGAAAAGAAGCTTAGCCTTTGACTTAAGAACCAGGGTAAAGGGGCTAAAGGGAAAGCTGGTTTTAAGAGGCACCACTTGACTATGGACCACTCGTCACTCTTAGGATCACTGTAGAGGAATTTTGCAATAGTAAAACCAATCTCTTCTGCTATTTGGTGGACTTTATAAAATATTTCGACACTGTCCCTTGAGATAAGCTCTAGGAGATACTTGAAGAGATCATGGTTCCTCCTGAACTGAAGATTTTTGTGATCCGCCTCTACGAGAATGTCATTTCTAAGCTTAAGACAAACAAAGGGTGGTCTAAAGAAGGGTGTCCCCTATCCCCTACACTTTTTGGTATTTATATCGATAAGCTAGAGGAGTGTTTGGAAACTACGAGTTGCAAGGGCACCGAGCTTGCTGACATAATCATTAATATTATCCTTTATGATGATGATATTTTTCTTCTTGAAAAATTCCATGATGATCTAGACAAGAAACTTAAGACTCTTCATGTCGACTGCTCCAAGATGGGCATGACAATTAATACAGACAAGACTAAAGTCATGATCATTAAATCCAAAAAGATCACCCATGGTACTTTCATCTATGATAACCATTTTCTAGAGTAGGTTTCTTCTTATAAATATTTGGGTATTGACTTTCCTCATCAGCTCAACTGGGATTATAGCATTGAGAATATAATTATTGGAGGTTAGAAAGTTTATTATGAACTTGAAAACAATTGTATGTGAGTCGATATTTACATCTAGAGTAAAAAAAGGTTCCTCTTTGAGAGTCTCATGACCCCTGTTGTCTTATACAGATGTGAAGTTTGGGGTTGCAATATATCTAGAGAGTCATGGAGAAATAATGAGATGATTTGAAATAAATTCATAACATATAACCTCGAGATCAAGGTAAATACTTCCTATCCTATCCTATTGATCGAAGCTAGCATGTCTCCCATTGAGAGTACAAATATGTTTAGATATATGATGTATAATAAGAAGATTTACAACATGGAATCCAAGAGGCTCCCAAAAATTCTTCTAACTTTAGTAAAAACCCCCACCTGCACCTCAAGCACGAGTGGCATAAGGATGCCAAGTCTTGGCTCAACCTTTGGGGGATTAAGGAAGAGATCACCATGGGAAGTAAGGATAATATCAAAGATACTACTACCTCCAATTTTAAGGACAACATGTGGGATGATAAGGAGCTGGAGGTTAAAATGAAGCTAAGATACTATAAGGAGGTGATCAACCCCACCCTTGATAACCATAATTATCTCTCTATGTTGACTAGCACTAAGAAAAAATGAACATTGCTAGGATAAGAACTAATTCTCATGAGCTTTGGAGTGAGACCAGGCAATGGTCTACTCCAAAGACTCCCTGGGACGATAAAATATATCAGATTTGTGATACTAAGAAGGTGGAATATGAAAAACACTTCCTTTTAGACTACCCAGTTCTTGCCCACATCTTCTCTCAATTCCCTATCATCAGCCACACCTCCAATCTTCTTGACTTATTAAGCCAACCCAACTATAGCGATATTGAAGTGCTTCTTTCCCTTCTCCTCGATCACAGAAACGAGATTTTTAAGAATGAAAATTAGACTCTTATTTTCTTGAGGTCCAATAGACCACATTGGTCTTAGTGGACGTTAATCATCATCATCATCATGGCTTTCTTTTATGTAAAAAATTGTTTGTATTTTTTAAAAATCTAACATCTAACACCTACACATCTATGCTATACTAGGTTGTAGAGCATCTCTTGGCGTACCAAGTGTTGCAAGACATCGTAGTTCCAACCACTTAAGTGGATGTTATGCTTTTAGAAAAATTGCAAATTCATATATGAAGTAGAAAAGTTAATTTCCTACTAAGGGATATGGACTTGCATAAATTTTTGTGGGTAGTAACTGTTAGGGTCCTGTAAAAATTTGAATAATAGCTAAATTATTCACCAAGATTATCCTGATTACACACTATTTAAGCTTCATGCATAATACATAACCTCTTCTTCAATTGATCATCAATTTGCGGAAATAGAAGTAGTCGCATGCGCACATTAAAACATAATCAAGCACACATATAACACAGTATGTAATGGGGAAATCTTACTACTGAAAACCCCCAACTATCTGTATATTATAATGATAGAGAACATGTAACAATACATAGCACAAAGCTCCTCACAGCTCTCAGCACTATCTCACATGCTACACACAAACCAGCTCAGATATGAACAAGTCACAAGTTCAAATATCTTCCACCTGTCTGCCTGCCTCTACTGCGCAATCCAAGATGAGAATGAATGAGATCCAAGTTCGAATCCCACTGGCTTGTACTGCGCAATCCTCATCGGAAATCTCAATCAATGTGTGTGCAAATATCATGCACAACTATAGTCACAACTGATAGTAGACTCACCCTTTCACCCACCTCTAACACTGGTCTCCACTGAACTGTCCATGCATTGCAGTTAAATGATGTATTCTTTAGTTGATTTATGAGTTAATAATTAGTGAATTAATTAATAATTAATTCACACCACTCATCACTAGTGTATTTATCGCTAGACTAAATACAACGAGTTCAACTATGAACCCGAAAAGTGAAATCCTCATCGTCTCATCAACTCCACCAAACTCTCGCCACATGAGTTATAAATCGAAGTCAACCATGCAATAGCTCAACTAACCCTTAGGAAAAGCGTATTTCTTCTGTCGCCGTATGCGGCTACATCCAAGCATCAAACTGAAGTGCTCCAAGAGAATAAGATAATGTTTAGAGTCCAAATATTATTAAGAGCTAATAATATTCGACATATCTATTTTTAGATTGGCAATCTAAAAATAGATTCCGCCCAATATGTCTAAAAATAGAAGTCCATCTATTTTTCCAACTTGACCAACCATCCACAAATAGCATCCTGCAACTCATAGAATATGATCGACATGTCTAAAAATAGACTTTGCACCAAAAATAGCCCGTGGGCCCACTTAGTGAAGGCGACTCTTTTCACTAAGCTCATCATCTTGTTGAATCTCAACACTCCCTCTCAACAAGATAGGGATTATCTGCCACCCCGATCCTGTCTCTATGGTATCTGGGTTTTTTCCCCGCAGAGTGCCTACTTGTTGTGTCTCATCCCGATCCTCCATGGGAATGTGTATGAAAGTAACATGATTCTCCGCCGTACACAATCTATGATATGGACACGTACCCGATGTCGATGTGTTTGGATCTACTCGTGGAACATCGGACGAGCCGAGAGTTTAATGCAACTCGTTATCGCAATAAACCGCGCAGGCTCCAAGTGTGACCCGAACAACCCGACCGGTGGATCTTCCTCATCCATATAGCCTCACATGCGCCCAAACTTGTCGCCATATACTCGGCCTCTCGCTGAACCGAGTGCCAGCGCATCTCTCGTCTTCCCCGTTGTACCAAGAACCGCTCGTCGACTCGATGCTAAAGATCCCTCCAGATGTGCTCTTTCGGTCCGTTGGGCTCCTTGCCCAATCTGCATCAGTGAAGCCGCTAAGCTTCGCTCCAACCTCCTATCTGTACCACATACCATATCCCGATGTGCCACTAAGATAATGCAATGCATGCTTTCCTGCCTTCCAGAAAATCTTGGTAGGCTTAACCATAGCTTGTGAAAGCTGGTTAACATCATAGCATATATCGGGTCGTGTATTGACCAGATACATAAGCGACCCCACCAACTGTCGATAGACAGTGGCATCCACTACCTCCGATGAAGTAGCATCCTCCTTCCTCCAACCACCAGGAAGAGGAGTATCAACAGGCTTGCAGCCATGCATGTTGAACCTCTCCAGTATCTCCCGGGCATACTTACCCTAAGAAACAAACAGTCCACCTTTGCGCTGCCAAATCTCCAATCCCAAGAAATAATGAAGGAGGCCCAAGTCCTTCATCTCAAAACTCTCTGGGCAAGATCCTCCTCTGCATGAAAGTATCACCACCTTCACTCCGTCAAAATCAGATCATCTACATACAGTACGATGATCAACAGCTTCCCCTCCACCACAATCTGGTACAGGTTTGGATCTGCCCCACTCTTGGAGAATCCAAGCCCGGTGAAGTAGCTGTCTATCCGAGTGTACCAAGCACGAGGTGCTTGCTTCAGCCCGTACAGTGCTCTCTTGAGTCGGCACACATGCGACTCACTGCTGAAGATCTCGAAACCTTCTGGCTGCTCTATGTACACCTCCTCCTCAATAACTCCATTGAGGAACGCAGTCTTCACATCCATCTGATGAATGTGCCACCCCATCTGCGCTGAGAGAGCAAGGATCGTCCGTATGGAAGAGTACCTTGCGACATGTGCAAAGGTCTCCTCATAGTCAATCCCCTCGATCTGTGAAAAGCCACGGGCGACAAATCTCGCCTTGTACTTCTCCACACTCCCGTCAGCCGCCTGCTTCACCTTGTAGATCCATCGCGAACCCACCACTGATTTCCCAACCGGTCCTGGGACAATCTCCCATGCACTGTTCCTGATGATCGAATCATACTCTTCCACCATGGCATCTACCCATGCGGGTCCTCCATGCCTTCCTCGAAGAGGATGGCCTCGTCACTACACATTTTCTCACAAGAGCCATGTATCCAAGCACCTGTCCGATGACTCGTCTCTCGTTCTGCGCTCGTGCCGTAGGTGGTCCTACACAACCTTCACATCTGGATCTGCCGTCGTTTTTGTAGTGCCCTCCATTCTAATGGTTGGCGCTCGCATGAGTGGCCCTTCCACATCCGGAAGCTCCTCCTTAGGAACTAACAGCTCCTCATCCGCATGCAAGTGTGGCTCCCTCTCAAGCAAACACTCTGATGGATTTCTCCTCTCGAAATTTGATATCCCGTCGCACAACGCCTTGCGACTGCCCTGAAAAATACATACCATAGTTGTGGGGCGGGACGCCAAGGCCCTCCCCATAAATATCCTGCAACCCATGTCGGCTCCAACTTCTTCCGGCATCCTTCTTCTCGCACATATACATCGCAGACATGCCTCACCCCACAAGTGAATGTGGTAGGTTCCCGATCATGCAACATCGCCCGTGCAGCACCCACAATCGTTCTGTTCTTCCGCTCAGCAACCCCGTTCTGCTGTGGGTTATGAGGTGCTATGAGCTCTCTTCGAATCCCTTCTACGCTGCAAAAGTCCTTGAATTCGCCAAAGATGAATTCACCACCATTGTGGCTCCTAAGAGCCTTCACATGCTTCCCCGATTCCTTCTCCACCAGCGCCTTGAACTCACAGAAATTTGAGTATGTCTCGCTCTTCTTCTGCATGAAGAAGATCCAACACTTCCGAGAATAATCATAAAAAAAGATCACATAGTACCTGTGCTTTTCTTTCGAAGCTACTGAGAAAGGTCCACACACATCTGTGTGAATTCTCTCAAGGATCGTCGTGGCGCGACTATCCTTCTCGTGAAAGGTGGCTTTCACAAATTTTCCCAAGGTACACCCCTTGCACTGATCTGACTGCGCAAGAGTGCCCTTAGGAAGCCTAGTAGAAATCTACTGCAGTATCTTCAAAGCTCCATGGTGAAGGTGGCCCAATCTCCAGTGCCACAACTCGCCATCATCCCGGCTCACCACTCCTTCTGCCTTGCAGGCCATTTTTGCGCAACCATCTACTTGCAATTGATAAAGGTTCTTGACTTGAACCCCTATCTTCTGGATTTCTCCAGTTGTCTTACTGCGCAGGAAAGCCTTTCCCTTGCTGAAGACAACATCATATCCCTTGTCTTCTAACATCGCCACAAAGATAAGATTCTTCTTCAATCCTGGAACATGCATCACTTCCTTCAATACGAAGGGTTTACTAGACTCCCTCTCAAAGGAAATGGTACCGATACCGGTCGCACTGTATCTACCATCATCGCCAATCTCAATGTGCACTCCAAGATCTTTCTCATCTAGATCAATAAACAAATCTAGATCTCCTGCCATGTGAAAAGATGCACCACTGTTAAGAAACCACACTAAACCCATCACACTTGAGACCAAGCATGGGATTAGGGCTAAAACTCCACTGCTAAAACTGCGAGGCTAAGGCCTCTCCTCGTCGCAGATCCAAAGAATTCGCTTATGATTCTTCTTCTCATGGGACAATTTGTGGCATAATGTCCGTGGCCGTGACAAGAAAGCACTTCACCTTGGACATGTCCTGCTTCTTGCCTTTTCGCACCGAATGAGAAGATACCTTGCTCTTCCCCTTCTTGCTTTGGCAGCCAAAGTGCAATTTTCTTCATCGGGAGCCTTTGATGCAAGATCCGTCCCCGGTACTCCGCTTTACTCTCTTGCACAAGATCCACTCAAAGCGTCCATCCTGGAAATTTCTCCCGACCATTGACAGAATCCCGATAGGCATGCCAACTCTTCGGAAGACCAAGGAGAGCCAAGATCACCAATTCCTCATCATCTACAGTCACCCCCACACTTCCCAGCTCATCCCTGCATTGGATGAACTTCGTGAGGTACTTGGGCATACTGTCGCCTTTCTCCATCTTTATGTGTCTGAGTTTATCCTTGAGCGCCAACTTCCTCTGGTCGCTCTTGCTTTGGAATAAATCTGTCAACACTTTCCACATCAAGTATGGAGAAGCTTTTCCATGCAGGCTGGATACAATGTGATCCTTCACGCCCTCCAACAGAATCCTTCGACACTTTGTTGTCTTCTTTTTCCAAGCCTCAACTTGAGCAGCATCAGTGGGCTTTGGGACTTCAGCATCTATGAACTCCTTCAACCCGTTGTCATCTAACACTGCCTCCATCCTATCTCTCCATGCAATATAATTTGAGCTGCCTTCAAGAGCATACTCCAATCGTAATCCGTTGAAAGACATTTTGACTTCGACACCAAGAAAACACTGCTGCAAATTCGAATTCCACCAGCTCAAAACTCAAACCGCTTCTGATCTGTGAGAACAAAGTATTTCTAGCACAGATATCGACTGTAGGGGAATTTACTGGATATATCACCTTTCAAAGAAAGGATGGATCCAGAGGCTACCTGGCCCGCTTATAGACTCTGTCTACCGAAATAAATTGTAATCACTGTAATAGATCCGATGATCAATTTCGCTCCGATACCATGTAGAAATTTGAATAATAGATGAATTATTCACCAAGATTATCCTGATTACACACTATTTGAGCTTCATGCATAATACATAACCTCTTCTACAATTGATCATCAATTTGCGGAAATTAGAAGCAGTCGCATGCACACATTAAAACATAATCAAGCACACATATAACACAGTATGTAATGGGGAAAGCTTACAGCTGAAAACCCCCAACTATCTGTATATTATAATTATAGAGAACATGTAACAATACATAGCACAAAGCTCCTCACAGCTCTCAGCACTATCTCACATGCTACACACAAACTAGCTCAGATATGAACAAGTCACAAGTTCAAATCTCTTCCACCTGTCTGCCTGCCTCTACTGCGCAATCCAAGATGAATAATGATGAGATCCAAGTTCGAATCCCACTGGCTTGTACTGCGTAATCCTCATTGGCAATCTCAATCAATGTGTGTGCAAATCTCATGCACAGCTATAGTCACAACTGATAGTAGACTCACCCTTTCACCCACCTCTAACACTGTTCTCCACTGAACTGTCCATGCATTGCAGTTAACTGATGTGTTCTTTAGTTGATTTATGAGTTAATAATTAGTGAATTAATTAATAATTAATTCACACCACTCATCACTAGTGTATTTGTCAGTTAGACTAAATACAACTAGTTCAACTAAGTTAAACCAAACACAACTCCACCAACTGTCTCATCAACTCCACCAAACTCTGCCACATGAGTTCTAACTGAAGTCAACCATGCAATAGCTCAACTAACCCTTAGGAAAAGTGTATTTCCTTCTGTCAGCTACATGTGCCAATCCAAGCATCAAACTGAAGTGCTCCAAGAGGATAAGATAATGTTTATAGTCCAAATATTATTAAGGGCTAATAATATTTGACTGATCTATTTTTAGACTGGCAGTCTAAAAATAGACTTCGCCTAATGTCTAAAAATAGAGGTCCATCTATTTTTACCAACTTGACCAATCATCCATAAATAACATAATACAACTCATAGACCATGATCCATATGTCTAAAAATATACATAGTCTAAAAATAGACTTTGCGCCAAAAATAGCCTGCGAGCCCACTTAGTGAAGGCGACTTCTTTTCACTAAGCTCCATCATCTTGTTGCATTTTCAACAGGTCCTATATTTCATAGGATCTCAAGGTGACAGATTTTATTCTTTTGGTCTATTTTACTTTGTAAAATGATTTCCAAATCTGCAAATAATTTTCAAAAAGAAAAAGAAAAAAGGAGATAACATAAAAAAATCAAAAGAGGGCATATGTTATAAATAAAAAATATAAGATGTGAACCCCATCAAAAAGAAGAAAAAACAATAAATTCTGAAAGTGTTGCACATTCAAATGCCACTACTCTTAAGTTTAGCTTACTTCTGAAAATAAATTGTGTGCAAGTTGTTTAAAAATGCCACAAAAGTTTAATAAGATTCAATCATACAATTTAATCATTATCGAATTATGTTTAATTTTCTTGTCAATAAGTAGTGAATTTTTTTTTTCAAACTGTTTTATCTTGACGGATTAATGAGTTAGGTAGAAAATAAAACTAGTTCAATAGTTTAATTTGAACCAAGGAAGGTGTTGTAACATCATTTGTTTTGATAAGTTAGCTTAAGTAGTTGAATAAGTTCAAAATGATAAGGTAGGATATGGATGCAAAAGAATGAAAAAGTTAAAAATGTTAGGAAAATTATTATTTTTATAGGCATCCATATAAATAAAATGTTAGGTGTTAGATGCCCTAAACAAAGAAGGCAAAATAAAATGTTAGGTGTTAGATGCTCTAAACAAAGGAGGCAAAACAAAACGTTAGGGAAACAAGAAAGAAAAAGAAAAGCTTCATTCTGTTTTAAAGGTTTTGATTGGTTGCTAGTCTAAATGCGCCTATGGAAAAGTTGTTTGTATGGTTTAAATTCTGATTATTAATTTATATCCTAAAGTTTTAAACCATAGCATATTTCCCCCCTACTTTCATTTAATTTATTTCAAAAGTACAATATACAATGAAGTGGGACCCATTCCCTGCCACGCTCCCTTTTTCATTTCATTTTCCATTTGAAAATCATTAAACTTACCCTTTTTCCGCCTTTTCACTTTTACCTTTCTACCCTTACCTTTTTATCGCTTTTCACTTACTCCACTTCCTTGTTCCCCGATTGCGATTAAAGTGGGCCATACCTCCACGTCACCGGTTTACCTCACCCTCATCACAATGATTATACATCTTTCACATCACAAATAAGACTTAAAACTTGCGATTGCCGATTTGCGATGTCACATCCCATATGTTTTAACTTACTTTTAAAAGTGCCCAGAACATATTTGTTTTAACTTGCGCTACAGTAGGTTGGCGCCACCTCATCAGCTTTTCCCCCCACTTTACAGCCTTGTGAAATGCTTTTATATATTATGAAAACATCATAAAACATTACCTTACCACATAAAACTCCGTCGATTGCAGTGGGCTCCATTTCTCCTTGACATGTCATCCTCCATTAAGCGCAAATTGCACTTTGTGGTTTTAAACGTTTACCTTATTTTTCCAAGTGCTAGATTCTGCGATGTGCGATGCGAGTAGGTCCCTCTCCCCGCACTTCAAAAATTTTAGATGTTAACCCCACAGCTTATAAATAAAATTTGAAAGTTGCGATGTGCACCTGCGATTTGTTCCCACTTTTCCCCTGCCATGTCACTTACCTCCTTCCTCGTGCTTCGCACTTCGCTGTTTTTAGTGGTTCCATCCTCCCTGCTTATAACAAAACTTAAAAACTGCGATCTGCGTTGCGGTCCAGTCCCACCGTACCTCCATGTCGCATCCCACTTCGCATCGCATCTCCGGTAACATTCTTCATAAACTTAAACTCTAAATGTTGCGAAGTGCGCGAATGTGATGCGAATTCAGAATCAAAATTTAAAAGATTTCACTAGTAAAAAATGACTAATTAGTTACTAAAAAAACGACTAAAATTTGCATATAAACGACTATTTTTCGGTTGGTGACCAGTAGTAGTTAATTTACAATATCTTATAATGCGACCAACTTTTAGTCATTTTTAACTTAGTCATTAATTGGTTGTCTCAATTTTGTTGTCTAGTAGTATATTTGGTCATTAATTTAGTCATTGATTTGGTCATTAATTTAGTCATTGATTTGGTCATTGATTTAATCATTGATTTGGTCATTAATTGTCACAATTAATGACCAAATATACAAACAAATATATTACTAAATCATCACCCGAGAAAACCAATTAATGACCGAAGAAATATGACAAAAATGTTGGTCATGTTATAAGATATAGTAAATTAGCTACTAATAGTCATATATATGCAAATTTTAGTCATTGTTTGAAACCAATTAATGACCAAAGAAATATGAATAAATTTTAGTCGTGCTATAAGATACTATAAATTAGCTACTAATAGTCATATATATGCAAAATTTAGTCACTATTTGCAATCACAAATTTATCATTTGCAGTAGTCATTTTTTTTTTTTTTTGTAGTGTCATATTCATTATATAAATGACTACTTTAGTAGTTTATATTCATTTCATTTACTTTCATTAACAATCATAATAAGCTACTAATTTAGTCGTATATTCATTTTATTTGTGTTCATCATTAATAAACAAAAAAAGTTACTAATTTAGTAATTTTAGATTGATTTTATGTGTTCATTATTAATCAACATAAATTAATTAATATGATTTCGCAACTAAATTAAAAAAATAATGTCATACAATGTACATGTTCATCTAATATGAATACTAATTATAATACTAAGTAATATCAAGTGCAACTATAGATAATTTCAACCACATAAATTATATTATATAAAATGTCAAGTATTACAATATGACTTTCCAACTTAATATTGGTTGGAGTACAATTTACACATGAGATATTGTTTCATCACTTCAACACATTATCATTCCGTTGCCAAGACATTGCAGGTGAATTCACCAACTTTGAAAGCTTGGCCATCAGTCTCTATGTGTGTGTCTTATGCAGGATATTGGCTCTACAGGTACCACTAGACTAATTTTCTTCTCTCTCTCTTTAATTTGCATTTTGTCACTCTAGTGTTATTGTTCTCCTATTTCTTCAATTCCTGCTTCTTACCATCAATATTGAGTTCATTTTTCTGGAAAAAAAAGATACAATGCAGAGTATAAGACATGAAAGTCGATGAACAGTGGAATATAAACTAAAGTAAACTATAAAATATTTATACGATATATACCTCAACATAAGCAATATTGTTAATGTCACTTTTCCCCATAAAAGCAAGAAACTCAAGCAAATTTTCTTCAGTTGGGCAATAGTGGCCACTATCTAGCCAAATGACCTATATAAACAAAGCAAATAAAACGTCACGATAGAATAAATTTTGAAACTACTGTGTTCTCAGTGTACAACATTTGTTGATGAAATGTTATCTTCAACTAAAGTAATAAATGCAAATAGAAGCACACATTTCTATCCCAGTATTTTGAATTATCATTCTTATGGTACATTGCAATTTTGATTTCATCCAACATAATCGAACATAGCAGAGCTAACAATTTCTACTAAGAATGTCTCATGTTCTACTTTTGTAGTTGTATCATTTCCTCTAGTTATCTTTAAGAAGTAGTGACACTTCAACAATAAGATTGGTCAATAGAAATCTAACGGGTGGAGCAAAGTATTTCTAACACAAGATTACAACAAGAAACTAAAAAAGAATAAGACAAGATTTAGTAAATTTGATACTAACCGGAAATATAGCTTCAATATAATAATCTTCAATCGTTAACGTACTATTTCAGGGGAACATGAATCCAATTCCCAGAAGCCAACAAATTGTATCTAGAGAAAAAATAAACATGTTAGCTCCACATTCAAAGGTAAAGTAACTGGGGACTAGCTATATTAGATACTTTTTACAGTGTATGGGTAGCTACTAACACCATCAACAAAAAATTTAAAATATATCTGCCACGTATAACCTCAAATGTGGCAGCAAATTTGATATATGCACAACCTATATACATTTCAAAATGCACTGCAATGATATAAGAGTATCAAAATAAACTACACATAATTACATATTCACTTTCCACTTTTATTCTAAAACAACATTCAGATAATTGTTATTACTTACCCTGAAAAATATACCGAAATTTCCATTCGTTATCATGAACATCCCTGGCTCTCAGTTCCTGGAAAGGTGGTTGCTGAGCGAAATCCTGCCCAAAACAAACAAAACTTAATAGGAGACAATTATGAAAAATACCGTTACCTTTTGCCCCTTCAAAGAATGCAGTATTCTCTTAAAAATTGTCTAAAATTCTAAGCACTTATCTATTAAATTACAAATAGAACAACAACTATGAGCAAATAAGAACCACACAAGTGGAGGAAAAAAAAATTCGCAGCACGTCATGGCACATAAAGCCTATCATCGGTGCTAGTGTTGCTTGCATTCAATGTTTTATAAAAGTAATTATTCAGTTTCTTTCTTGGTGTGCCAAGGTCAGAACCAAAATAAAAATATGTTTTCTCTTGTTGCACAATATCATCAATTTTTAGTTCCCTGCACAAATGGAACTAGTACCAAAGCATTTCTCACCAAAATTGGCAATTACAGCAAAGAACATATAATTAAATTGAAAATGTCTTATAACATTAAGAGCTTGCAATGTCATTTGCGTATATACTTCATATGTTTCCACCTCTTCCTGACATTCAATAAGGTGTTTATTAAATTTTAAATCTTTTATATATAGCGATATGAATAAAAGTGTTCACAACCAAAGCAAGGATGAAATGCAGAGAACCCACATGCATTGTAACATTGTGAGGTTGGCAGATTAATTCAGTTGGAAAATTCGGATAATTGGACATATGAGCATCGACCTCATTGTTTGTTGAAGCTACCTAAAATCACATTGATTATGATCGGTTTCATTACATAACATTAAAATTTCAAAATACTGGGATCACATTTTATGATGAAAAGAAGATAAGCATTCATTATTTTTAGTCATTTGTATCCAAAAGAAGATTGCAAATTAAAAATTAGTGAGCAACCACCTCACTTGCTCATTGTAACCCTGTGGAAAATAAACAACCTTGCTCCCAACAACACGTAAGGACACAAGCAGTTTGACACAACTATTCCGAAGCTCTGAATTAAGGCATCTCCTTTCCCCTGCTTGATGTGACATGAACAAACAAATTGTGAATTGCATATTCCTTTAGAAACCTCTCGGCATTACAATAGTAATTATGTAAGGTAATATGATATTACGAATGTAAACTTTGCAATATAAAGCACATTAACTTGACAAATATTCCAGATGACAGTATTTTCCATAGAAATTCATTCTCTCTTTCTTCGGTTGTTAAATTATTTGTCCAATCAGGTTGGAATTTTGGAATCATGGTTTGATAGGCTACATATTCTTGCATCTTCCTCATCTGAGGAAATCTCAACTCTTCAAACTTGGAAATATTCCAAAGAAAGTATATGAGATTCATAATATTTTAATCAACATGTTTCATTGGTGAGAAAACAATCAACAAATGTAGACAACAATCTATTTTCATTTTTTTAGTAACTCTTATATCTAGTCCATGGCATCAGATGGACACCAACATTGTTAACCTTCCAACAGCTTCTTCAATGCTATTTGTGGATAAATATGATGCATTTGGGATTCCTGCTTTTAAAAGCAATTGGACTTCTTTATTTTCCAAAGAAAAATGTGTGATTTCTATCCTACTTTGAATTGAAATTACATTTTTTATGTGCATTCTGCACTTGCATGTAAAAGGGACTCTGTTTCTGCCCTTTTCTTCAAAAAAAGAAAACTCGCCCAAAATTACATGTCTGTTAAGTCCTTACATATTCCCATAAAGGTCACCCAGTTACCATATTTTAAGTCCTTACATATTCCCATAAAGGTAACCCAGTTACCATATTTTAAGTCCTTACATCTTCCCATAAAGGTGACCTAGTTACCATATTCTATATAAGCAAAAAAAACTCAAGAAAAAGCACTTTAGCAAGCCCTACATCTAATTCACAATGGAATAAAAAATCCATGCATAGTGACCTTAACCAGAATGAAAATAAAAGAAATTGAAGGCTAAGGTGACTGTAAAGGTGGCACTTATGCCTCCTCTAACCTCTTCCAAAATCGTACAATCTTCTGCCAGTTGTACATGTTCCATTGACAAGGCATCTGCCTCCACTTTCATCTTGCATTAGTACTGTGTTGATTCTAGATCAAAATGCATCCTATGCAATTATAATTTGTTTAAACAAGTATGGAATAGGCAGTACTAGAGTGGAGGACGTTACTTTATTCCATAGGATGAAAATATTGTTATGCTTTCTAATTCCATCAAAAAGAGTCCTTTCTAGGTATCTCAAATAAGGGTGTTGTAATATGAACATACATTTTTATAAAATTTTGGTAATATCCCATTAACTCTTGTAATCCTTGCAATTAGAGATGTTTATGGGTTTTGGTTGACCTTTACACAGCCTTTTGATATTATATGGTTGATGTACTAAGTCACTTTCTTTTTGCCAAAAATGCATTTGGTACTTTTTCATAAAAATGTTTTTTTTTAACATAGAAAATACCTAATTTATGTGCTTGAGGTGGTCCTTCAAGGTTTTACTGCAGTGTACATGTGTATATCATCAAAGATAACAAGCACAAACTTGTTAAGAATCGTTCACCCAAGTTTTGGTCAAGGTGAAGGTTTCCCTCCAACTTCACTATTTGATGGTGAAGGTGGCAACCTGAAATTTCAAACATAGCTCAAGAAAGTTGGCAATGACCTTCCAAGTGCACTAATCCATGTCCAAAATGTTTCTTATTTCTCGTCAAAAGTGTTTTCAAGTTACATAATGTTGGTGTAAAACTGTGAGATAAGCACCATCTAATGGGCCCATACGGGGTCCAACCCAGTTTAACATGAAATTGATAGGATTTGGTGATAAATGTGTGAGAAAATGGAATTGGTATGCTTTCCTAGGATGTTATATGTCAAGTTGTAGTGAATGGTAAGATGTCCTCTCTCTCTACCCTCCAAAGGTAACTAAGTAAGGCTGACTTTTGTTCCATTTTGTTGATGTATTGTAAAAAAATTTATTGGATACATGTTAGAAAAGGATAATGGGATTTTGTTACCAAATGTGTGGTCTTCAACTCCCATTTTGTCGAAAAATTTTCCACTCTGATCCATCAAGAGGAAGAGGAGCTATAAAAAATTGTTTATGGCCTTTGGATCAGTGTTCGATGAACACATGAGTAGCTATATAATTATCAAATAGAGATCCATCCTACATCCATTAATAAAAACTAGAAAATAATCAATGTAGGGAACATAAATATGCACCCGAGGGTTCCCTTTCATCGAATTGTATTCCTTAAGAAGATATTCTAATGGTTGCTTCTTATATTACCATATCTTTTGAGAATACACTACCACATGAGATTCAATGGAACACATTTTAAAATATCTCAAGGACCATTTGGAATTAAGCAAGATATTTATCTACTTATAGTGGAAAGATTCATGATCACCTTGTTGTTTATCAGGGTATGCCCCAACCCACTTTAGTACTCCTGATTCATTCTCTCTCTTTTTTCGATTGTTAAATTATTTTTCCAGTCAGGTTGGAATTCCGAAATCATGGTTTGATAGGTTGCATACTCTTGCATCTTCCTCATCCAAGGAATTATCAACTCTTCAAACCTGGAAATATTCCAAAGCAAGTATATGAGATTCATAATCCTTTAATCAACATGTTTCATTAGTGAGAAAACAATCAACAAATGTAGATAGCAATTTATTTTCATTTTGTTAGTAACTCTTATGGCGTCAGGTGGACAACAACATTGTTAACCTACCAACAACTTCTTCAATGCTATCTGTAGATAAATATGATGCATTTTGGATTCATGCTTTTATAAGCAGTTGGACTTATTTATTTTCCCAAGAAAAATGTGTGATTTCTATCCTACTTTGAATTGAAATTACATTTTTTATGTGCATTTTTCACTTGCATGTAAAAGGGACTCTGTTTTTTCCCTTTTCTTCAAGAAAGAAAACTAGCACAAAAATTACATGTCTTTCAAGTCCTTACATCTTCCCATAAAGGTCACCCAGTTACCGTATTCTATATAAGGCTTGAAGTACTTTACAAATGAAAAGGCTTTGAGAGAACATGTGCAACAGAAATAATTTTGAAAAAAATTGGCTTTCTGAAGAAAGCAGATTATAATTTATGCCTTCCATCAAGGATAGTCTGATACAAACACAAATGGTTGTTTTTGTTCTAGATGGTGCATTAACAGGAATGAGAAGTGTATTCAACAATGCACTGGAAAAATAAGACAACATGAACACTCTTAAAAAGAAGATGTTGATGGCCTTGAAGCTTGAATGTACCCACTGAAGAAAGTTCTCACATTTGGAGACATTGCTGAAGAATGATTTGAGTACCATAATGAAGATCTGATCCCTATCTGAGGTGGGCTGTGTGGGGCTTACTATTTCAGAAATTACAGAGGTGGAAGTGTTGCTATCATAAAAGCGATAGATGAGGATCACTTTGCTCCCAACAATCCAAAAGCCTTTGTGGGAAAATTTCTAGGGAAACCTGGTTTAAAGAGATGGGTTAGATTTGGAGAAATAGGTATTAGAGAAGTTGCAGCATATCTTCAAGATCATGATTGTTTTGCAAATGTCCCCCTATTGTGCTTGTCAAAATAACACATTCAATTTTTAATGTAAAGTGACTACAACTAAGAAAGGAAATAAGAGACGAACTATTGTGTATTTTCAGCAGTTTGTCCCACATGTTTGTGATGCCAATGACCATGGAACATCTAGTTTCCCAGTGGCAGCTCTACATAGGATTGGAATAGTTTCTGAGTGGTTGTTGTACATAGGATTGAAATACTAGATAATAGGATACTTAATACTGACATACATGTAGAATCTTCTTGTGAAGAATAGGATGATATCCCCGAGTTGGAGGAGAATCCATTGATAATACACATATATCATGGTATTTTCCTCCCAGAAAAATCTGGAGGATCCTTAATTTCGACTGGCAACATTGGCCTCAGGCTTCTATACCCTTCTCAGAGGATGAATCAGAATATATTTATATCCTTGATGCCATCAAGGATGCAGAAATATTGAGACGGGAGTTACGTATAGTATGAGAGGCTTGTATGAGATTTTGAAATATTTAATTCCTTGGAATTATCATTTTTGCCTAGAAATAAGCGAGTTTTATCTCCAAATGTAGTCTTCCTTATGCAGGTCACAACCTAGTTTTATCTCCAAATGCAGGTCATAGCCTAGGATATTTTAACATGCTTCGACAAGGGCATAACACTATTATTTTTCTAATTAATAAGAGGATACACTTACAATTGTGATGTATGATATAGAAATGGAACTACACCAGTTTGATAGATACCCTTCATAACAATGAAGGGAAATGTTGTACTCTCAAGGTATTTTTTCAATCTATCTTCCATTCTTCATAGCATGGCCATCTTTTTTGCATGTGCTTCTCATTTTGTTTGTGATATGGGAGTATTTGTGCAAAATCTATTGTGTTAATATGGTTGCTTGTCCTTTTTTCTATTTGCTTTTGCCCCAACTTTTAACAAACTCTTTTTCCTCTAAAATTACAATATCGTATATCTGAGGGGAATTTCTTTTTAATTGGCCAGGATTTAATATCGTATGATCTGAGGGGACTTTATTTTTAATTGGCCAGGACTCAGTATCGTATTAGCGGAGTGTCTTTCTAGTTTTATCCATCTTGAGTCATCTGTTACACTGTTGACATTACAAAACTATCTTCAACTAAAGGACAACAATCCATGTTATGAGAGGCTTAAGGGTTTTGATGTTGTGCACTATTTTCCTAGAAAAGGCTGGTGAAGCCGGCCTTTGTCTTGCAGAAATCAGTGCAATGACGAGTCATGAGTTTCATAGAGTAGAGAAGGAATCCAGTGAGCTTGAAGATATTTACATGAGTGTCGTTAGTCAAGTAAAGTTGGAGGTTGATTAAGAAATGTGTCATTATGTCATTAAATCACAGGAAGACGATGATCGTTCAGAACCTCCTTTAGAAGAGGAACATTTGCCCGAAATTTTCTAATTTGATATGGATTATGAAGATGATGAGTATTTCAGTTACATGAGCTCTGTTTAGTGGTTGGGTGAAGGAATTGTGCGCCAGTTTCAACAGTAGCCCGAATTCTATGGGAGGAAATGGTTTTAACAAATTCTAAATGTGCGTGACTTCAATGGAGTTCCAACATTGTTTCCTCACTTTTCTTTAACAGATTCTGAAAGAAACGATCTGCAAATTCATCCTTTTTCATATGGAACACCTAGAAATTCTCGAATTGGTATCAGGTCTCCATGGCTACTGCATCAATGCAACTTGAATTGAAATGTGTGGTCAGAATTTCCTTGGCGCCCACTCCCCACCCCCAGACAACCCAAATAAAGGAAAAAATTTGTGTGCATATTTCATGGTTAGAGGAGGAGGTTCAGTTCAACAGTAGCAGCAGATATGCAATCCAAATCCCAGAGGGCGGGAAACCCAAATGAGCGAAAAATTTATAAGCAAAAAAAACTCAAGAAAAATCATTTTAGAAAACCCTACATCTGATTCAAAATTGAATAAAAAAGGCATGCATAGTGACCTTAACTAGAATGAAAAAGAAAAGAAATTGAAGGCTAAGGTGACTATAAAGGTGGCAGCTATGCCTCCTCTAACATCGTCCAAAATCGTACAACCTTATGCTAGTTGTACATGTTCCATTGACAAGGCATCTGCCTCCACGTTCATCTTGCATTAGTACTGTGTTGATTATGAATTAGAATGCATCCTATGAAATTATGATTTGTTTAAATAAGTATGGAATAGGCAGTACTAGAGTGGAGGATGTTACTCTTTTCCATAGGATGAAAATATTGTTACGCTTTCTAATTCCATCGAAGAGAATCCTTCCTAGGTATCTTAGATAAGGGCGTTGTAATATGAGCATACATTTTTATAAAATTTTGGTAATATCCCATTAACTCTTGGAATCCTCGCAATTAGAGATGTTTTTGGGTTTGGTTCTACCTTTACACGGCCTTTTGATATTATATGGTCGATGTACGAAGTCACTTTATTTTTTCCAAAAATGCATTTGGTACTTTTTGCATAAAAATGTTTTTTATTTTAACATAGACAATACCTAATTTATGTGCTTGAGGTGGTCCTTCAAGGTTTTACTGCAGTGTACATGTGTATATAATCAAAGATAAAAGCACAAACTTGTTAAGAATATTTCACCCAACTTTTGGTCAAGGCGAAGGTTGCCCTCCACCTTCACTATTTGATGATGAAGGTCGCGACTTGACCTTTCAAAGGTAGCTAAAGAAAGTTGACAATGACCTTCCAAGTGTGCTATTGCATGTCCAAAAATGTTTCTTCTTTCCTGTCAAAAAGTGTTTTTAAGGTACATAATGCTGGTGTAAAATTGTGAGATAAGCACCACCTAATGAGCCCATACGGGGTCCAAACCAGTTTGACATGAAATTGATAGGATTTGGTGAAAATGTGTGAGAAAATGGAATTGCTATGTTTTCCTAGGATGTTATATGTCAGGTTGTAGTGAATGGTAATATGTCCTGTCCCTCTAGCCTCCAAAGGTAACCAAGTAAGGATGACCTTTATTCCATTTTGTTGATGAAGTGTAAACAAATTTATTGGATACTTGTTAGAAGAGGATAATGGGATTTTGTTACCAAATGTGTGGTCTTCAACTCCCATTTTGTCAAAAACTTTGCCACTTTGATCCATCAAGAGGAAAAGGAGCTGTAAAAAATTGTTTATGGCCTTTGGATCAGTGTTCGATGAACACATGAGTAGCTATATAATTATCAAATAGAGATCCCTCCTACATCCATTAATAAAAAATAGAAAATAATCAATGTAGGGAACATAACTAGGCACCTGAGTGTTCCCTTACATCGAACTGTATTCTTTCACTAGATCCACTTTTTTGCAACCGGTCAAAATTTTACTCCAATTAATTTGTTGTTCAACTTATTTTATGATCTTAATAGGGCTAGAGCCTTGAGTGAGACTCGATATTTGAGTAGAAAAAATCAAAGGAAGAATCTCATTTGCACCCTCACTTGTCAAGATATTTTGAATGTCTAAAAACCAATAATTTGCAACTGTTTTATTCAAATAAGCCACACATTGATTTTGTTGGAATTCCCAACAAGGATATGAAACATTGTCTCTAGTTGTGGAAAAAAAATCACATTGCCCAGGTATGATGCTAGTGAGCTCTAGCACTTAACTACCATTCCGCTTACTATATATGTTGCTGCTTAAAAAAAATTGAAAGCACAAAGCCTTGATAAAACTGGGACAGTTGAATTTCAAAAGAAAGGGTGTAAGGGAGAAGGAGAAAGCAATGGATTCAATGCATCAAGAGAAACACTAGGGGAAGAAGGCACAAGAAGAAGATTTATTTCCTCTTCCTTTTGGATTGCATCTGGATCAATTGAAATGGGTGGCTTTATATCTCTGCATTTGGTTTTGCCTTTGATTTTGGTATTGATGTTAATCTTACCAAAAAATGGAATGCATCTCATTTATGTTAGAGGTGAGTGCATATATGTGGAATAATCATCCCCAGGTCTAGCTCAAGGTTTTTCCATTGTTTATGCTAGAGTTTTTGAGTAAAATTACAATTAGTTTAATAACCAAATGGGACTTGGAGGGCAATATGGGTGGTGAGCCATGAAGGTATGCTTGATCATGGCACTTATTTTATGCCGAAGGAGTTACGGATATATCTAAATATTTATCATATTGTATGTATTTTCCACTTCGTAGTTGCTTTCACCATAATAGTCTTCATGTTGATAGGTCTTCTACTGAAAATATTGATCTTGATCAATTTGTAAAAATGTCTTTTGTTTCCAATGAGGAGATGATAAAGTGGAAAATGTTGGCATTGAATCTAGAGATTTATAAATCAATGATATGTCTCAAATTAGTGATACATTCTCATTTGAAATTGGAACAAGGAACATTCCCATTAGAGAGGGTATTTATGGCTTAGTCGATTTCACCCAATATGGTGAGATAGATAAAAAATTTGGATGATAGAAACCCTTTCAAACTAGCCAATCAAGTGAAGTGATTCAGAGAAAGGCTTCTAAAAGATGCCAAATTCTTTCCACCCATATATTCTTTACAAAAATATTAGTAAATATCATATTATGTTTCTTATCATCTATGCTAAGATCAACTATCAAAATAATTACAGGTCCTGTACTCGAGAAAATGAGAATAGAAAGCACTTTTCTGAATCTCTATACCCCTCCGGGTGCCTCAAATGTTTGAGAAACAACATTTTGGTGTAACCTGTTAAGAAAATTTCATTAACTCACAACATTTCACCATTCAAAACCTCTTAAATATGGCCAATACTTCCTAAACGTAGTAACTTTAACCAAATGAATGTCTTACTGTATCATGATTCATATCCTCCTCCCTCACAGAGAACACCACTCTTTGGATGAATGCCCTCAAAAGTACCGAGAAATGGTTGAAAGTGCAATTTAGAAAGAAGCTATAAATGCATGATTCATTTCCAATCCAAAGAAGTTTTCGAAAACCAACACAACACATTCAAAAGAATAATTGAACTCTTAGAATAAGATTACATAAAGGACTCAAAACCACTACTTTTGTTTTTCTTCAATGAAGCAAAAAGGATAAGAGTATAAATTTACTCTGTAATCACGCTAGAACCTTCAACAGATTTATGATTCAAGAGTAACTTCCATGATCATCATTCAGACAAGTCTCAACCATAATGTCATTGGAATGAGTTTTCCACCACTGCCTATTACGACCGACTAGGCATCTTCAACAACTTCTTTCATCCTCGTCAAACTCTTGAAGAAGATGAAACCTGCTCCAAAGACCATAAACAATGCATGTTGTCAAACGAGTAACTTTGATGCACAATTAATTTGGTATTTACATAGTATCATTTACCTTATAAAAGGGCTATTTATTTCTATATTATTTATGTATATTATCATGTTATTTATTCAAACTAAATAACATGTGGTGGTTGATAATATCTTCAAAAATAGATCCAAAAACTAAACCATTAACACTTCCATAGGGATGTTGGTTTGCAAGGAATCAGAATATTGTCAAACATAGCCCTCAGGGTTGCTGACTGGTATTGTCTTGAAAGAGAAAGGCATTTAAAAATGATATAAGACAAAATATAAATTTAGCATTTGCAAAGTTGTTGGGACAAACTCATTCCATCAATCCAAGGAGAAAAGCACTTCATTGCTACCTCTAAAATCTATGCTTCAAATATAGATTCAGTTATCAACTACAAACGCCAAAGTTACTTGAGGACATCACCCATTGTCACCTTGCTGATCATCCTTCTCACATGCAGCTCTACAACAAGGTAAGGAGGTCCATGCCCACTTTATACCTATATTTAGATCATGTGTTATCATGGGGAGTGCCCTTGTTGAAATGTATGAAAAATTTGGGGATGTAGAGGATTCACTGAAGGTTTTTGAGAAAATGCTTGAAAGAAATGTGGTTTCATGAAATTCCATAATTGCCGGATGTGCTCAGCATGGCTGAGGTATAGGGGTTCTAAAATTGTTTGGGTAGATGATGAAACCATGAATATGTCTCGATTATGTCACCTTTATAGGTGTTCTCGGTGCTTGCGGCCATGCTGGTCTAGCAGACAAAGGTTGTAAATATTTCAATTTGATAAGTGCAGAGTATGGCGTCATTACTGGAGTAGATAACTTTGGTTGCATGATCCACCTTCTTGGCCACGCTGGGCACTTGGATGAGGTGGAAGCCTTTATCAACAAAATGCCAGTTGAAACTGATCCTCTTGTGTGGGGAGAATTGCTAGGTGGGTACAAAATTCATGATAATATGGAAATAGGTAGACGTGTAGCAAATGGATTTCTGGCATTGCAACTACAGAACCATGGAACGCATGTCCTCATATCAGATATTTTTTCTGGCAGTGGAATGTGGGATGAAGCAGCAAAGATAAGAACAATGATGAAAGACAGGGGCTTTAAAAATTCACCAGGATGTAGCTGGATTCAAGTAAAAAACCAAATGCCCATATTTGTTGTAATAGATAACATGCATCCATAAAAGGAGAAGATTTATTCAGAGCTGAAAAAATTGGCTGGGTAGATGAAGGCATAAGGACATGTATCGAACCGTGAATATTAATAATGTGTTGCACTATGTGGAGGAGGAGCAAAAGCAACAAATTTTCTGGAAACATTGTGAGAAGATGACCATTGCTTTTGGACTCATCGACACATCGTGTTGAACAACTAAGACTCTTGAAGAATCTTTGTGTTTGTGTTGACTGTCACACCACTGTCAATTTATCTCTAATATTGCCAACAGAGATATTTATTTGAGGGATGAAAATTATTTTCATCATTTTAAGGATAGGTAGTGCTCTTACAGAGATTATCGGTGATCCTAGATGAGAATGACATTCATATATGATTTTTTTTTTTTTTTTTGGAAGAAAGAATGTCCTTCGTCTGAAAAATACTGATAACTCAAGAAAGACAGGGAGTAGATATAAGCATGTCATAATGCTAATTCAACTAGTTGTTAAGTTTTCTACCAGCAGGGTTCAATTAAATAATTTTGTGAAGGAACCGACTCTTTCAAATCTTGGTGTGTTCCAGGAAGTTATTTGAGACCCCATTGGCCTAGACAGTCTTAGGATTGACCCGATGGCCCTATGAACCATTTTTCTTGCTTTACACTCAACCTCCATCCTTGACCTGGTCTTGTTAGGATTTTGAGGTTGGATTTATTTTGCAGGACCCTCGAACAATATTTAACTTTAGGTTCCACACCCAACAGATGCACTGCTCTATGCCAAACACAAAACCACATGAAGCAATCAGACTATTATATAATTATTTGAAAAGAGGGCTTGGCCTTTGACTAGTTCCCTTATGTCCATAACACAATGGAGATAATTTACCCTTCCATGGCTATTTTTGGACATTAACTAGAAACTATTACCTTATCCGATATGATCTGCCTATACTTAGTATGCTTTATTAGCACTAAGTTAAATTTATTGAAGCTTGTGTGAGAATATTTATCTTTGATAAGTCATTTTATTTTGGCTAGATCCATGAAAAGCAGAAGATTCGTTTGCATATTCAATCTCCAATTATGATATGATTTTGTACTCCATGTTATTATTTAATTCTAAAATACTAGTGAACTCAAATGAGTAAGCTCTCCAAATTCCTTATTTTCTTTGTGGGGTCATATTTGTCTAGGTACAAAATACTCTTGATGACTCAAATTTGACACAACTAGAATTATCAGGTAAACTGGTCATTCAACACCAATGTCTGGTTATTAAAAAGGTCTCAATATAATGTAAACTGTTATGATGGATAAAGAAATAATGCATCCTATCGGGTATGGGCAGCATGGCAGATCATACAATGGGATGCCTATGCATATGACAGAGAAATGTAATCAGGTTCCACAAAAGTGACCCATTAATTTCCAGATAAGCAGTACAGTTTCTTTAAGTTATAGGAGAATCTTAAACAAGAAATTTGATATGTGGTGACTAGTCTTACAGATTTTGCTGCTTTTCTTGTTAAACATAAGGAGGAAAATCAGAAGCATAGAAAGTGATGCCAAAGAAACCCAATTTTAGACCTAGCCCCAAGGAGGTCTAGTCTACGAACAGGGAGGCACCCAAAAACATACACCTACATTTCTGATAGTGTGAGGAGAATACTCTGTTCATTTTGGCTTGGTTTGAATTGTTATTGTCAGCCAGAATTGGTACGATTATTGGGAAGCCTTAGGGACCTCACATACAGTTGGGTAGGTAATGTAATAAATAGATTGTCAAAAACATTTTTATTCCTAGATGAAGTAAATCTTGGATGCATAGAATGTAGTATGTACATGCCATTCTTTTAGGTCACTGTAATCAGCAAGATTGGCAAAAGTCCGATCGCAGGGAGAAACATCGTTTCAACCACTTTGGGATTCTAGGATCTAGCCCTCCTGAATCCGGAGAGGGATCTCTCCAATAAGTGCAAAGATGGATTTGTCTTTGAAGTTTTGGGTAATGATATTAGGCTAGTTATGAAGGCCAAGGGTTTGTTTTGTTTTTTGGATGGTTAAGCATGATTACTGTCTGAGGTGGAGAGTTCTAAATGCAAAGAGTTTCAAAGGTGTGAATTTGTAAGCAAATAGAACAAGATTTGGCCAGGAAGGTAGACAACTGCAGGTTTTAGTCCATTAGGCTATGGAGTCATAATAGGGTTTAATTGGAACAACAAGAAGCAAGAGTGGTCCATGGGGCAAGTCATCTATGTCTAAGGATCTCTTTAAGGTTTGATTTATGGAATGAAATGATACAACAAGAAGGGGAAATAAACAGATAAAGAAACAAAGAGCAGCCTAAGATCTGGTAAGTACTTTTAAACTAGCCAGCTTTTGAAATACACTTAAGAAAGACATGAAAGTAAACTAGGATCTGGTAAGTACTTCTAAACTAGCCAGCCTTTGATACACTTTCAATAGAAAACATATAAAAACAAAGGGAAACTCGAAGGCAACTGCTGGAGAAGAAACTAGCGGGCCAAGCTCACCAAAAATCCTCTCCTAGCTCTGCTTTACTTGGTCACTTTCAAGACAATCACAAGGATAACACAGAACGACCTAAGATCTGGTAAGTACTTCTAAACTAGCCAGCTTTTAACACATTCCAAGGGAAACATTCAGACAGTCTTTGGAGATAAAACTAGGACCAGGGCACACCATATCTTCCTTAGTTCATCTCTACTTAACATGAAATGAAATTAACATCTAAGAACAATATTAAGCTAAGACAATAAGACGAGGGAACACTAGCATTCCTATGCTTAAACTGAATTAAATTATTCCTAAATAACACAGATTAGAGGAAAACATTTAGATAAAGATTTTCAGTCAGAGAAGGGTACTGATATACAGTAGGTCCTAACTCCATGCATGTTGTTCTTTATAAGAGAAAATGAACATAGTGGAAACAGAAACAAAATAACAAGTTACAATGAGAAAAACATCACCGTCAACATAGACCAGGATCCCATAAATCAACTTGTATTGATGCTCCAAACCAGTTACAACTTTAAGTCTAATGCTTTAGTTTAGCAATCATCTACTCATCTCAGCCTAACTTATCTATCACAAGCAGAGCTTCAAGGGCCAGTGAACACTATTTACAAGTAGAAGTCTCAAGCTCAATTACATTACAATGATCAGCAACTACATCAACTAACCCCTCTCTCATCTTCTGCAGTAGTATTTATAGAAGAATGAGGAGGTGAGATCTGATAAAAGATCTCTCAATTAAAATTAATACAGGCTTAATGGCTTCTTGGCCTTTGGGGGCTTGATGAAGAAAATTTCATAGGTGTCCTATGTACTAAATGTTTTTACATAAAGATAAAAGCTCGGTGGGAGTTATTTTTGACCTTTGAGGCTCTGTGTGATGTCAAAGTAACTCTGCTGATATTTTGTCATTAATTTTATTTACAGAATTAACTTTTGGCTACACTTTGAGACAAATATCTGATCCTGATCAATAACTTCGGCCTCTGTTTGAATGCTTTCAGGCACAGGTGGCTTTGTGGTAGCTGGGAGGAATTGATTTGCCTCAAATGTGGCGGTGGAGGCTTCCCTGTTGATAAAACACTTAAGATTTTCTTCAAAATTTATTTTAATTGAGGATTAGGCTTTTGATAAACCATATTAGACGTAATCCCCACAAAATTTTTCTTCAATCTTCTGTTCTAGTATATTTTTGTCTTCGACACTGATACTCTTTGATTTGTGCCTAGTTTGCTGTGTTTTGCTGGTGTACAGGGCTGCGCAGGGGTGATATGGCATCAATGCCTCATGAACCATTGATGAAACTTGGAGCTTCTTCTTGCGAATGGTTTCCTCTGGTGAATCGAAGGTGGGAGGATCGTCACCCTCTGCCTTTAAATTTTCTTCAAACATAGCGGAAAAAATCATTTGAACCTTGCAAAATACGAAAAAGATTAGAAAATCCTGCATGTATAGGTTAACTGCTTCAGAATGCACGTGGGGAGAGCGTGGCCGTTGGATGGCATCATCCAACGGTCGAGATTGATCAGAATGAGTCAAAAGGAAATGGGGGAAAGAATCAAATCGGAGCTGTCGATCGCGTAGAGATCGACGGTCAGGAGTGGAGGCGAAAAGTCAAAGCGGAGGAGTCAGTTTTTGGAAAAAAAGAGAAAATAGGTTAAAAACCTTTGTTTTGGCGAAAAATGGTTTAAAAATGGTGTATGGGGTTCGGGATGATCATGGGTCATCGAATGAGACCGGCCCACAAGATCAACGGCGGAGATCGTATGTTAAAAACCTTATAAAAACACACCCGGACTTCAAATTTTTTTAATAAAACCATGCTGAATAAAGTTCTCGGGTCCAGATTTGCTGACTACACGAGGAACCAACGAAAACCCGCTCCAATCCGATGATGCCGTGTGGATGCTGATGGGGCACTGGGGACCGGGGTGATGGAGTATGGGCCGTCAATCTGCAAATCAGATCGACGGCGGAGATTCTTTAAGGACCGCGCCGCACCCTGAGTTATCGCACGGGCATCTTCGGAGAGCGATCACCGTCCGATGAGCGGCCTTAGATCGGACGGCGCACATCAATATCGTGCCCACTCCACATCCGAAATTTAATGCGCGATGAGGGTATTTTTGTCAACAGTGCTCGAGGCCATGCGTCAGCCGATGTATGGAATTGCTGCAAAATAAAAAAAATCGCCCCGCTCTCAAAAGCGATGCGATGGATACCACTTGGTTTTGCAACGGTGAGTGGTTGGCGGGGACGACCGAGTCGATAGACTGCGCGCCGTCGATCTGCAGATCAGATCGACGGTGGAGAGCGAATGGAATTTTTCACCGGCGGAAAATTTTATAATATAATAAAAACCGACAATTCATATAACCAAAGGTTTATACTTTGGGGGCGAAAAATTAATATTCAATATGGCTTGGCGCCCGTCTGCGGGGCCTTTGGGCGCATGGAAGATAATATGACCGAGGGAGATAGAAAAGAGGGCTAATTGGAAACGGGGTGATGCGATAAGCGTTTGGAAGGCTGGCACTCAGTTCTAGCACCAAGACGCATGAAGGGGAAGGGTTAAAGACTTAGCCTAAGGGGGCTTAAGTCTATAATATATAAAAAATGTGATTTTCATAGATTTTCAAAGGTTTTGAGGGTTTCAATAAGGCAACGAAGGAGTCTTTAAACCTTATCAAAGGGGTTTTGATGAATGGAAAAGGGGAAAAACATGAAAATGAAGGATTTTATGGGAAAAGAAAAGGCAAAGATGAGGTTAGTTTTGGAAGAAGGAGGAAAAGGAAAATGGTGCTTGCAGCAGTATTCTTTCTTGGGAATCAACAGGATTTCTGAGTGTAGAATAGGCACAACAGTGAAGATTGGGATAAAGGCATGAGGCCTTCAAGAGTCTTCAAGAGCCAACACTTTTTAGCAATAAAATATGTTCCTTGAAGACTCCAGAAAATGATTTAGCCACCTTTTGGTATAACAAATTTCATAGGTGGCTAACAATGCTTTCCACTTACTTGCCAATGGTGCCTTCTTGAATGCGACATGTCGGTAAAACTAGATGAGACCCTAATTTTTAGGACCCAGGCTATTTTTAGACTGATCTCCTAAAAATATGGAAGTCAAATATTATTTACCCTTAATAATATTTTGACTATAAACATCAGTTTACTCTCTTGGCGCACTTCAGTTTGAGTCATGGAGGTGACTCATGCAACTGACACAAGGAATCACGTGGTTCCTAGGGTTTGATAGCATCTTGCATGGTTGGCTTCAGTTAGACTTCAGTGGCAGGAGTTTTGGAGGAGTTAACGGGACAAGTAGTGGAGTTCTGTTTGTTTTAGTTGAACTAGTTGGGATTAGTTAACTAACTAATCAACTAGATATGAGTGGAGTAAATTAAATAATATTTAATTTACTAAATATTAACTCATTAGTCAACTCAAGAACACTTCAGTTCACTACAGTGCATGATCAGTTCAGTGGAGACCAGTGGAAGAGGTAGATGAAAGGGTGAGTAAAGCTATCGGTTGGTAGATTTGTTTTGCATGAGATTTGCATTACACTTGGAGGAATTGTCCATGACAATTACGCAATCAAGGGAAGGGGATTCGAACCTTGAACCTCTTCATATACGGGCCATGATTGCGCAATAGAGGCAAGGCAATTGGCGGGGAGTTTTGAACCTCAGGGAGTTTTGAACCTCGGACTTGTTCAAGGCGCGGAGTCGGTTGTGGTAACTTCTAGAGGAAATCTTGAGTACTTGTGAGGGGGTAGCGGAGGGGGTATTGTACTTGTTTGGTTACTTGATTTCTCCATTATAATATACACAATAGCGCGGGGTTTTCAGCTATTATAGGCTGCATACATACGAGGTTAATGTGTGATTGAACAGTGTGAGATTGCTTAATTATTTCGTGGCAATGAATTAATTGTAGAAGAAGGTTATGTGTTATGTATGCAATTCGAAATTGATATATGACCGAGTTAATCTTCAGTGAGGTTAATCTTCGGTGAATAAGTGATTTATTGACTAATTTCTATGCAGGAGGCTGATCAATTGCCTCATCCATTGGACTGCCTTTCCTTCCGTGAAAGATCTTCTTTTGCTCTAAAACATTTTAGCATTCATAGATTTCACAATGGAAACTCATCAATACAATCTTTCTACCTACCCAATCCTACTGATCTAACATTTTTTCTTCATTAGAGTGCACTTGGATTGGCAAACTCTTTTACAACATTTTATTCTTTTGAAAGCAGGAAATCTAATCTATTTCTACTCCTTATTTCTCCATGGACTCAGATTGAATAGTTGAGCCCATATGATTCTCTACCTAATCTACCATCTGTTGGGATTAAACTGTCTAACAGACTTTCATTCTCTAAATTCTACAACAGAAATTTAAAAGCATCCAAGTCAGGGTTGAAAAGTCTAACTTGATGTTGGTCTATGGCATACAAACAAGCTGCACATAGACATTATTTTGCACAAAATTTAAAACAAAAAGGGAAGGCTTGAGATCTGAAATTTCAAAGTATTTCCTTCACTTTTTTACAGCTCTGTTTTGACTTTTGTTTTGTTGTTCTTTCTTTGTTGGTAGTTTAGATTTGGTGATTAGAACGATTTTACATCTTTTGTGACTCGAATTTAGGCAGGTTTTGAGTCATTTCTCTTTGAAACCTTAGGTTGAGATTTTGAGCATGTTTGAACCTTTAATTTCTATCCTAAAATATCTCTTTTGATAAGCCAAGATTAAACGAGTTTGGCAAATCGAATTCACTATCCTATCAGCAGAAAATTTAAAGCTAATTAGTCAAGATTAAGCTGTTTGACTAACTAGAAGTGTGTTCTTCAGGAGTGGCATTTGAGCTTGCACACTTTCAGATTTGTTTCTCTTTTTTGGAATGGGGCTATACCTTTCTTGTTTTCATAATCTGCCCTCTTTTCTTTCTTTTCTTTGTTTTTGTGTTTTTGAATTTTATGATTTTGAATGCAATGGTGGGTGAAATATTTATAATGAGAAAAAAGATAAAAAGGCTTCAAAACATGACATGGATCAAGAGAAGTAATGCTTAAGCATCTTGCCATTGACAGGACCCCCAAACAGTGTTGCTCCATTCAACTCCTGTAAGAAAAATGCATTATTACCAGCAGTTGAATGAATAGAATAAGGGCCAAGCCATAAGTTGTCAAATTTCCCGTGCTTGCCCTTGTCTTCCCTCCTTGAGTCCCACTTTAAAACTTTTTCCCCAATATTGAAATTGCTGGCCTTTTTTCTTCTGTCAAAAAGCTTTTTAATGCTGTCTTGTTTCTATCATGCTCTGTTATAAACCTCCTCTACGGTTTGCTGAAGATGAATGGTCTGATTTATTCTTCTGATTATGTCATTTTCTTCAGTCTGCAACTCTTGGATCAACTTCATAACTGGTACACCAAGGCTGTTCGGAAAAATTGCATCAGTACCATACACAAGCTGGAAGGTGACATGCCAATAGATTTCTTCAAAGTCAATCTATCAGCCCAAAGTGCATGAACCAACTTTGTGTGCCAAGACTTCTTGTTGTCCTCCAACAGTTTCTTGATTATGTTCACTAAAATTTTATTTGAGGATTCTGCAAGTCCATTACCCTGAGGGTAATAGGCCGTGGAATGACCCAATGTTATCTGATATCTGTGGCAGAAATCAACCATCTTCTTTGATCCAAATGCTGCTGCATTATCAGTGATGATCTTGGTAGGACAGCCAAATCTGGAGAGAATGTTATTCTCCATGAATTTTATAATAACTGAATCATTAGCCTGCCTACAAGGTATGGCTTCTATCCACTTAGTGAAATAGTCTGCGGCAGTGAGAATCCGTCTATGTTGGGCAGAAGATGCGGGATGGATTTCTCCTATGAAGTCAAGTCCCCACTGTTGAAAAGGGGCTTCAATAGTGATTGGATGCAGAGGTAGGGGTAGTAGTTTTCTTTTGCCTTCAAAAAGTTGACATTTATGACAGGCTATGATCATCTTGTGCACATCATGAAAAAGAGTAGGCCAATAGAAACCAGCCCTCAAAATTCTGTTGGCTGTTGTCTTCCAGTACAAATGACCTTCACACTCTCCTTCATGGAACTGGTATTTAACCTTTTCTGCATAAACCTCAGGCAAACATTTAAGCAATACACCACTTGCATTTTTCCAATAAAGACATCTATCTACAATGCAATAGTTTACAGCTTTTAACTTTAGGAAACTTGCCTTTGTTTTTGTCAAACCAGGAGGTGTATTCAAATTAAGCAAAACATAAACAATATCAGCATACCAAGAGGAATTCATGAAATGGTCTTCAACAATGGGAGTTGAGATTCCTTCTTGGTCATCCAAAGCATCAATCATATTAATATCAAGAACTTCAAAATTGGATTCAACCATTAATCTAGCTAGACCTTGGCCTTTGATAAGCTTAGTGGGTTTTATCTCTAAATCATATTCCAGAATAACAGCAATCCACTTACCTCTCTTACCATCTGGGTCCTGTGTTAGAATGTCTTTCACAACTGAATTTGGGACAAAGGCAATGATGTGTGAGTGAAGGATGTATACTCTGAAGTCTTTCAAAGCTTTAACCAAAGCAAAAGATTGCTTCTCCATGATGTTATACTTCAAAGGGGCATCCCTCAATGCCTTGCTAAAGAATGCAACAGGCTTCTCTTGTCCTTGTGGATTTTTCTGTAAAAGGATAGTAGCTATGGTATGTTTTGATGCAAATGAAAAAATATAAAAAACTTTTGAAAAATCAGGACTTTTTAGAACCGATGTTTTGGTTAACACTTGTTTCACCAGCTCAAAGGATTTCTTTGCTTCCAAGGTCCATTTTACCCCTTGCTCCTTCTTTAACATGTTTGTGATATTCCTAAGGAGCTCAGCCAAGTTGGGGATGAAACTTCTCAAAAAGTTAATCTTTCCAATGAAAGATTGCAACTCCTTGATGCTTTGAGGATGAGAGATTTGCAATATGGCCTCAATCCTCTTTGGATCTATCTTAATACCCTCTTCTGAAATAATGTGCCCAAGAATTTTACCTTCTTGGAGCCCAAATAGTGTCTTCTTAGGGTTTAAAGATATTCCAAACTTTCTGCATTTCTTGAAAACTTTTCTTAAGTGTGCTAAGTTCTCTTCATCTGTTTTTGAAAACACAGTGACATCATCAAGGTATATAATGATGAAGGAGCCCAGTTCTTCTGAGAATGCTATGTCCATGGCTCTTTGAAAAGTTTCTCCAGCATTCATTAGACCAAAAAGAATTTTCACATACATGAAAGTGCCCCATGGTGTTTGTCTTTAATTGATCAGTAGGGTGAACCAAGATCTGATTGTACCCTGAGTAGCCATCAAGCAAAGAAATTCTTCTAGACCCTACCACCCTTTGTAAAATATGATCCATCTTAGGTAAAGGGTAGTTGTCTTTCAATGAAGCTTTGTTTAAGTCTCTAAATTCTATACAAAGCCTATTCTCTCCTGTTTTCTTCCTAACCGACACCAGATTAGATACCCACTCAGAATATCTAATAGGGACAATAATACCAGCTTCATACATTTTCATGATCTCCTTCTGAACCAAAGGAAACTGAACAAGGTTTATTCTGTGCAGTTTCTGTTTGAATGGTTTTTGGTTTTCCTTGAGGGGGATTTTGTGCTGTATTATTTCAGTGTCATAGGATTTAAGATCTTCATAATTCCATGCAAAAACATTAGAAAACTCTTTAAACAACTCTATGTATTTGATTTTAATGTGGGCTGGTAAAGTTTTATACAGTTTAATCATTTTCGGTTTAAGTTCACTGCCTATATTGTACTCTTCCACTTCAGTCTCTACAGGTTCCAGTTTTGGCTTCCTGACCACATCGTTAAAATCAAACATCTCTTCTAAAGGTGCCAGACCGCTTGGAAAAATTTCATCTTTAGAGTGCAGAGTTTCTAAATCCTCTGTTTCTAACTCTGTATTCAATTCTGTTTCGTTTTTAATTTTTCCAGTCAGAATATTGATGTTGAAAAGCTCAGGAGACGGTTCTTCTTCACCAAGAAAATTTTCTTCACTGCAGTCTGTATCATAATATGAGTTCGAACTGTGTAGTTCGAATTCATTTCTGAATTGCATGAAGTCTTCTATTTGTTTGTCTCCATCAAACACCTGCCAATACTTTTCATTATCAGGCATGGCTGGTCTAAATTTTATCTGAGTAGTGCAGTCTTTGGTTTTATATGGCGTTAAGCATGTTCTAGCTGCAAAGGCTAAATTGTGGGCGGCAATATTTCTTTTTCTTGGGACAAAATTCAATTTGGACTCCTCAAAATTTTTCAAAAGGTCCATGAAATCGTTTCGGTAGGCTTTAAGTCTGGGATGATTTGCGTTATATTCCCCATTGAATTCTCTAATGACTAATTCTGAATCCCCATATACATTGATTCTTGTGGCCCCTAAATTTTTCAACAAACGTAAGCCTAAGAGAAGGGATTCATATTCCGCTATGTTGTTGGAACACTGAAAGTTTAATTTGTAGGAAATGCTTTCTGTGTGGTTGTTTTCAGTGTTGGAAATCCAGACACCTGTGCCAGTGTTGGTTCTAGTGCATGACCTGTCAAAATACATACTCCACAGAGGACTATTTTCAGTTTCACCTTGGTTAGTGTCCTCTTCAACTAACGTGCTTCCTAATTGTTGTTGAATATCAGCACTTAGTTGCAAATGTTTCAAACCCTCAGGTTTTTCACTGTGTTGAAGGTTGTTCTCTTGATTTTCAAAGTTTAAGAGCAATGGACTTATGACTTGTAGCTCAAGACATTTGTTTGTTTTGCTAACGTTTTCAAATGCAACAAACTGCTTTGACACTTCTGCGTTGTGTTCCTCTTCATCCCTATCGACCATTAATCCTGTTAAAGTGACTTGTTCACTAAGTATTTCATCATTAAACATGATAAAAGAATCAAGGCCTGTATTTACAGAATATAGAGGAGAGTTTTGTGGTCTGTCTTGACTTGTAACTGTGTATTTCATATGGGAATCCCTGTAAAGTCTTCTATTCTGATTGAAAACAAGGATAGTCGCATAGGTCATGTCCATCTGCATAGTCCCTTGTAACTTAGCCCCCCAAGATCTTGATAATAGCATTCCATATTTTGGGGGCACATCAGCCACAACAATAGCCATGACTAAACATTTGGCTGGAATTTGGGCTAAGCTAACACAGAGGTCTTTGATTAATCCCAAACATTTTACTCTGCTGGAGTCAAAGGAGTAAAGGTCTTTGTAGGGTCTGGTGTTTTCTAGACCTAGGCTCTCCATTAGAGCTTTTGGAATTAACTTATGAGAAGCTCCTGAGTCATGCATAATATTATGCAAAATTTTGTCATGAACGTTTAAACTTACATAAAAGGAAGGAACAGGTCCCTTTTGATATATACCTTCAATCTTAGGACCAAAAATCAGCTCTGGTTGGTCATCATTAAGACTGACTGTGTCCTCATTGTCTTCAATGTTTAAAGCCTTCAAAATATGGGTCCTATATACATTCTGGGCAGCTAACTCAGTGAGGGGAGCAGAGATTTTGATCTTCAAAATTTCCTGCTCCAGGCTAAAATGAATTCGACTCTTTAAAGTGCTGGTCTCATCCTTATTAGCTGTCAATCTATCAGCAACACCAGCTTGCTGATTTGTCCTATTTACATTTGACAAAATCGTTTTGACAGGAGTACTAGCTGAAGTGTTAGTACTGCTAAGGTCTTGACTCTGTTTTTCATTGTTTTGAGTGCCTTTCTCCTTACCTTTATCAGAAAGTACAACCACTGTTTTATCCTTTTGTTTGACAACTTTAGGCTTGGTTGCAGTGTTGTTTTGTGAAGATTTTTCAGAGGTTTTGGTGTTGGGATTTTGTTGACTGGTTTTACTTCTAAGGTCATATTCTCTTTGAGACTCTATGATGACATTTTTCATGTCTTGATAATAACTTTCATCATCATCTCTTTTGTCATCATAAGGTGTAAAAAGACCTTGTTTTCTATCATAATGGACTTCAACGTCATCATTATCTACCCCCAACATGTTGATCTCATCTTCCTCTATTATCTCATCTGTTTCCTCAACCTCACTTACATAGTTTTGATGAAAAGGAGGAGTGATCTATTGATAATATTCCCTAGGTCTGTTTGGAGGTTGGTTCCTTCTAAAATTCTGATTCTGGTTTCTATTTTGAGGAGCAGTTTGGTTTTGACTAGCTTGTGCTCACTCAGGGATGCTCATTTTCTTCATCATCTCCTCCATCATTCTTTCTATATTTAAGTTGGAAGTAGAAGGTGTGGATTCCTCTTTAAATGACACTCTCTTTTCATTTTTCATTCTTGCTCTCTTCTCCATCAAATTGACTTCCACAGAGAGAGCACCTTTTTGCATCTCTTCAAGAGTTGCAGGATTTCTTTCCCTCAGCTGATAGGCCATCTCAGGGTCAAACCCTTCAGGAAACTTGTTTAAATCTGAGCCTTGTGGAGGTTTTAGATCTGGGGAAAGTGCATTATATACACTGTTAAATCTGGTACAATAAGCTTGTACGCTTTCCCCAGTGTTTCTATGGAGGTTCTTGTAATCAGAAAGGACTTGGAGAGGATTATTATTTACTTCCCATTTGTTTAAGAATGTTTGATGGAAGGTTTGGATATCATTGATACTATGGGGGGGTTAAGCCTTTAAACCATTTTCTTACTTCTCCCCCTAAACTTTGAGAAAACAATCTAAGCTTGACATAATCATCATCAATTTCATTTCTGTCAAAGTAGTCATTCATCTTATCCACATGTTGTGATGCATTTGTAGCATTAATAGCATCATATAATGGAATTTTGGACTGATAGTCCTGTGGGAGATTGACTAATGGTACAGGAAGGACTAAGGGAGCATACCATGTTGCCATGATATGTGGTGGAGTTGGATTTACAAGAGGTGGATTAACAAGAGGGAAAGTGGGCTGAAGTGGAGTGGTTTGAACAGTGGATGTAGGGTGAGAAGAAGTGGATGGACCAGGAGTAGATTGCTGAGCTGATCTTGGATGAGAGACACCTAGGTTATGAAGGAAATGTAAATCAGGAGGTGTTGTTTCTCTGCTACCAAGGTGTTCACTTGTTTTATGAGAAGAAAGTGAAGACTCAGAATCTAACTGATCTAAATCACCAAGAGACCTAGTTCTAAAGGGATTTACTAAGTCCACTTGTGATTGTTGTAGAGCTGAAAGATTTACAGGGATTGAATTAGCTCTCAAGGGTGATCTGATAATAGTTGATGATTTAATCCTAGGAGAGTTCCTAAGAATAATTTCTAGGTTATCAACTATCTCAGGTGGATCTGGGTAAGGATAGGCTCTAGTATGAATCTTTCTAGGAGCCACTATGCTATGTTTTTCAGACCCAAATAAACAAGAAAAGTTCAACCAGGTATGACAGTCTTTAAATGGTCAACCAATTTTTTTACACAAATTCAAATCCTACAGTCCTCTAACTGAGTTTGACTAATGTTACAATGATGAGGGTTCTTCCCAGTGGAGTCTTAAGGTCTGTTAAGGATTGTGGAGTCGCCAAGTGGAGTTTTTTAGCTCTTTTTCAGAGGTAAAAGGTTTTATGGTCCACTACCATGTTTATTAGATACCAATCTGAAATATTTTTGTGTTTTCTGAGTTATTTTTCAGTTGTGTGGTTTCTAAGAACGTACTAACTCTGTTTCAAAACTTAGCTACGGTTATGAGACAAAGACAGTCTACTCTTATGGCTAAGCCAGCTGATTTTTCAAGGTTAGATAAAGTCTTATGAGAATCCTAGGGTTTGCCTAGTTTGTCACTGATTCAAACAAGTTTCATCATGATTACCATTTCTTGGTAGTGCTTGAAAAGGGTGATTTTTACTCACAATGTTTCTGAAGCTTTTAATGGAAGTTTCCCCAGTGGAGTCGCCAGAAATGTTAGTTGCTGGTAATCAGCTGGTTAATATAGCAAATGTTCTTTGAAATAAATCTCAAATGAAAATTATTCTGGGTTCGATCCCCAGTGGAGTCACCATAAATGTTAGTTCCTAGTGGCTCAGCTGTCAAACAGAACAATTGTCATAAAACCAAGGGTTATCTAGAGTTTTAAGATGTTTTTGAACTTTTGTTAACTTAGAAAAATCCCCAGTGGAGTCGCCAGAAATGTTAGGTCCCTGTAATCAACAAGATTGGAAAAAGTCTGATCGCAGGGAGAAACATCGTTTCAACCACTTTGGGATTCTAGGATCTAGCCCTCCTGAATCTGGAGAGGGATCTCTCCAATAAGTGCAAAGATGGATTTGTCTTTGAAGTTTTGGGTAATGATGTTAGGCTAGTTATGAAGGCCAAGGGTTTGTTTTGTTTTTTGGATGGTTAAGCATGATTACTATCTGAGGTGGAGAGTTCTAAATGCAAAGAGTTTCAAAGGTGTGAATTTCTAAGAAAATAGAACAAGCTTTGGCCAGGAAGGTAGACAACTGCAGGTTTTAGTCCATTGGGCTATGGAGTCATAATAGGGTTTAATTAGAATAGCAAGAAGCAAGAGTGGTCCATGGGGCAAGTCATCTATGTCTAAGGATCTCTTTAAGGTTTGATTTGTGGAATGAAATGATACAACAAGGGGAAATAAACAGATAAAGAAACAAAGAGCAGCCTAATATCTGGTAAGTAATTTTAAACTAGCCAGCTTTTGACATACACTTAAGAAAGACATGAAAGTAAACTAGGATCTGGTAAGTACTTCTAAACTAGCTAGCCTTTGATACACTTTCAATAGAAAACACATAAAAACAAAGGGAAACTTGAAGGCAACTGTTGGAGAAGAAACTAGCGGGTCGGGCTCACCACAAATCCTCTCCTAGCTCTGCTTTATTTGGTCACTTTCAAGACAATCACAAGGATAACACAGAATGGCCTAAGATCTGGTAAGTACTTCTAAACTAGCCAGCTTTTAACACATTCCAAGGGAAACATTCAAACAGTCTTTGGAGATAAAACTAGGACCAGGGCACACCATATCTTCCTTAGTTAATCTCTACTTAACATGAAATTAAAGTAACATCTAAGAACAATATTCAGCTAAGACAATAAGACGAGGGAACACCATCATTCCTATGCTTAAACTGAATTAAATTATTCCTAAATAACATAGATTAGAGGAAAACATTTAGATAAATATTTTCAGTCAGAGAAGGGTACTGATATACAGTAGGTCCTAACTCCATGCATGCTGTTCTTTATAAGAGAAAATGAACACAGTGGAAACAGAAACAAAATAACAAGTTACAATGAGAAAAACATCACCGTCAACATAGACCAGGATCCCATAAATCAGCTTGTATTGATGCTCCAAACCAGTTACAGCTTTAAGTCCAATGCTTTAGTTTAGCAATCATCTACTCATCTCAACCTAACTTATCTATCACAAGCAGAGCTTCAAGGGCCAGTGAACACTATTTACAAGTAGAAGTCTCAAGCTCAATTACATTACAATGATCAGCAACTACATCAACCAACCCCTCTCTCATCTTCTGCAGTAGTATTTATAGAAGAATGAGGAAGTGAGATCTGATAAAAGATCTCTCAATTACAATTAATACAGGCTTAATGGCTTCTTGGCCTTTGGGGGCTTGATGAGGAAACTTTCATAGGTGTCCTCTGTACTAAATGTTTTTACATAAAGATAAAAGCTCGGTGGGAGTTATTTTTGACCTTTGAGGCTCTGTGTGATGTCAAAGTAACTCTGCTGATATTTTGTCATTAAGTTTATTTACAGAATTAACTATGGCTGCGCTTTGAGACAAATATCTGATCCTGATCAATAACTTCAGCCTCTTTTTGAATGCTTTGAGGCACAAGTGGCTTTGTGGTAGCTGGGAGGAATTGATTTGCCTCAAATGTGGTGGTGGAGGCTTTCCTGTTGATAAAACACTTAAGATTTTCTTCAAACCGTGTGTAATTGAGGATTAGGCTTTTGATAAACCATCTTAGACGTAATCGCCACAAAATCTGTCTTCAATCTTTTGTTCCGGTATATTTTTGTCTTCAACACTGATACTCTTTGATTTGTGCCTGGTTTGCTGTGTTTTGCTGGTGTACAGGGTTGCGCAAGGGTGATATGGCATCAATGCCTCATGAACCATTGATGAAACATGGAGCTTCTTCCTGCGAATGGTTTCCTCTGGTGAATCAAAGGCGGGAGGATTTTCACCCTCTGCCTTTAAATTTTCTTCAGACATAGCGGAAAAAATCATTTGAACCCTGCAAAATACGAAAAAGATTAGAAAATCCCGCATGTATAGGTTAACTGCTTCATAAGGCACGTGGGGAGAGCGTGGCTGTTGGATGGCATCATCCAACAGTCGATATTGATCAGAATGAGTCAAAAGGAAACAGGGCAAAGAATCAAATCGAAGTCGTCAATCGCGCAGAGATCGACGGTCGGGAGCGGAGGTGAAAAGTCAAAGCGGAGGAGTCAGTTTTTGGAAAAATGGAGAAAATAGGTTAAAAACCTTTGTTTTGGCGAAAAATGGTTTAAAAATGGTGTATGGGGTTCAGGATGATCGTGGGCCATTGGATAAGACCGGCCCATAAGATCAACGACGGAGATCATATGTCAAAAACCTTATAAAACACACCCAGACTTCAAAACTGTTTAATAAAACCATGCTAAATAAAGTTCTCGGGTCCGGATCTGTTGACTGTGCGAGGAACCAATGAAAACCCTCTCCAATTCGATGATGTCGTGTGGATGCTGATGGAGCGCTGGGGACCGGGGCGATGGAGTATGGGCTATCGATCTGCAAATCAGATCGACGAAGGATATTCTTTAAGGACCGCGCCGCACCCTGAGTTATCGCACGGGCATCTTCGGAGAACGATCACCGTCTGATGAGCGGCCTCAGATCAGACGACGCGCATGAATATCGCGCCCACTCCACATCCAACATTTAACGTGCGATGAGGGCGGTTTTGTTAATAGTGCTCGAGGCCACGCGTCAGCCGATGTATGGAATTGCTGCAAAATAAAAAAAATCACCCCGCTCTCAAAAGCGGTGCGATGGATACCACTTGGTTTTGAAATGGTGAGTGGTTGGCGGGGACCACCGGGTCGATAGACTGCGTGCCATCGATCTGCAGATCAGATCGATGGTGGAGAGCGAATGGAATTTTTCACCGGCAGAAAAGTTTATAATATAATAAAATCCGACAATTCATATAACCGAAGGTTTATACTTTGGAGGCGAAAAATTAATATTCAATATGGCTTGGCGCCTGTCTGCGGGGCCTTTGGGCGCATGGAAGATAATATGACCGAGGGAGATAGAACAGAGGGCTAATCGGCAACGGGGTGATGCGATAAGCGTTTTGAAGGCTGGCGCTCAGTTCGAGCACCAAGACGCATGGAGGGGAAGGGTTAAAGACTTAGCCCAATGGGGCTTAAGTCTATAATATATAAAAAATGTGATTTTCATAGATTTTCAATGATTTTCAAAGGTTTTGAGGGTTTCGATAAGGCAAAGAAGGAATCTTTAAACCTTATAAAAGGGGTTTTGATGAAGGGAAAAGGGGAAAAAAATGAAAATGAAGGATTTTATGGGAAAAGAAAAGGCAAAGATGAGGTTATTTTTGGAAGAAGGGGGAAAAGAAAAATGGTGCTTGCAGCAGTATTCTTTCTTGGGAATCAGCAGGATTTCTGAGTGTAGAGTAGGCACAACAGTGAAGATTGGGACAGAGGCATGAGGCCTTTAAGAGTCTTCAAGAGCCAACACTTTTTAGAAATAAAATTTGTTCCTTGAAGACTCCAGAAAATGATTTAGCCACCGTTTTGTATAACAAATTTCATAGGTGGCTAACACCTTCAATCAAGGGTTGGCCTAAAACTTGTAGAGTCTTTGGGTCCTCGGACCAAGCATTTGGCGTTAGATTTATGGAGTGACAATACAGAGAATCTGACTCACAAACTTATCATATACAACAACATCGTTTTGTTAGGTGTTCTTGGCATCAAAAATCATTACATAAATAAGAATTGCAATAAAAGAAATATTTTCATAACAACACCTTTCGTGTTAGGTTTTTGGAGTGACAATACAGCAGCAACATCATTTTTTTTATTGTAACATAATTATAGTAAAATAAATGATGTCATAATTGCACCTTATACCTAGCAAGGTGACACCTTGTAAGTATGCAGGAAGTGAAATTGGAAGCCACAGAGACTGTTTACAAACTATTGTTTGCATACAGAGGAAGCCAACCATGAGTATATTAATTTCTAACCTCTAGGCAAGCTTAAATTAGGTTATTAACCCAATAAGTACCAAGATATGTAATGGTACCTTAACAAAATTATACCATACTTCCTATGGGCTCAGAATATGAGGCTCTCATAAATCCTCACATGTCATTTTTTCATAGCTGCATTATGCAGTGTTTCTTCTCTACCATACATCTCTCTCTCACAGATATACCATTTTGTATGGATAAATTACACACTTTGAATAATACATCATATGTCTCTCCTCTCTCTACAAGTTTTCTGCATATGTTCAAGTGCAAGTTTGATATGGCAATGATGGCAAGCTACACATTTAACATCTAGGAGGTCAAATCCCTAACTAATAATTGAGATAAAAAAAGGACCCCAAGTCACCAAGAAGAGTTGCACACTAATGAAGTTGTCCTTGAAGAAGCACATAATGTAAGTCTAGTACCAACCACCAACATGATCTAGGTGGATATCGGTGGCTACCCACCTATTCCATTTGGAGCCGCACCATTAATTCTTGTAGCTTTTCACTTTCAACACAACTTACTATTTTTAGCAAGTTTTCGGGTCCTGCACTCCCAGAGCCGTTTTGGGGCCTTAATGATCCAAGTGGACATTGGTGGCCACCCACCTATTCCATTTGAACCCATACCATCAGTTCTTTCAGTTTTTAAGTTGCAGCACAACTTACTATTTTTAGCAGTTTTTCGGGTCCTGAATTTCCAGAGTCGTTTTGAGGCCCTAAACGACGTTTTTTGGGCATCATTTGTCTAGAAAATAAATATGATTCCATTCCGGAATTGATATTCACGACAACAGTTGTAGTCCTTGGATAGATATTTATAACGATGTATCATGTGCATCAAATGGAGATAGTATGCCAAAGTTACGACTCCGGGAAGTTGAAACACCAATTTACCCAAACGGGGCCCATAGTTTTGGCGCTTCATCTCCTAGGGTTAGGTTTTTGGATGTTTAGGGTTTTCCATTGTTTCTATATAATAAATAGGCCCTCAAGCCTTATCATAACACAGTTCAGAGGTTTGTAGCCGCCACATCTCTTCTCAAATATTTTCTACCAACACTCTAGCTATTTTATTTCCATTATGTCTGTAAGCATATTTCTATTATTTGATATTAATGAAATGAAGCATTATTTCCACTGCATCTCTATGTTTATGGTTATTTCTGTATTCTGTTGCGTTCCTGCATAAATCTAGATCAGTGGTATCAGAGCTGTTAGTGTTAGTCTAGTCATACTACCATCAGTGATCAAAATTTCTCTTTTGCATTTGCATATTAGGAGTCCCATACCAATAAAATTCACCATTCCTCTAGGTCATGGATTCATTGATGGTAGTAATTTTTCATCATTTTTTGCTCAGGTGAAACTTGTTGATTCTCCTCTCTATGGTCTTTAGTCATGAGTTACTTTCACTTTGTGAGTCATGTCAGTAGGTCATAGGACGGGTCTCATTAGGTTCTAGGGTCTCACCATGGTCAAATTAATAAATCAAGTGTCAATAAATATCAGCAAGGTCAAGACAAAGTCAATAAATTTCAGCATCAAATCATGTTCTAAGTAGATTCAGTAGAAAGAGCCTGGAAAGAGCTTTCCAATGGTATATTACACTCTCAAAACTGACTTCTGGATTGAAATTTATGCCTAAGTGAACAAAATTCCCCTATATCCTAACCCTCCCCCCTTTTCCCTCCTTACCCTTAAATTTTATTTTATTAAAGTTTAATGTTTCTTTTATAAAACCCTTTTTTTTCCCCATCCGATCACATAATCACATTATTAAAATCTTTAAAATATATATGCGATGTATTGACCACTTTCCCTCCATACTCCTTTAAAACCTTATAATAACATTTTAAAGTTTTGTTAAAACAAACCACTTCCCCCTCATGACCCTTTTAAACTTTATATCAAAGTTTAAATTTTTTGTAAAGTCCCCTGCTGATCCTTTCATATCCCCGATCGCATCGCAACATTCGAAATGTGCGCTCCGATTGGCCCTCCTCTTAAAAAAAAACTCCAATGCGATTGAAAGTCCCAATTTCCATGTCCCCCTATTGACCCCCCCCCCCGATTTACATCTTGACCGTCGATCTCATCATCTGATCCGACGGCCTACAGCCAATCAGATCATCCCAATCGGCGTAATCACATAACATGTTACCCCCCCCCCCCCTCGATCTCTGATGCCGATGGAACTTCGCGTCCCACCACCATAATACTTCCACCCATTCATAATACAAAGGGCCTTTGCCTTTGTTAAAATTAAAATTTGTTTATTTCATTCTATACAAAGGTTTTCCCCCATACACCGTCACTCCATCGCATCAGCGAATTCATATATCACAATGCCCCGCTCTCCTCCCGATCTCCCGATTCCGATTGTGATTATTACCCCAATCCATTTTAGCCCTCCACCCTTTTAATAAAAATAATTCTTCCCTTTTATATAAAGTGAAAGATCATTTTTCGTTTATTCTAAAGAGATTTCCCCGCTCGCTTATTGCATTCCCATCGGGCCCTTCCAATCACATCGGAAAATTTTTACCATCGTTCAAATGCGTCTTCGGCCCCCATTCCTCCGATCCCGATTATGACGACACCATCACAAACATGTATATTTTCAATGTTTTATTATACATTGTGCCCCTCCTTCCCCATTGATCTCGATTGCGATTTACCATATGGACCCCACCTCCTTTCCCTTCCCCTTTCTCATTCCAAAATCGGTTTTTCCCTTCACAAAGGCATAAATTCATTTTATTTTATTTCAACAACATTTATTAAAGTCAATTTTCTTTAACGAAATAATGGAAACAATGAGAGACAGTCAAATGTCGAGATGCTTATATAAAACAGAGATTTCTACAGCAGTATAAAAATAGGGATTTGCTCCTCAAATTGCCTATTTTTCATTCAAACAGCGTAACTGTAAATCTGCCCAAGTAGTCAAATGTAATGATGTTCCTTCTTTAGGGTAGATTGTTGGTTCTCTTTTCTATCTTCAGATTTCTGTTCTTGAGTTGTTAAAACAACTCTTATTTCTGTGGATCTATGTTCCCACAAATCTGGTCTATTTAATGTAATTGTAAATCATTTGTAAAGTAGTCTGTAAATCAGTAAGTAGGGGAATCATGTGAAGAACACTCTGCGCTCCATTGTAACAGTTTTGGACAGGGAATTAATAAGATATGCAGCTCTGATTTGTGGGATCCATGTGGTATGAATTTAGCATCTGTTTCCTCTTTTGTTTCATATGTAAATTTGTTATGTTCACCTTTCATCCATAAACATTTCCGGTTGAATGCTTTCAAGATAGAAAGGTAGAATCCATTTTTTATGCTCTGCCTTGGGAAATCATTCATACTCTGTGTTTTTCTTATGTTTTAAAAGGATCCATCTCCTATTCCCTTTTCAGCTCCTCACCAGTATTTCCATCCCATCATTATTTAACTTTATTTGCTAAAATTTCCTGCCTACCTTGCCCCATGAAATACCCTGTGTCCTGATTTAATTTCCCAGTTTCAAACTGTCCTATTTTGTCCCACACATCCCTGAAAATTTATTCATTTCATTTAAATATTTCCCATTATTACACCTAGCCTAAAAATCAGTTTCATAATTGTACTTTGTTGAAAATCCTTTCACGGAGAGAGCCTTCTCCTGACCTTGTAGGGCTAGCTACAAGGCTGAGCGTGGTTTAGATGTTGCCCTAATTTTCCTTTTTCAGCCTGGGGTCCAGATCGGGAGCTAACATTTCTAGCGACCATACTCGGTAGAAACATGATCTGACTGTCTTCGAGCTCGCACTCTCGGCGCTCATTGACTATGTTTATTATATTTGAAGAAGATCATAATCAGGCCATGTGAAATAACGATTATTAAGAATTATGTCTGAGGTTAAACTCAGGTTATATTAAACGTGACGGTCCTTTGGAAATATCTGTTGTTGAAAGTGTTAGGGTCCCATGATTTGGCTGATTGGAAAGCCAAGTGACAAGGTAACATCAAACCAATCTTTGGAGCCCAAGGACCTAGCCTTCCTGGACTCAGAGAGGGTTCTCTCTATTTGTGTAAGGGATATCTATGTGTTTGCTTCTTGTGTTTTTGATTTTAGGCTAGTTACGAAGTAGGTTTTTGGTTTTGTTTTTAGGTTTTTGAGGGAGGAACTGATCAAAGACTAAGATAGATAAAAATATTGTCAGATTAACTGGGCTATGGGGTCGAAAAGGTCGAGAAAGCTTTCAGATGGTGATACAAGGTATGTTGAAGGGTCGATTTGATCAAGGTAAAATGGATCTTTGGGTGAAATGGAGTGGGATGGACACTAAGTTTGTGAAGAACAAAGGCTTTCAAACATAAATAGTTCAATAGCTGACATAAACATGGTAGGTCTAACCATTAATCATGATGAATATAACTACAAACTGATAAATGTATAGAAATAAACATTCAAGCAATACATAGAGATATATGACTCTCTAACTTTAGGAAATTGCTATCAGACTTTGGGGAAAGACATTTAAGACAAACAAATAACTCAAACCACTATGAGGAAATGCCTAGACATAGTATTTCAAGCTATCGGGCACTTTGAAGTAAGATTGCAGAGTTTTAGGCAAAGGGCAAGATCAGTACAAGACCTCCTTGGTTCAACTAGGAAAATCAAACAATCAAAGAAAGGTTTTAGAGGTGGAGCTATGAATAGCCATGAGTAAGCAGGGCATGCCGTGAATCATACTTAGCATGCATAAAACCATAAATGAAACAAGCAAACAATTTCTTCAGAGATCAAAGAGCAATCAAGGATTCTTTGATATGACTAAGAAGGAAGAAAACATAGAAGCTATAACGAAATAGGAAATATGAGGTGCCTCCAAGGGAATGTCTCAAATCTATTCTCTATTGTCTTATAGCAAGCAAGCACATGAAATATGTGTGAAAAATAAGAAGCATAATAGAGAGGGACACTATACCATCTTACCAAGTCAAGGAATCCAACAACAGTCCTCTTTCATCATCCAAAAACATTCAAGAAACTATCAAATGCATGAGACAAGTATTTCTTCCAAGCTTTTATAACAATATATTTCTCTATATCATCAAGTTTAGCCTTATTTACAATGAAGTCTCTTGGAATATATAGGCCAAGATGAGGGAAAACCTCCTAGTGCAACTTGCAAGCTCATTGGCCCATAAAAAATATCTGATTTTGTCCTTGAGGCTTTGCAAAGCCCAAGGCACAAAATATCTATAAAAATATCCTAAAAATGCTAAAAAAAGGAAATTATATTGAATTTTCCTAACTAACCATGGCTAAAAAAGGCTAAACGAACATTAGGAAAAGCCACTTCAAAAAAGTGCATTTTTCACAAAAATACTTAAGAAATATATCAGCAGAAAATCCCTTGTCTTGTGGGCAACTTTTGGAGGCCTTCCTGATGTCAAAACGAGGCTCGTGATGGCTCGTTGGAAAGCTTTGGATGTCTAGTTTCCAAAAAATATTTTTTTTCTCCAAAATGATCACCAAAAGTTTGTGAAAATCTAACTTGTGTGAAAAAACCCAGAAATTAGACTTTGCTGATATGCAGGGCAGAGTGTTGAAAAAGTGACTGTTTTTCGCCATTTTGGGGGACCAAATCATCTTCAATTGATCTGAAATTCGTTGAGTAGATGCCCCTGAAATTATGGCATCCAATGATACCATTTTCATTTTTTGAGGATGTCTCAAGCAGAAATGACGATGCCCATGATTTTTAGCAAAAGACCCAAAAATGTAAAAAAACCAAAACTTGTCGAATTTTGCCCAATTTTGGTGAGCAAGACCCTCATGGGTTTTCAAAAGCATGCTGAGAAGAAGAGGCCAAAATTTGAAGCGTTGATATGTGTTTCTTCATTTTTGGTGTCGGGCGCCTCTTTTGAGCCTCCTTGAGCCTTTCTTGTGTGGCCTTCAATTTCCGTCAGGCGAAATAATTAAGCTTCTTATAGTGCCCGGTCAATCTTCTTTGAAGGTCCAAATCTCTATTGGCATTTTCCAACTTCTTCTCCAAGTGTCCATTCACCCTTTCAAGCCATGCTTCTCTATTGTTTTCTATCTCTTAGGTGAATAAGGTAGTAAAAGGAAAAGATTGGAAAAGGGAAGCCTCTTCCTCTTTTTGTTTCTCCAAAGCTCTTCTGAGTCCCATGGTCCTTGGCCTCTTCCTCCTTGGCTGATCTTCTTCTTCACTATCATTGAATTCGCCCATGAGTTTTTCCAACTTAATTTACGCCTTGGAGGCTGTTAGGACCTCACAATGTATCATTTTTACCATACATATTGACACCACCTTACCCTTTATAACTGTATTTAAAAAGGGTTCCATCATCATTTTCATTCACTTTATCCAAAGGTATATGAAATCCTCCTCTTTACTATATATTTAATCTGTTTACATATAATTCCATATTACTCTTATATTTCATCATTAATCGAAGGTAGATTGTTGCTAACACAAGTCTAAAAGATCGCAGATAATTTATGATAAGGAACGTGCTGTGCTGAAATGATCGGCCGTTGCTGAAATAGTCGACTCCGTTGCTGAAACAGTCAGCGGGCACGCAAATTCCGTCACTACTCGTGATTTGCGATTCTGGAAGAGTATTTTGGGAACAATGGCAACAAGATGAAAACAAGCAAGGAGTGGTTACACGGATTATTCTGAAGCCAATACTTTTTCTGCATCTGTTGTAACAATATCTTTCTATGGAAGAATAGAAGGGCCATGTTTTAAGAAGGAAGAACAGATTTGGATAAACATAGATTTTCTCTGATGTAACTGTAATAGATGTCTCCTCTTTAAAAAGAGGAGACATCATCATTAGAAGGGGAGTTAGAAACTACAGGAGAACATTGTTTTGAGCGGAAAGGAGCTAGACTCCATTGTAATGTATCATTCCTTTTTGACAGATGAATAAAGGTTCCTTTTGAGCGCTTCAATTTAACTCTTTCCCTGGGGAATCTTGTGAGAAGGAAAGGGCCCGCCTTCATCACAAGATTCACCCGACTGTTCCTGTAGTTTTTTGAGTTTCTTTATGATATTCACACCTTAATTTAATTCTTTTTTCTGAAACATCAGTTGCATAGTTCTGTAATTCATTAAGCATTCTGTTTCCTTTAAACGCTGCATGAGTTTGGTACATTCATTCTTAGAGAAGCCAAGAGATATTTTTATGTTATCTGTTTGAATGTATGATTGATGTTGGGAAGAAGGTGCTGAAGATTCCTGTGCAAAGGAATAGGGTCCTGTTCCCATTGATTGACTTTCTTTTTCCCACAGTGTGATTAGAAATAGGAGACAAGTGCTGAAGGTTCCTGTTCATGGGAATAGTCATGTTTTCTTGAATTTATCTTTTCTACAGTGTGATTAGGGTCAGGAAGCAGGCGCTGAAGTTCATATTTGAAGGAATAGGGTCCTGTTCCCTGTTATGGTTGATTGGTTTCCTTTCCTGCAGAGTGATTTCCTTTCATTAGGATTCTTAAAAGACTGCAATAGAGGAATTACTTCTACTATAACATAAGTAGACTTTAGCTTTGTTAAAACAGGGTGTGAATAATTAGATTTGTATGATTAATAATTGTGTGACTTTTACTACAACATTATTTTGCTTTTGGAATTGAGCATATCTAGTGCGTGGTTGTCTTTGGAATAAACAGACCTTCTTGGGTTGACAATTTATGTGGAGCTTGAATTGTTAAAACAATTAAAGCGACCAACATTTTGGCGCCGTTGCCGGGGAAGGAAATTATAGATTTCAAAAGCATTAATGTTTTCTTTCTAGATGTGCAGATTGTATGAGAGGACGCGGAACCCAGAAGAAAACTAATCCTACAGGTGGCAAGGGAAAAGGAAGGGGAGGAAGAAAGACTTTCATTGACGAGATTGTATCAAAGGCTGAATCATCACAGAGATTAAGTTCTCGAAGACCAAAAATTCAGCACTCCCCTCAATCGGATTACAAAACAGAGGAAGTTGTGGGCCCTGAAAACATAGAGGAGCCGGTAATTAAAGGACCAGCAATCAGTGCTGGAGAGTCAGAAGAAAGTGCTAGAAAATCAGCAGAGCACGTTGAGGAACTAATAGAGAGTGTTGGACGACCAGTGGAAAACATTGAGGAGCCAGTAGAAGATCTTGACGATCGAGCAAGTGCAGTAGGAGAACAGCCAATGGAAGGAAACAACGAAGACTTCTTTGGTGGAGGACGTGTAGATCCTAAAGGAGAAGGAAAGGATGAAAATTCTCTCTCTACCTTGGGATTTCCTATCAGTGATCTCCCTAGAGGAACAAATCCTATGAATAACATTCCATTTTCAGCTTTACCTAACTTCCATGGTTTATCCTCTGAAGATCCGGATGAATTTCTTTTTGAATTTGATATATTATGCAGAAGTTATGATTATGTTACTAATGCTCAAAAGTTGAAACTGTTTCCAGCAACATTAAAAGGAAATTCTTTAAGATGGTTCATGAGCCTTGGAAGTTAGGTAATCAAAACATGGGAACAGATGAAACAGAAATTTATGCTTAAATATCAAGACTATTGTCGGACGAGAGAAAAGGGGGACAAACTATTCAATATGGCACAAAAGCTGGACGAGAATTTGGAGGACTATGTAGAAAGGCTGCAGTATAATCTACAGAGATCTGATCATCCGAATATAAGTAAGGAAATTCGAAAAACAATATTACTTAGAGGATTAAGGGATGATTGTTTAGACATGTTAAACATGCTTGGCAAGGGAGATATATCTAAGGAATCATATGATGAGATTGTTGAACTTTGTAAAAGATGTTCAAGGGGAGCTGCAAAGAACAGAGTAAGCAATAGAGATCCCACCTATTCAAGAGTGCAGAAATTATCCAGTGGGGGAGCAACAAGCGCTGAAATAGGTAATTTACTTGAAGAATTTAAAACTGAGATGTTAAGTTCTTTTGCTTCACAAATTGACACTTTGCAGGTTAAAAAGAAGCAGGCTGAAGCAGAAGCAACTATGGCTGTCTTTTTCCCGAAGTGCAGAGACAAACATCCACTAAGGAAGTGCCCATTGGACAAAATACCAATCTGCACCCTTTGTGAGAAAGATCATGAAACACAACAATGTCCATCTCTACCAGGAATAAAGGCAGCATTGCAGCCAACGGAAGAAGAAGCTGAAACAGTTTACCTGCTAACTCAAAGAAGACAATGGCAACCAAAAGGACAAGGTATGAATTCTAGTATGCCATTTAATCGTTGGAATAATTATTCTGCTTTCAGTCAAACAAATTACCCTCCCTTTAATAAAATGCAATACCCACCCTTTAATCAGATGAATTTCCCACCCATGCAACAATAAAACCCTCCCTTTGTTGATCCTGCAATGTGGACTCCTTGGCCCCCTCAGCAGCCATCTTCTTTTAACCCTTGGAATTCAAATTGGAGAAGCCAACAAATCCCGTATCCAAATCAATTTCCTCAATTTCAACGACCACTTCCTCTGCCATCAAATGCTCCGCCAAATAACCAAATGAGACCCCAGCTACCTGTGCAACCAAATCCTAACCCCAATAATAAAGTTGTGCAAGTCATTGATATTTAGAATCAGCCTATATTTCCTACTATGCAATGTAATGATATTCATTTGAGATCCGGGAAAATAGTAGAGCCTATTATTGATGACATAACCTCTTCTGATTCTGATAAAAAGGAAACTGAGAAACATAAGAAAGCACAACCACCCTCTAACAAGGGTATTGAAATAACAGAACCACCATTCCCCGAGCGTTTAGTTTTAACTAGAACGCCTGAAACACCTGCTTTTAATCTTTTAGGGGAATTGCAAAACTTGTATGTTAAAATTCCACTTTTACAGGCACTGAGAGATGTACCAATTTATGCCAGAACCATAAGGGATATTTGTGTTAAGAAACCTGGTAGGAAAACTAAAGATCCCCTTACAGTACATGTGATGGGTGATTTATCTGCATTAATGTCCGGAAAAACCCCTCCTGTGAAATATGGTGACCTCGGCCATCCTACCGTGACAGTTCAAATTGGTAAAACAATGATTCCTCAAGTTCTGGTAGATTTAGGTGCTGCAATAAACATAATGAATCTTGAAACTTCACAGTTGTTATAGCTGAATAACACAATCAGAGATACACCAACTATCCTAGAGTTAGTTGACCGTTCTACGATTAAACCAGAAGGAGTTGTTGAATATCTACTTATCTCAGTTGAATCCTGGAATTACCCAGATGATTTTGTCGTATTGCAAACTAAAACAAAGCTGGGGGGACATCCTTTAATTCTGGGGAGGCCATGACTGGCCACAGCCGATGCCTTTATCAGTTGCAGATCTGGTTCTATGACAATTTCTAATGGTAATGAAACCAAACAGCTTACTCTTTACCCTCATGCTACACCCATAATTAATAATGAAGATTCTATGTGGATGGATTATGATGATAATGCTATTCAGCCTATTTTAACTATCAGACAAGCATTAACTCTTAAAGACAATACAGAGGATGAAATAATTAATAATTTTATTTGTGAACCTTCCACTGTAATTGCTGAAACACACAATCAATTGACTGCAATTTTTGAAATAGATACCCAGGAAAAGATTGAATCAGAAGACTTATCTCAGAAATTAACCACCATCTCATCTAAAAGTATAACAGTCGAAATCGAACCTGACAAGACATTAAACATAAATCCTGATCTAACAGTTGCTGAAACACAACAGTTAATGAAGTTATTACGTGAAAATAAGGAAGCATTTGCATGGGATTACACGGATATGAAAGGAATCTCTTCTGAACTATGCACTCACCGAATTTATATTAAAGAAGGATGCCGACCAGTCTGTCAACCCCAAAGACGAATGAACCCTAATTTACAGGAAATTATTAAAGAAGAACTTCAGAAATTGCTTAATGCAGGATTTATATACCCCATATCTGACAATGAATGGGTTTCCCCATTGGTAATTGTCCCTAAGAAAAATAGGAAATGGAGAATATGTGTTGATTACAGAGCCTTAAACAAAGCTACTCAAAAGGATCACTTTCCTTTACCTTTCATTGATCAGGTGTTGGATAGTCTGTCAGGGAAGAAATTCTTTTCTTTTCTAGATGGATTCAGTGGGTATAACCAAATTAGAATTGCACCCCAAGACCAGGACAAGACCACTTTCACTAGTCCTTGGGGAACTTTTGCTTATAGAGTTCTTCCATTTGGGCTATGTAATGCACCAACAACTTTTCAGAGGGCTGTTATAGGAATCTTTTCTGATATGCTAAATGACTCTATGGAAATGTTTATGGATGATTTTACTCCTTATGGTGTGTCTTTTGAAGATGCATTACAAAATCTTGAGAAGGTACTTAAACGTTGTATACAAGCTCACCTCTCCCTAAGTACTGAAAAATGTCATATGATGATGAGTGAAGGAGTAGTGCTTGGAAATTTTATTTCATCTCAAGGTATTCAGGTAGACCCATCTAAAATATTGGTCATTCAGAATCTTCCTGTTCCTAAAACACAAACTGATGTGAGAAGTTTTCTAGGACATGCTGGATACTATAGAAGATTTATTAAAGATTTTTCTAAGATAGCTTCTCCATTATTTGTGTTGCTTATGAAAAATGTTGAATTTAAGTGGACTAATTCTTGTCAGAAAGCCTTTGAAGAACTCAAGCATCAGTTATCTACTGCTCCTATTTTGAGGGGACCTGATTGGGCCCTCCCTTTTCATATATCTTATGATGCTTCAGACACTGCAATTGGAGCTGTCTTGGGACAAGAGGAGAATCATATTCCTTATGCTATCTACTTTATCAGTAAGAATATGACCCCTACTGAGCTTAATTATACAGTTACCGAAAAGGAGTTTCTTGCAGTAATTTATGCCATTAATAAATTTCGACACTATATCACTGGTTATTCTACTTTTGTGCACACTGACCACTCGGCTATTAAGTATTTAATGAAAAAATCTGTTACAAATGCTAGAGTTACCAGATGGCTATTATTACTGCAGGAATTTGATATCACAATTGTAGATCGGCCTGGTAAAGAAAATGTGGTGGCTGATTTCCTTTCACGGTTAAAAATTGATAATAATATTCCAGTAGATGATTCTTTTCCTGATGAGTATTTGTTTGCAGTTTCTGCTCACTCTCCATGGTATGCAGATATTGCCAATTATTTGGTTGCAGGAAAATTAACATCACACCTGTCATACAGAGAAAAGAGAAGAATTGTTCAACAAAGTGCCAGGTATAGCTGGATAAGTGGGTGTCTTTTCTATACAGGGCTTGATCAGGAAATCCGAAGATGCATTAGGGAGGATGAAGTGTATGACATACTAAAAGCTTGTCATGATGGCCCTTGCGGAGGGCATTTTGCTGATAAAAGAACATCACACAAAATTTTGAGGATGGGTTACTATTGGCCCTCATTATTTAAGGATGCAAAGAAATATGTGAGGGCTTGTGACAGCTGCCAGCGAATGGGTCAACCCAATCATAGAGATCAAATGCCATTAAACCCCCAGGTAGTTTCTGAACCATTTGAAAGATGGGCCTTGGATTTCATAGGACCCATTAATCCTCTATCCAATCAAAGAACTTATATATTAGTCTCTACAGACTATATGACTAAATGGGTGGAGGCCAAAGCACTTATTAGAGCCAATGAAGAGGTTGTCCTAGCTTTCTTATTTGAATAAATATTCACTAGATTTGGAATTCCTAGAGAGCTAGTTACAGATGGAGGACCTCCATTCAATTCTCATGGTTTTAAGTCTACCCTTCAGAAATATCATATTCATCATAGAATGACTACACCATACCACCCCCAGGCCAATGGGCAGGTGGAAAGCACAAATAAAGTATTATAAGCCATTCTAACTAAAACAGTGAAGGACAACTGGAAGGATTCGTCTCAAAGGCTCCTTGAAGCACTATGGGCTTACGGAACTACTTGGAGAAACACTACAGGTTTTTCTCCCTATGAATTGGTTTATGGTAAAAATGTTGTTTTTCCTGTGGAATTTGAAATTAAAACTCTAAGAACTGCTTTAGCTGTTAATCTTGATTTGACTGATGTGCAGACAGCTAGGTTGCAACAGCTTCTTGAATTAGATGAAAAGAGATTAGATGCCATTCACCAAACAACCATGATTCAACAACAAAGAATGAAGTGGCATGATAAAATTATCAAACACAAGCAGTTCCAAAAAGGTAATTGGGCTTTATTGTATGACTCTCGGTTTGAAAATTTTCAGGGTAAGCTACGTACACGTTGGCTTGGACCATATGAAGTAGATGTTGTTTTTTCTAATGGAACAGTAAGACTTCTAACAATTGATGATTCTAAAACACCTCTACTAGTCAATGGTCATAGGCTTCGTTTGTACCAGTGCCCTGTTTCTAAAGAGGATTTCAAGGCTGCTTGCATGACTGATACACATTATCTTTTTCTAGGGGAGTCTTCTGCTCCTCACAGCATTTAATTTTTTGCACTGTATTTCTAGCATTAGATTAGATTTAAAACTAATAATCCCTGTCAAGGGTTGGCATGTTACAATTGAATTTTGCAGATTATGGAAGAACTCATTAAGGAGGACAGATTCATCACAAGAAGATCTAAAGCTTCAATCACAGAAGCTTGTTCCCTTCATTTCAACCTATTTCCTAGCAATATCCCTTTTATCACTTATCCCATTTCTACATTTTTCCCTTTTTCCATTTTTTTCCCCACTTCTACCATTTTTGAAATATCATCCTTCAGCTAGTATTTCCCGTTCCTTACTACTGAAATTATCCCTTAGCAAATACTTCCCCCACTTAACCCAAGTCATTATATCCCATTCTCCTTATTTTTCCCTTTGCTGAAACACCAGTTTCAGCAACATGTCATTCATTTTTCCATTGTTGAAACACCACTTTCAGCAACCTGTCATTCATCTTTTCATTATTATTAAGACACCATTTCTTTCCTCTGCTCTACAAGCTTTTCAGTTCTCCACTTTTATTCTTCAGATCCCTTGGGTGAATATTATTCAGTATTGAACAGATCCTGATATGCTCCTGTTTCTACATTCCAAAGAAATTTAAAGATTCTTCCATTAATATCAAGCCATTATGAAGCACTCTATACTTCGAATTATAAAAAAGGTAAAAATATAAGGTATGTGGTTTTTATGTAATACAGTTAAATAATATTTTAAAGAGAGGATCTTGCTCATAATGATTACAATCCCCGCACACTTAAACATCATTTCATCATACGTAAGGGGGGGATTTCGAAAACTGAATCATCATTCCACACCATCCAATCCTCCGTCACTCTTCATATCCATTATTTCCGCCGTCATTGAGACTCCATATCCTATGTTGCAACAATTAGCTTGACCAAAGCCTGTGTTTCTGTTCTCTGCGCCTCTGCATGTGACTCAAGTTAGTAGCTATGGGAGGTTTGGCTATCAGACATGAGCCTGGTTCGATAACTCTTCTTGAATTGTTCCCGGAGGCCTACCAAATTTTTCAGCAGGTAGGATGGATAACATACTTCGAAAGGTTAGGAGAATATGATCCTCAGCAAGTTTTAGAGTTTGCGCAAAATTTTCAGGAAGACTACTCAGTGGTTCAAGGGGTTCGAATTTCGGTCACAGAGGAAGATATAGCACAAGTTTCAGGGTTGCCGGTTACAGGTGCTCGCTGGTTTAGCATGAAACAAGTCATTTTAAATGCACAGCAAGACTTCCTTCTTCCACAGGAACAGATTGAACATAAAGGCCGCGGTATAAGTCTGCATTCATTACCTCGCCCATGGCCAACAGTAGCTGAATTTATCAAGCACTATTTGACATGCGAGGGGCGTTACCAGGTAGTCTATCAACATGACTTCGTTTTAATGAATCATTTGCGGCATGGTCGATTAGTTAATATTCCTTATTATCTGCTTGGGTGTATCAAAAACATGTCATATTACTGTATACGGGTAAAATTCCCATTATTATCCCTTACCCATCATCGCCTATGTTAATTATTAATTCAGAGGGGTTTTGCTCAGCAAAATCCCCCTCTGAATAATCCACTCCTCATTCCCCAGCAAGCCGAAATTCCCCAGCAAGCCGAAATTCCCCAACAAGCCGGAAGTTCCCAAGAAAATCCCGAAAATTCTTATGAAAGGAAACTGGACGATATCCCTAACCCCCCATTGATTCCATCCTCAGAACCAGTTGACCTACCCCCAAGTTCATCCCACTTAGCAGAGTCACCCCTTCCCACTATTCATATCTCTAGCGATGACTCTCAAACACCCCCATCTCCCCCTACTCATAAAAGGAAGAGACGAACCCCAACAGTCTCTGTCTCAAAACGACAAACAAGGGCCACATCCCAAGTTATCACATCTTCCGAAAGCCCTTCCCCTAGAAAAGAATCTTCTCCTACAAAGAAAAGGAAAGTCATTGAATTTTCTGCTTTCCTACCTAGGCGGAAAATGAAAATGACTGTTGAAACTGAAGTCACTCCCATTTCCCCTGACCCTGCGACTATCCTGTTAAAACTTCAATCCTCGTCACCATTCCAAATTCCCCAACCATTACCCGTCTCGTCCTGCGGCACTGCTCCACAAGAACCAGTTGCCCGGGGTAAAATGACATTGTTTACTACTCAAACAGTAACTGCTCCACAAGAACCAGTTACTTACCCAGAAGCTGAAACACAAGAACCAGCTACCGAGGTACAAAATCATACACCAAGCATGATAATACAAGGAAACCAGTTGTAGCTGTAACACAAGAACCAGCTACAGCTGTGGATCAGCAGACAACTCCAGCAGAATCAACCAGCACACAGGGTTCACACGCTATGGCATCTTTATTGGAGGAAAATGAGTTTTTGAAGTCAGAACTAGAGGCCTATAAGAAAGAACTGATAATGGCAAAAGAAGCCTTTGATAGAGAATTAAATCTCTACATGTTGGCACACACAGCATCAGCACAAAAGAAGGATCCATGCAGAGAATACATGTGCCATGAGTGTGGTAACATTTACCAACAGGGAGGATACAAAATAGTCAAAATTCAGGTACCTGAGGCATCTACATCAGCTGCAATTAAAGAAGAATGCCCTACTGTCACACAAGAACCAGTAGGGCCCTCAAAAATTCTGGAAAAAGAAACCAAACCACAGATATCCTGCCCTGTGTTAGTCAGCTCAGCTACTCAGACAATGCCCCAACCCAGTACTTATAATGCCGGGACACAGACCCTGCCATGGAAACAATTAGAAATAATGAATAACTGGAAGAAACAGTATGCTGTGGATCAAGATAAAATATTGCAACAACATAAGTTGGCCTAGCAGAATCAGATGTATGCCAACTGGGATATTTGGGAACAGACATTGCAACAGCTCAAGGATTCTAAGAAAGAAATCAAAGAATTAAAAGAGAAACTGGTTTTGATGTTTTCATTAGTGCAAAAATTGTTGGCCACCCGCAAACCCTCCTTGAATTATTCTCTCTTCCTCTCTGAACGTCTTGTTTATTTTCAATTGAAGGCAATTAAGGATGGCAGACCTCATGAATTGCTTACAGCGGAACAATTTGTTAAAACATTTGCTGAGGCCCCTGCTAGTGACCAACATTTGTTATGTGAACTTTATCTCCATAATGAGGCTATGCCTGAGAATAGACAGGTCAATCTCACTCCAATTGTAGGTGATGTACAAATTAGGGCATTTGTTTCATTTCTTGCCAATCAGATCACATGGAAAACTGCTTTTATTGCAAGTAGGCATAATGAGGAGAATCACCTCCTTTGGATTAGACCGGAACCTTCAAATCCGGCCATGTTTGTAGCAGAATATCACTGATTCTTGCAGAAGCCAGGAATGCACCACTACATACAACAACTGCAAGCCTCAACACTTCTAAAGTGTCTACATCTAATCAGAGTGAAGGAAACTGCTGCCTTGAAGGCCAACACTATGTTCTGGCAACATTCATGTAAGGAAAGACAAGAGTATCACCCTTTTAGCCCTGATAATCTTCAAGCTGCACTATCCAGGGTACCAAACTACATCAGATGCATTCGGCATTGTGGAGAGAACTGGATTGGTTATCATTTTCATTTCCCGATCTTATGGAAGCCGATAGAACAATATCAGTCTCACTACCAATTGGCTAACAGGGACGAGGCAGTAGCATTGTAGCAATTGCAGAACAATCAAGGATTCCGATCTTCGACAGAAGCCACCTTCTCCAGTTACTGCTTGAGCAACGTGCATGCACAGAGTCAGTACTCAGACTCTAACTCAGACTAAGAGTTTCCTGAGGACATGCAACCCTTTCAGCTGGGGGGATGTTAGGACCTCACAATGTACCATTTTTACCATACATATTGACACCACCTTACCCTTTATAACTGTATTTAAAAAGGGTTCCATCATCATTTTCATTCACTTTATCCAAAGGTATATGAAATCCTCCTCTTTACTATATATTTAATCTGTTTACATATAATTCCATATTACTCTTATATTTCATCATTAATCGAAGGTAGATTGTTGCTAACACAAGTCTAAAATATCGCAGATAATTTATGATAAGGAACGTGCTGTGCTAAAATGATCGGCCGTTGCTGAAACAGTCGACTTCGTTGCTGAAACAGTCAGCGGGCACGCAAATTCCATCACTACTCGTGATTTGCGATTCTGGAAGAGTATTTTGGGAACAATGGAAAAAATATGAAGACAAGCAAGGAGTGGTTACACGGATTATTCTGAAGCCAGTACTTTTTCTGCATCTGTTGTAACAATATCTTTCTATGGAAGAATAGAAGGGCCCTATTTTAAGAAGGAAGAACAGATTTGGATAAACATAGATTTGCTCTGATGTAACTGTAATAGATGTATCCTCTTTAAAAAGAGGACACATCATCATTAGAAGGGGAGTTAGAAACTACAGGAGAACATTGTTTTGAGCGGAAAGGAGCTAGACTCCATTGTAATGTATCATTCCTTTTTGACAGATGAATAAAGGTTCCTTTTGAGCGCTTCAATTTAACTCTTTCTCTGGGGAATCTTGTGAGAAGGAAAGGGCCCGCCTTCATCACAAGATTCACCCGACTGTTCCTGTAGTTTGTTGAGTTTCTTTATGATATTCGCACCTTAATTTAATTCTGTTTTCTGAAACATCAGTTGCATAGTTCTGTAATTCATTAAGCATTCTGTTTCCTTTAAACGCTGCATGAGTTTGGTACATTCATTCTTAGAGAAGCCAAGAGATCTTTTTCTGTTATCTGTTTGAATGTATGATTGATGTTGGGAAGCAGGTGCTGAAGATTCCTGTGCAAAGGAATAGGGTCCTGTTCCCATTGATTGAATTTCTTTTTCCTGCAGTGTGATTAGAAACAGGAGACAGGTGCTGAAGGTTCCTGTTCATGGGAATAGGGTCCTGTTTTCTTGAATTTATCTTTTCTACAGTGTGATTAGGGTCAGGCAGCAGGTGTTGAAGTTCCTATTTGACGGAATAGGGTCCTGTTCCCTGTTATGGTTGATTGGTTTCCTTTCCTGCAGAGTGATTTCCTTTCATTCGGATTCTTAAAAGACTGCAATAGAGGAATTTCTTCTACTATAACATAAGTAGACTTCAGCTTTGTTAAAACAGGGTGTGAATAATTAGATTTTTATGATTAATAATTGTGTGACTTTTACTACAACATTATTTTGCTTTTGGAATTGAGCTTATCCAGTGCGTGGTTGTCTTTGGAATAAACAGACCTTCTCAGGTTGACAATTTATGTGGAGCTTGAATTGTTAAAACAATTAAAGCGACCAACAGAGGCCTATTTTTGATACTTGATAGCCCGTGTCTCATATACCGCCATGTGGACACTCATCTGCTTATTTTGTGTTTGCAGAAAGTGAATGAGGTTTTTAGACCTCTCTAGATCCGCTCTTAGATCATGAATTTTCTCTTCTCTATTAATCAAGAGAGACTCTAGGATTCTGGCCTCATTGTCGCTGTCATCACTGTTTATATGAATTATGTCAAAGTCCCTCTCTTTCTCATGGCTACTTTCTTCCTTTTCCTTTCCCTTGCTTTGGGTAGCCTTCTTGGTCTTCCTCCTATTTGGTAATTCAATAATGGATTTCTTGGGCAACTTCCCTTTGCTTCAGAGGGCTCTAGTAACATTTGGAGTTATAGTTTGAGGCACTCTCTTTCTTGATGTTTGGGGCTTTGTCACCATTGGAGAAGAAAGCATGGCCCCTTGCCTAGGAGAGGCAGCTAGCACATGCTCTATTTTCTCTTTTCCCTTGCTACTCCCCTCATCATCCTTGCCACTATTTTGACCTTCTTCATGAATGCTTTGACTGTCACCTTGCATGTATTTTTGAAGGTTGTCCTTTTCACTCTTGTCCTTGCTTTCTTCAGGACTTTTAGGCTCTGTATCTTCAATGTTTTGTGCTTCACCCTCATCATGTTTACTGCAGTGAAGGCTACCAATATCCTCATCAAACTGTTCCATTTCTTCATCATTTCCCTCTTCACTGTTTTGCTCTTCTTCATGGTGTTCTTCTTCATCACTGTGTTGCCTCTCATCACTATGTTTTTCTTCAATTTTCTCTCTTTGACTTGGATGCTCTTCACTGTTTTGTTCTTTATCACTATGCTGCCTTTCCTCACTATGCTCCTCTTCATCATTGTGTTGTTCTTTCTCACTATGTTTTTGTTCCTCATTATTATCTTCTTCTTGATCAATCATGGGAGATTTTAGCTTCTTAGGAATGGGCTTACTAGAAGGAGAAATATGCTGAGTGGAAGTTGAAGGAGATGCATGGGATGAAGAAACAGTGGCGAAATCGGGATGTGAAATGAAATTTTCCCAAGAGATTCCCTTCTTCTCAAGTTGATGAAGAATGAAAATCTTGATAAGGCAATGATGGAAAAGACAAGCTGACTGCTGAGAGGAAGGTCTCTTTTGAACAGTGGAAGCCATCTTTTCAATACTTCTATGGAGGAAAAAGGGGAGGTTTAACAATTGGGTTCTTGTGAAGTGCACGAGTAACTGGACATGGTAAGCATAGACCCAGGAAAACCTTCCCTCACATGTGAAATATTTCATGATTATCTTCATGAGGGGAGCATAGCTGGTCAACAAATATGAAAAATGAAAGATGGATGGGCATGCATCCCGATGCTCTGGCTTCAAAAAGGGTTTGTATTGATCTGAGTCTAAGTAACTTTGCTTAAACCATTTTTCTCCGACATATGGAATTTTAGTAGCTCTGGAAATGGATCTCGGAGAAAGCTTGAAGTCTAAGCTTGCTAGATGAATATGTTTCCCTTGCAGTCTTAAAGCAAATAGGTGTGTCAAGGGAAGATAAATTTTTACCTCCTGAACCCTTTGACAGAACTCCAAACATCCCACTTCATGAAAGTTAAAAAGTACTGAAGGATGGCCATTTACTTCCTCAGTTGAAAAAGGTTCATACCTTTTGTGAGGGCCACTTATGCTATCTTGCTTGGGAGGCATTTTGCTTTGGATATTCTTTGCTGGCTGACCAAGACAGGCTGATTCAAATGATATCTGAGATAGTTTCCCAACACCACACCTTTTCCTCCTTGCAAGTTACTGTGTTTCTTTGATGCTATCAAACAAGTACTTGTAAAATGATAACCAAAATCACTTTATCACTGTGTTTGGGCAAAGATCTTAAAAAATATGTGTTTGTGGTTCTTTGTTAGAAAATGATTTCTTCTGTTTTGGCACAAAAAATCCTACCCTCAAGCACTGCTCTTTTTTTTGTTCACTGCCCTTTAAAAGGTAAACAGGACATCTTTCAACTGACTTGAAGACCTTCACAACAGACTCTGCTTTTGGACAATGGGGGCTGCAGAAACTTTCACTATCTCACAACACAAAAGAGGACCTCTTTAAATTTACCAAGCCTTCAACCCTTTTACCACTGTTTAGATGATCATTTAAAAATGTTTTGAGACCTCTGCAACCTCTGTTTATCTGTCTAGCAACTGTGGGCTATCACTATTTTTGAAAGGTAGTTAGGGCTCTTTAAAACTGATAAAACACCTTTCCCCTATCACTATGTTAATATTTGACACCCATAGCAAAAGACTTCTCTGATTTTTACCAAAGGTCCAATCTCCTCATCATTGTTTATTTCTTAGTTTTTAGCAGCCAAACTGCCTTTTGTAAACACTGTTAGGACACCCTTTTAAAATGATTGGAAAACCTCTTTAAACTAACTCTCTATTTCTTTCTAGTAACTGTGGGCAATCTCTGTTTTTGAAAGGTAGTTAGGGCTCTTTCAAAACTGATAAAACCTCTTCACCTATCATTGTATTAATCCTTGATACTCACAGCAATAGAACTTCATTGATTTTGACCAAAGGCCCAATCTTCTAATCACTTCTTCTCTCTTTATTTGTTAGGTGATGAAGTGCCTTTAAAGCCACTGTTTCTTCTTGGAAAACACAACAAAAAACACCCCCTTTAAACTTCGAAATCTACCAAGAGGTAATAAAAATACCCTGAACAATGTTTATGGGCCTAGTTTGATCCTTGATTCAGCTTTCAAAGGCGTTTTTGGAAAAATTTTGGGTGAGCGACACGTTTGCAGAAGAAAACACCGCGCAGAGGAAACTGTCGGGTCTTTTTTGGGTGCCCGGTGACTGAAGACACAGGCGCGCCACGCACACTTACAGGCGCACCGCGCACACCTACAGGCGCGCCATGCAGACTTCTGAGCCTCGAAGCTTGAAATTTTCCTTGAAAATGTTTTCTCTCTTCAGTGTGCAGCTAAAAGATGATTTATTCGTGGTTTGAAATTTGCATAATGGGCCTCCTGAACGGTCTTTCCGCCTTTTAAAATTCAAATGAGCTCGAATACCTTTGTGGTTACTTTTTAAGGGTTTGGATGCCTTTTGAAAAGGATTTTTGTTTTTAACAACATAAATCATTGTTATGGCACTTTATACTAACATTTCCTTTGACTGTGATGTTACCTCCTCAACTGTTGCATTAGTGTAATGATATTAATGCCAATTTCCATCTCTGATGGTTATAATGAAAATGTTGTTATTCAAGCTCTTCAACCATTCCAGCAATCTGCTTGGTTAGGTATCGTGGCACCATGGATTAAAAATGACTTAGATTTTGAGCAAGCGAGCCTTTTATCCTTGTAGATTTGTCAGAGTTTAGTCCCCAGTAACATCCAAGTATAATCTGCTACATTTGGTACAATACTTAAAAGGGGTTGTTTCTTTCTTAAGTGCAAGGCGCAGGGCACACAAGGACTGTATGACTGGTATGCATCTTAGTTGTACTGCCTCACCTTTAAAAAATGGCCTATGTGCAATGCAATTTCAAATGGTAGCCTTTTATTTAAACATCCCTGCCTCTGGTTACTTTTCGAAGGAGGCCTTTATAGATAAAAGAGAAAAGACTTCTTTTGACATCATTGTATCACTGCTTTGATGATGTCACAAATGGCTTCAAACCATGAATCTTCAGTTGCTTTCACTGATTTTCAACTTTGTCCTTTAAACAATGAACTCATTTAAACACCCTTTGAAACACTACTGATATATTAGTTGCTTCATCCTTTTGGAGGAAGTGGTGTAAACAAGTTTTAGGTCATTAGAAACAATGTTAGTCTTGTGCTCTTTGAATGAGGCTATACCTTTGTTCCTGACCCTCTGCTTTTTAAATGAAGGAGGCCCTTATCATGTTCCTAACCATCTGCTTTTAAATGAAGGAGGTGAACATAATATTTCCAAACCATCTGCTCTATATACTGGAGGAGGTTTTCAACATGTGACCCAACCATCTGCTCATGTTTGGAGGAGGTTAGCACAGTCATGAAATTTCATCCCTTTCTCAGACTGTGTCATCTTTCCTTGTAATACATATCTCTGCTTGGTATATCATAATAAGTAATAAAGTGAAAATTTGACAATATGATATAAGAAGAATGTTCTGAGATATGTATCCTGTGGTCAGAATATCCTTGTGAATCTTTTAAACCAGGAGCCACATGACTTATATCTGTAGAGTGTTTGCTTGCTAGTCATTACTTACTAACCTTTCTTGATTGTGTTTGTAGAGGCTTATTGAATTTTCTCTCTGACTAATATTCTTATCCCAGGCTCAAGACAACATGAGAAGTCGTTGTCTTCTTATGTTCAGTTTAATAATGTCTTATGGAATACTTGTACATCTCTGCTTTTGAAAGAGACACTGAAACACTATAGATTAACATAATATCAGTTTGGCTTTTGAAACATGTACTGCTGAGACATCAAGACCTTTTAGTGGTGCGACCTATGGGTGTATCAAGCTTTGGCTTTTTCATATTAAGCGCTAATTCAGGGTTGGCTAGTATTTAGCAAAATATTTTGGCTCAGGATGTTTTTTCCAAGGAAGGGGTTCCCTAAAGCGCCACTACCTAACTTAGGGGAGATCTTTGAAAAATTTCGAGTATTTTCTTTGGGTAGGATTAGATCTCAAAATGACATATGACCAGAGGTAGGGTGGTTGACTTTTTATCAACACTTGGATAATGAATGACCTGAGGATGAGGGTAAATGACAGAGATAAATTTTAGCACAAGACAACTCATGGACAGGATTATATGACTAAAACCAGATAGGACCTGAAAACTAGGTTTTTCTCATCATAGGCTGACAGGAAAAGGTAGGAGGACAAAAATTGTTTAGGGGTGTTTTCTAGATGACAGCTTTGACAAATTGGAGATCAGCTTCTAGAAAACTTGGCTTTAAAAACTAGTCATCATCAACAGGTGAAAAATACTGATGAATAACAGTGGCTCCATTTGGGGAGGGCAGCTCCTTTTCAGGAGGTGTCCAGAATTTCAGATCTCTAGCCTTTGAAGACCAGTGCCTTTATCCATTGGCACAAATTTCTTTCTTCTTCGATGCTATTTCTGAAAATTGACATCATGATTAGCATCAAAGTCATTTCTGCCTTCGCCGCTACATTTCCTAACATTTTTTCTCCTTTCGGGTGCATTTGGACTAGCAACCCTTTGACATAATATTTTTGAAAAATGACACTATCTAATTCTACACTTATATCCGCCAGGAGTTCAGATTAAACTGATGAACTCCTTTGTTTCTCTACCTATGCTAGATCGACTGTCAAGATTAAGCTGTTTGACAGGATTTTATTCTCTAATCTAAAACATGAAATTGAAAAATGACCAAATCAGGATTAGACAATCTGATTTGTCATGCACTTGTGGCATGAAAGACAAGCTGCACACAACTATTATTTTGCATGAACATGAAATTTAGAAAATCAGGGCTAGGATACACAGTTTGTTTTTCATCCCTGTTTTTCTCTTTGGTTCTGTTTTGAGCATGTGGAACCAATATCTTTTCCTACTCTATTTTCTTTGACAAGTCAAGCTTACACAATATTGACTATCTCTTCTCTCACTAACTTATTAGCAAATAAATTTAAAACATGTCCAGTTATGATTAGGCTAGATAAATGAACAAGACATTTTGAGCACTAGTAGCGGCATTTAGATTTGCGTGCTTTCAGAATGACTATTTTTTGAACATGGGGCTTTCTTTCTATTTTTCAAACTACCCTCTTTTTCTAGTTTTCTATTGTTTTTGAATTTTTTGTTTTTTTATTTATTTCTTCAAACAATGATATATACAATGATTGAAAAATCTGGACTAGAAATCCTAAAAATGGTGAAACTTGAGCATCCTATCTTCATAAGGATCTCCTACCACTCTTTGTCCACTCAGCTCTTGAAAATAAAAGTTTGGAAATTTTTCTCTTTCAAGCATAACATAAGGATTCATGCATGAATATCTAAACAACTCCGTATCTTCCCACTGTACTTCTTTATACCTTTGATCTCCACTTCTCCTTTTGTTGTACATCTTTTTCAAATAATGCAAATATTCTTTGTCATTTTTGAAGTATATGATGACATCATCAAGGTACATCAGAATGCAGAAATTTAGAACTGGAAACATGGCTTTTAGGAGCATTTTTTTGGTGTCTGGTGGTTTTTCAATTCTGGGTTTGAAGATGGAACTACTTCCAGCATACTTGAAAAATTCTTTGAGTTGTTTTCTTTGCAAAGGAATTATTTGGCGATACCGTGAAACATCATTTTGTAAAGACACATGATTAGAAGCACTTATCATTTGTATAGCATGGTCTTGAGCAGGAAGGACATCATTTATGTCCCCAGGGTGTGTATTTTTGTTTCTAAAATCAAAACAAATCCTATGTCCAGTTGTTTTATCTTTGATTACTATTGTTTGGTCAAGATTTTTGTATTTTCTTTTGTCGAAGCTGTTTCTTGGAGTGATGGAAGTGTCACAGTGCTTCTCACTATTTTCTCTACATGTAGTAGTATCTTGAACAATCTTGCAAATTCTAGCAGTTCTAAGTCTTTGGTGGAGTGGCAGAATGTTAGCTAGTTCAAACAACTCAGGTATATTTGGGCTGTAGTCATCATATCCTTTCATAAGAAGTTTATCAATTTTTTTTTTTTTGGATTTTTAGCTATTGTGGCTACAGTCAAGGTTTCATTTGAAGGGGTAGAGTTATGAGATGGTAAATCCTTAAGGTATGGTAAGAACATTAAGCTTCCCTGCCCCTAATTTCCAAAAAGGTTTGTAATATGCAAGTCTTCTAATGCCTCTGTTCTGAAAAAGTCTCCTGATGTTACTGCTGATGTTTGTATATGGTTTGAGCAATTGGATTGATGGTATATAATGTTTTATGCTTCTTGCTCTATTTCTATTTCAAGAGGAATGCACTCTCTTTCCTCAAGACATAACTGCTCATGGTCATGATAATTTTGATTGTCCAACTCATCATAGAGAACTTGGGGTAGTTGATGTGGTGGGTCTAAGTTTGTTTCAAATTCTCCTAACTATTCCTCAATGTCTTCATCAGTGTGTAAAATGAAAGAATTCAGATCAGAATGCAAGGAGTACATCGGGATGTTATCTGGCCTTTCTTGGCTGCTGACCATATATTTTATGTGTGATTCCCGATAGAGTATTCTAGTTTGGTTAAACACAGGAATAGTGGCGTAGGACATATCAAGTTGAATATTTCCCAGATAAAAGCATTTTGTACTTGGGAGGGATGTCTGCTACCACTATGTCCATGATCAGGTGTTTTGCAGGTATTTGGGTCAAACTGAAACAAAGATCTTTGATTGAGCCTAGACACTTGACTCTACTTGAATCAAATGAATATAAGTCTTTATAAGGTTTTGTTATTTCTAGGTCTAATCTTTCCATCACAACCTTTGGCATGAGATTATGCGAGGCCCTGGAGTCTAGCATGGCATTGTGTAGGATTTGGTCATGTATGTTCAGACTGATATAAAAGGGAAGAGTGGTTCCTTCTTGGAATTTCCCTTCTATTTTTTGACCAAACAACACTTCAGGGGTGTCATCAGCTAGATTTAGGGTGTTTGCATCATTTTCTATATTTAGGACCTTTAGCACTTGGGATTTGTAAGAGCTTTGGGCGATAAGTTCAGTGAGAGGCATGGTGGTCTTTATTTTGGCGATTTCTCCTTCAAAACTGAAGGGCGCTTGTAGTTCAGATAGGTTTTCTTCAGTTTTTTTAGCCATGACTTTCTCTATGTTCTTAATTTGCTGACTTTGGTTCGGGATTTTGTTCGACAAAGCCATCTCAGGGATTTTGGTAGAGGTACTAGTAAAATTTGAGCCAAGGTTTGTCTGAATAGCTTTCTCTTTGTTTTGGTCAGTTTTCTTGACCATGATTTTGTCGTTATCCACTGCTCTTTTAAGGATGTTATCAGGGGTTTTGGTAACATCAGTGTCTGAGCTACCTTTCTTGGAGTTGTCTTGGTTTTTCCTACTCCTAAGATCATATTTCCTGTGAGCTTCTATTATGGCGTTATGAAATCTTAAAGCAGGATCTTCGGGGTCGTCATAGTTGGTTTCATTTTGATTCGGAGAGAAGAAATATTGTTCTTATTCTATGAGGTAAACCTCACCCTCGTTATTAGAACCTATTAGGTTTAAATGACTTTCATCAATGGGTTTCGTATCCCTCTCTTCCTCATCAACATAGTTTTCATTGAAGGGTGGCCTGATTTGTTGGTCAGTTTCCCTTGGTTTGTTTTGAGGCTGTTCTCTTCTAAAGTTTTGGTTTCGGTTCCTGTTTTGGGGGTTTGGCTGGTTGTCCCTAAGAGGTGCTTTTTCACTCATTTTTTCCCACATTTTCGCCATGGATTTAACCAAGCCATCTATTCTAGGATCTAAGGAAGATACTAAAGGGGCAACTTCATCACGGTATGTGAATTTCTTCTCTGATTTCATCCTAGCTCTCTTTTCAGCTAAGTTGGCTTCTGCATTTATGGCCACTTTTTGCATTTCCTCTAAGGTTGCAGGGTCCTTGTCTCTTAGGTTATAAGTCATGTTTGGGTCGAAGCCTTCGGGAAACTTTGCTAAGGCTGAGCCAAGTGGAGGTTTGAAGTGAGGCGGGAGGGTGTTATAAACACTGTTGAACTTAGTGCAGTAGTCCCGGACACTTTCCCCATTATCCCTTTTTATATTGTTATACTCAGACAGGATTTGAATGGGGGTTTTTTCTGATTTCCCACTTATTTATGAAGGTTTGGTAGAGTTCTGGGAGATTGTGTATGCTGTTTTGAGTTAAGCTCTTAAACTATTTTTTGGGTTCTCCACCCAGGCTTTGGGCGAACATCCTCATTCTTATGGTCTCGTCTTCTATTTCCATGTATTCAAAGGCATCGCTAATTCTATTTACATGTTGTTGAGCGGTAGTAGCCTCAACTCCGGTGAAGTGCGGAATTTTGGATTGGTAGTCATGTTGTAAAGGTGCCAAAGGGTGTGGTAACACCAAAGGTGCATACCAAGCTACCATGGCGGGAGCTAATGGTTGATTTACAATATGAGGGCTTGTAGGATGAGCTAAGGTGATTTGAACAATGGTGGTTTGGATGGGTGTGGCAGATGTTCTCGGACTTGTGAACTGATTTTGAGCAGATTTGGGATGGTAGGATCCAAAGTGATGGAGAAGCTGAAGGTCGGGAGGTGTAGTAGGTGAGGCTTCTCTACTAGGACTTTGTTTCAAATCGAAGGGCTCAAGATCGTCAAAGTTGATTTTACTTTGTGACTTGCTTCTAAAAAAGGTTTTTGCTGATTTTAAGTCAAATGGGGAATCCTGCAAGGATGTGAGATGTTCAGGTACTGATTTTGTTTTACGGATGGACCTATCGGTAGCTAAGTTTCCAGTTTCTGAAGTTTTCCACAGAATATTCTCTGGGTTATCTACTATGATAGGGGGATTTGGGTCTAGATGAGATCTGGTATTGATTCTTTGTGAAGCCAGATTTCAAATTCAGAGTTTAGAGAGGATGGTATTTGTGATTTTTTTGGATGGATGGCCTCTCTAGGGGTTTTGCTAATGTGAAGAATGGTCAAAACAAAAATGAAGGCTAGTGGAGTCGCCAGGTGGATTTCTTTGAGATCTATGATCCACCACCAATACTATCAAAGATGCTTTTGGGAAAAAAATTTCTTAGCAAACTTTGAGGTGTGAGACTTGCAAGAAAGACTTATCACTTAGTTTCAACAGTTTGCTAGACTGTTTGGACAAGCTAATGGTTCTATTTTCAAGTTTAATCTGTTTATCTCCTATGTTTAGGTGAAGCTTTCTGAATCACTAAGTTATACTTAGTTTGTCACTGATCACAAAGTTTGCACCATGAATTTTAAGTTTTGGAAAGGACGAGTCAACAGAAAAGTATGGTTTATGATTTTTTTTGGTTTTTATGGAGTTTTTAGGCCTTCTGGAGATTAGTGGAGTTGCCAGGTGGATTTTTGGTTGTTTTATAGAGATGTACTTATGGTCCACCACCAATAACTAGGAAAAGCCAATCTAGGGATGTTTTTTTGGGTTTTCTGAGTCTTCTATGTGTTGCTTGAGGTTTGTAAGAGTTTTCTATAACTGGGTCATCATGTTGCTAAGATGGTGAAAAAGCTAGTTTCCACTCTTCAGACAACACTTAAGTTTTTCTAAGTTTGATTGAGACTTTGAGAGTTACTAAGGAGTACTTAGATTGTCACTAACTCAAAAGGTCCCACTGTGATCGCCATTATGTTAGAGAGTGGTGGGATAAGTCCACAAGATAGTATTCTCAAAGGTTTCTAAAGGTGAAGGGAATCTAAGTTTGTTTATCACTTAGAGTCCCACCATGATCGCCATTGTGTTAGGGTCCCGTGATTTGGCTGATTGGCAAGCCAAGTGACAGGGTAACATCAAACCAATCTTTGGAGCCCAAGGACCTAGCCTTCCTGGACTCAGAGAGGGCTCTCTCTATTTGTGTAAGGGATATCTATGTGTTTGCTTCTTGTGTTTTTTTTATTTTAGGCTAGTTATGAAGTAGGTTTTTGGTTTTTCTTTTAGGTTTTTGAGGGAGGAACTGATCAAAGACTAAGATAGATAAAAATATTGTCAGATTAACTGGGCTATGGGGTCGAAAAGGTCGAGAAAGCTTTCAGATGGTGATACAAGGTATGTTGAAGGGCTGATTTGATCAAGGTAAAATGGATCTTTTGGTGAAATGGAGTGGGATGGACACTAAGTTTGTGAAGAAAAAAGGCTTTCAAACATAAATAGTTCAATAGATGACATAAAAATGGTAGGGCTAACCCTTAATCTTGATGAATGTAACTACAAACTGATAAATGCATATAAATAAACATTCAAGAAATACATAGAGATATATGACTCTCTAACTTTAGGAAATCACTATCAGACTTTGGGGAAAGACATTTAAGACAAACAAATAACTCAAACCACTATGAGGAAATTCCTAGACATAGTATTTCAAGCTATCGGGCACTTTGAAGTAGGATTGCAGAGTTTTAGGCAAAGGGAAAGATTAGTACAAGACCTCCTTGGTTCAACTAGGACAATCAAAAAATCAAAGAAAGGTTTCAGAGGTGGAGCTATAACTAGCCATGAGTAAGTAGGGCATACCGTGAATCATACTTAGCATGCATAAAACCATAAATGAAACAAGAAAACAATTTCTTCAGTGATCAAAGAGCAATCAAGGATTCTTTGATATGACTAAGAAGGAAGAAAACATAGAAGCTATAAAGAAACAGGAAATCTGAGGTGCCTCCAAGGGCATGTCTCAAATCTATTATCTACTGTCTTATAGCAAGCAAGCACATGAAATATGTATGAAAAATAAGAAGCATAACAGAGAGGGACACTATACCATTTTACCAAGTCAAGGAATCTAACAGCAGTCCTCTTTCATCATCCAAAAACATTCAAGAAACTATCCAATGCATGAGACAAGTATTTCTTCCAAGCTTGTATAACCATATATTTCTCTATATCATCAAGTTGAGCCTTATTTACAATGAAGTCTCTTGGAATATATAGGCCAAGATGAGGGAAAACCTCCTAGTGCAACTTGCAAGCTCCTTGGCCCATTAAAAATATCTGATTTTTTCCTTGAGGCTTTGCAAAGCCCAAGGCACAAAATATCTATAAAAATATCCTAAAAATGCTAAAAAAGGAAATTATATTGACTTTTCCTAGCTAACCATGGCCAAAAAAGGCTAAACTCACATTAGGAAAAGCCACTTCAGAAAAATGCATTTTTCACAAAAGTACTTAAGAAATATATCAGCAGAAAATCCCATGTATTGTGGGCAACTTTTGGAGGCCTTCTCGATGTCAAAATGAGGCCCGTGATGGCTCGTTGGAAAGCTATGGATGTCTAGTTTCTAAAAATTCTTTGGTTTCTCCAAACTGATCACTCAAAGCCTGTGAAAATCTGACCTGTGTGAAAAAACCCAGAAATTAGACTTTGCTGATATGCGGGGCAGAGTGTTGAAAAATTGACTGTTTTTCGCCATTTTGGGGGACCAAATCATCTTCAATTGATCTGAAATTCGCTGAGTAGATGCCCCTAAAATTATGACATCCAATTATACCATTTTAATCCTTTGAGAATGTATCAAATAGAAATGGCGATGCCCATTATTTTTAGCAAAAGGCCCAAAAATGTCAAAAAACCAAAACTTGTCAAATTTTGCCCAATTTTGGCGAGCACGGCCCTCATGGGTTTTCAGAAGCATGCTGAGAAGTGGAGGCCAAAATTTGAAGCCTTGATATGTCTTTCTTCATTTTTGGTTCCGGGCGCCTCTTTTGAGCATCCTTGAGCCTTTCTTGTGTGGCCTTCAATTTCCGTCGGGAGAATTGATTAAGCTTCTTATAGTGCCTGATCAATCTTCTTTGAAGGTCCAAATCTCTATTGGCATTTTCCAACTTCTTCTCCAAGTGTTCATTCACCCTTTCAAGCCATGCTTCTCTATTGTTTTCTATCTCTTGGGTGAATAAGGTAGTAAAAGGAAAAGATTGGAAAAGGGCAGCCTTTTCCTCTTTTGTTTCTCCAAAGCTCTTCTGAGTCCCATGGTCCTTGGCCTCTTCCTCCTTGGCTGATATCATTATTCACTATCATTAAACTAGCCCATGAGTTCTTCCAACTTAATTTGCGCTTTGGAGGCCTCTTTTTTATACTTGATAGCCCATGTCTCATATACCGCCATGTGGACACTCATCTACTTATTTTGTGTTTTCAGAAAGTGAATGAGGTTTTTAGACCTCTCTAGATCCGCTCTTAGATCATGAATTTGTTCTTCTCTATTAATCAAGAGATACTCTAGGATTCTAGCCTCATTGTCGTTGTCATCACTGTTTATCTGAATTATGTCAAAGTCCCTCTGTTTCTCATGGCTACTTTCTTCCTTTTCCTTTCCCTTGCCTTGGGTAGCCTTCTTGGTCTTCCTCCTCTTTGGTAATTCAATAATGGATTGCTTGGGCAACTTCCCTTTGCTTCGGAGGGCTCTAGTAACATTTTGAGTTATAGTTTGAGGCACTCTTTCTTGATGTTTGGGGCTTTGTCACCTTTGGAGAAGAAAGCATAGCCCCTTGCCTAGGAGAGGCAGCTAGCACATGCTCTATTTGCTCTTTTCCCTTGCTACTCCCCTCATCATCCTTGCCACTGTTTTGACCTTCTTCATGAATGCTTTGACAATCACCTTGCATGTCTTTTTGAAGGTTTCCCTTTTAACTCTTGTCCCTGCTTTCTTCAGGACTTTTAGGCTCTATATCTTCAATGTTTTGTGCTTCACCCTCATCATGTTTATTGCTGTGAAGGCTACCAATATCCTCATCAAACTGTTCCATTTCTTCATCATTTCCCTCTTCACTGTTTTTCTCTTCTTCATGGTGTTCTTCTTCATCACTGTGTTGCCTCTCACACTGTGTTTTTCTTCACTTTGCTCTCTTTGACTTGGATCCTCTTCACTGTTTTGTTCTTTATCACTATTCTGCCTTTCCTCACTGTGCTCCTCTTCATCATTGTGTTGTTCTTCCTCACTGTGTTGTTCTTCCTCATTATGCTCTTCTTCTTGATCAATCATGGGAGATTTTAGCTTCTTAGGAATGGGCTTACTAGAAGAAGGAGAAATATGCTGAGTGGAAGGTGAAGGAGATGCATGGGATGAAGAAACAGTGGCGAAATCGGGATGTGAAATGAAAGTGTCCCAAGAGATTCCCTTCTTCTCAAGTTGATGAGGAATGACAATCTTGATAAGGGAATGATGGAGAAGAAAAGCTGGCTGCTGAGAGGAAGGTCTCTTTTGAACAGTGGAAGCCATATTTTCAGTACTTCTATGGAGGAAAAAGGGAAGGTTTAACAATTGGGTTCTTGTGAAGCGCATGAGTAACCAGACATGGTAAGCATAGACCCGGGAAAACCTTCCCTCGCATGTGAAATATTTCATGATTATCTTCATGAGGGGAGTATAGCTGGTCAACAAATATGAAAAAGGAAAGATGGATGGGCATGCATCCCGATGCTCTGGCTTCAAAAAGGGTTTGTATTGATCTGAGTCTAAGTAACTCTTCTTAAACCATTTTTCTCCGACATATGGAATTTTGGTAGCTCTGGAAATGGATCTTGGAGAAAGCTTGAAGTCTAAGCCTGCTAGATGAATATGTTTCCCTTGCAGTCTTAAAGCAAATAGGTGTGTCAAGGGAAGATAACTTTTTACCTCCTGAACCCTTTGACATAACTCCAAACATCCCACTTCATGAAAGTTAAAAAGTACTGAAGGATGGGCATTTACTTCCTCAGTTGAAAAAGGTTCATACCTTTTGTGAGGGCCACTTCTGCTATCTTGCTTGGGAGGCATTTTGCTTTGGATATTCTTTGCTGGCTGACCAAGATAAGCTGATTCAAATGATCTCTGAGATAGTTTCCCAATGCCACACCTTTTCCTTTTTGCAAGTTATTGTGTTTCTTTGATGTTATCAAACAAGTACCTGTCAAATGATAACCAAAATCACTTTATCACTGTGTTTGGGCAAAGATCTTGAAAAATATGTGTTTGTGGTTATTTGTTAAAAAAGGATTTCTTCTGTTTTGGCACAAAAAATCCTACCCTCAAGCACTGCTCTTTTGCTGTTCACTGCCCTTTAAAAGGTAAACAAGACATCTTTCAACTGACTTGAAGACCTTCACAACAGACTCTGCTTTTGGACCCTGGGGCTGCACAAACTTTCACTATCTCACAACACAAAAGAGGACCTCTTTAAATTTAACAAGACTTCAACCCTTTTACCACTGTTTAGATGATCATTTAAAAATGTTTTGAGACCTCTGCAACCTCTGTTTATCTGTCTAGAAACTGTGGGCTATCACCATTTTTGAAAGGTAGTTAGGGCTCTTTAAAACTGATAAAACACCTTTCCCCTGTCACTGTGTTAATCTTTGACACCCAAAACAAAACAATTCTTTGATTTTGACCAAAGGTCCAATCTCCTAATCACTGTTTATTTCTTATTTTTTAGCATCCAAACTGCCTTTTGTAAACACTATTAGGAGACCCTTTTAAAATGATTGGAAAACCTCTTTAAACTAACTCTGTATTTCTTTCTAGTAACTGTGGGCAGTCTCTATTTTTGAAAGGTAGTTAGGGCTCTTTCAAAACTGATAAAACCTCTTCACCTATCATTGTATTAATCCTTGATACTCACAGCAATAGAACTTCATTGATTTTGACCAAAGGCCAAATATTCTAATCACTTCTTCTCTCTTTGTTTTTTAGGTGATGAAGTGCCTTTAAAGCCATTGTTTCTTCTTGGAAAACACAGCAAAAAACACCCCATTTAAACTTCGAAATGTACCAAGAGGTAAGGAAAATACCTTGAATAATGTTTATGGGCCTAGTTTGATCCTCGATTTAGCTTTCAAAGGAATTTTTGGAAACCTTTTGGGTGAGCGGCACGTTTGCAGAAGAAAACGTCACGCAGAGGAAACTGTCGGGTCTTTTTCGGGCACCCGGTGACCGAAGACACAGGCGCACTGCGTCGTAGTTCAAATCCTTTGTTTAGGTGCTCACAGGCTCGTTGCGCACACCTACAGGCGCGCTGCGTAGACTTCTGAGCCCCAAAACTTGAAATTTACCTGGAAAATGTTTTCTCTCTTCAGTGTGCAGCTAAAGATGATTTCTTCGTGGTTTGAAATTTGCATAATGGGCCTCTTGAACGGTCTTTCCGCCTTTTAAAATTCAAATGAGCTCGAATACCTTTGTGGTTACTTTGTAAGGGTTTGGATGCCTTTTGAAAAGGATTTTTGTTTTTAACAACATAAATCATTGTTATGGCACTTTATACTAACATTTCCTTTGACTGTGATGTCACCTCCTCAACTGTTGCATTAGTGTAATGATATTAATGCCAATTTCCATCTCTGATGGTTCTAATGAAAATGTTGTTATTCAAGCTCTTCAACCATTCCAACAATTTTCTTGGTTAGGTATCGTGGCACCATGGATTAAAGATGACTTAGATTATGAGCAAGCGAGCCTTTTATCCTTGTAGATTTGTCAAAGTTTAGTCCCCAGTAACATCCAAGTATAATCTGCTACATTTGTTATAGTACTGAAAAGGGGTTGTTGCTTTCTTAAGCGCAAGGCGCAGGGCACACAAGGACTGTATCCCTGGGATGCATCTTAGCTATACTGCCTCACCTTTAAAAAATGGACTATGTGCAATGTAATTTCAAATGGTAGCCTTTTATTTAAACATCCTCACCTCTAGTTCCTTTTCGAAGGAGGCCTTTATAGATAAAAGAGAAAAGACTTCTTTTGACATCATTGTATCACTTCTTTGATGATGTCACAAATGGCTTCAAACCATGAATCTTTAGTTGCTTTCACTGATTTTCAACTTTGTCCTTTAAACAGTGAACTCATTTAAACGCCCTTTGAAACATTACTGATATATCAGTTGCTTCATCCTTTTGGTGGAAGTGGTGTAAACAAGTTTTAGGTCATTTGAAACACTGTTAGTCTTGTGCTCTTTTAATGAGGCTATACCTTTGTTCCCGACCCTCTACTTTTTAAATGAAGGAGGCCCTTATCATGTTCCTAACCATCTACTTTTAAATGAAGGAGGTTAACATAATATTTCCAAACCATCTGCTCTATATACTGGAGGAGGTTTTCAACATGTGACCCAACCATCTGCTCATGTTTGGAGGAGGTTAACACAGTCATGACATTTCATCCCTTTCTCAGACTTTGTTATCTTTCCTTGTAATACATATCTCTACTTGGTATATCACAATAAGTAATAAAGTGAAAATTTGACAATATGCTATAAGAAGAATGTTCTGAGATATGTATCCTGTGGTCAGAATATCCTTGTGAATATTTTTAACCAGGAGCCACATGACTTGTATCTGTAGAGTGTTTTCTTGCTAGTCATTACTTACTAACCTTTCTTGACTGTGTTTCTAGAGGCTTATTGAATTTCCTCTCTGACTAGTATTCTTATCCCAGGCTCAAGACAACATGAGAAGCCGTTGTATTCTTATGTTCAGTTTAATAATGTCTTCTGGAATACTTGTACATCTCTACTTCTGAAAGAGACACTGAAACACTGCAGATCAACATAATATCAATTTATATTTTGAAACATGTACTGCTGAGACATCAAGACCTTTTAGTGGCGCGACCTATGGGTGTATCAAGCTTTGTTTTTTGCAGATTAAGTGATAATTCAGGGTTGGTTGGTATTTATCAAAAGATTTTGGCTCAGGATTTTTTTGCCAAGGAAGGGGTTCCCTAAAGCGCCACTACCTAACTTAGGGGAGATCTTTGACAAATTTTGAGTATTTTCTTTGGGTAGGATTAGATCTCAAAATGACATATGACCAGAGGTAGGGTGGCTGACTTTTTATCAACACTTGGATAATGAATGACCTGGGGATGAGGGTAAATGACAACAGATAACTTTTAGCACAAGACAGCTCATGGATAGGATTATATGACTGAAACTAGATAGGACCTGACAACTAGGTTTTTCTCATCATAGGCTGACTGGAAGAGGTAGGAGGACAAAAATTGTTTAGGGGTGTTTTCTAAATGACAGATTTGAAAAATTGGAGATCAACTTCTAGAAAACTTGGCTTTAAAAACTAGTCATCATCAACAGGTGAAAAATATTGATGACTAACAGAAAGTAAAGAGCTTTATTCTTTATCGGCGGAGTAATATTAAGTGGGACCCAGCAATTGAAGTTAACGTCAGAATTTAAGTGTTAAACCATAGTTAAAACGCAATTGACTTACCACCAGCGGGTTTCGGAAACCAATACCGCCTTCATCGCGCTGCTTTTGGCCCGTAGTAAAACCACTTCAAAAAAAATGTGATCCGGTAATATAAGGGCACATCATCTCTCCAATACCGCCCATATCCCGCAACTTTCATGCGTTAACCCTCTGCTGTGGAAAAAAAGCGATATTCATGAGGATCGTTCGATCTGGAGGATGTCATATCTGACGGTAATCGTGCAGTAAAGTGCACGAGTTATAATTCAAGGTATGATCCAGCAGTTTTATATTATTTAATGTTTATTTTATTCATAAAAATGCGAAATATGGATGTGTGGGCCCCTGCTGAATGAAATATATGTCGCGTTAAATGGGTTTTATGTTATAAGTTCGAAGGTTAGCATTTTTAAAAAAGAATTGCGCCATTGTTATATCATTACGACCGGAGTAAGGTTTGCTTAAGTATTCTTAAAGCATTCCCCTAAATCACATTAAAAAGATTTGCTTGAGAGCTTTGAAATATTATTTCACGACGAACATTGTTGAAGCGTTTCGGACGAGAATATAACTATAGCCACTTATTCCATAGTCATAATATTTCTGGTATCAGTGCATAAAGTTAGATCACCCCAGTAAATAATTCTTATTGTAAATTCCTGGATTCTGGAAAATGATGTTCAGAGTCTGTTAGGCTGAAATAAATATTGTACAGTAGAAATTTCCAACACACTGGCTTCAAGTAGATACACAAGGGCTATTCCAGATCCAAATCATCCCCCTGTGTTTGAAAATCCAAATCTTATCCCAAGAATAGTCAGAAGACAAGAGGTATCACTAAGTCCCAGACCTATCTTCAGATCCCATACTTGGCCCAGTGAGTGGTTCTTTGTAGAAGATCTTTCTTTTGATGAGAGTTTTGAGCTTTCGTTGTTTAGAAATAACTCTAAAACTGCACTTGAGGACACAGTTTTAGATCCAGAATTCCTTGTAGATATTGAAGTTCAAAGGGAAAATTCCTCAATTGATGATTATATTATGAATTCTCCTCAGTCATCTATCATTGTAACTAATATCCCTGAGCCTTCAGAGTCATCAGAAACAACATTTCCTCCTCCCAATTCATCAGCATTCCCATCAGTCAATTCTCAGTTGTCATCTCCTCCATCAACACCTCCTTTAAATCCTAGTAACACAAACAATGTTGTGAATCCACCTAAAGTCATGGATGCCTAGTATGCATCCCTGGTTTTACCTCAGGTTCTCAATGATATGCCTGCTGATTATCAGAGTAAAATCCCTATCTTTGATGCCACTCAAAGCACTACAACCCAGCAGCATGTTGATAAGATGAATGACTTTTTTGATTTGCATGAGGTAGAGGCAGAGAATGTAACCACCAGGTTGTTCGTTCAAAGTTTTGGAGATGAAGTTAGAAAGTGGTTCAGAGCCTTACCAGCAGGCTCTATTCGCACTTCACAGGAGCTACACACGCAGTTTTTAGACCGATGGGAGGTAAAGAAGAACCCACTTCAAATTTTATCTGAGTATGAAAATATTAAAAGAAATGTGGGTGAAACTGTTCAGGATTATTGTTTAAGATTTAATGTTGTATACAATGCTATTCCAGTGAACCTAAAACCTCTTGTGGGATTAGCCTTGCTCAAATTTCCCGATGCTTTCGATGCCGATATGGCATATCAACTACGAGAAAGAGATCCTTCCTCACTTGAAGACATGCAGAAGATAGCAGTAAGTGTAGAAGAAAATCTGCTAGCTAAGAGAGCACGAACCAGAGCTGAAAAGAGAGTCACGATGAAAGAAGAAGCCTCTCCTTCATACAACAAAATGGACACTTTAATCAGGACAGTGGAAAAGATGGTCGATTGATTAACCATTTCAGATAGACCTGAACCTCAGATAAGAAACCCCAATTTCAGAGGACAACAACCACAATTCAGAATTAAGCAGAGAGAACATAGAGCGCAAGACCAAGCGCCACCACAACAACAAATCAGAACCCCATTGCAGTAGAATTACGTGCAAGGAACAGAGAGAGATGAGGATGATGATCCTGTGATTGAAGCCAATCACTTTTTCACAGCTGATGGTGCGCCCATATTTCTTACTAAAAATGAGGAATATACAATGACTGCAGATATTCAAAAGGATGAAAATTTCATTTTGGCTAATGACACGGTATTAGAAGAAGAGTCTGATGACTACCAGAGAGGGTACATGAATGCTTTATCAGCTCAACAAAAGCAATATTCTCTGAGGAATAGAGATGTTCTGATTATTCCCATTCATAAGAGAAAAGAGCTCCAAATGAAGAACGATTCTCAGAAGAAAGGAAAGAGCCAGCCAACTCTTCCTCCAGAAAAACATCTTCAGCAATTAACACAGCAATAAAAAAGAACTAGCGGAGTGTAGCAAAGGAGCAAATAGAGAAGAAAGATCCTCCCATTAAAGAGGTAGAAAAATCTCCTTCCTTTAATTTAGAAAATGAAATTTCTAAGTTAAAAGTGTTTATGCCCTTGACTGAGTTGGTGAAAAATAGTGCTTATAAAAGTCAGATGTCTAGAATTTTTTGAATAGAATCTGTTTCAGATATGGTCAATGTAGAAGATGACTACCCTAAACTCATTTTTGGTCCAGCCACTGAAGATCAATCATAAGAAATTGAAGTCCCTCCCTTTTACCTGAGTCTTAGACTACATGAGTTCATCTTGCATAATGCTATGTTGGAATCCGGAGCCTCACATAATTTGATGCCCAAAGCCATCATGGAGAAGTTAGGCCTTGATATTACCCGAAAATACCATGATTTGTATTCTTTTGACTCAGGTAGGGTCCATTGTATTGGTCTTATCAAAGACTTGGTAGTGTCTTTAGATCAAATCCCAGCCAATTTTTTTTTGATGGATGTAGTTGTTGCCGATGTCCCACCACGGTTTGGAATGCTTCTATCTAGGTATTGGGGTGCAAAACTTAAGGGAACCATGCAGCTTGACTTCTCTTATGCCACCATTCCCGTGTTTGGCAAGTTGAGAAAGCTATATAGGGAGAAGAAAATGAAATATATGATCACTAGCAAAGAGAAGCCAGTAAATCATCCCATTAATGCAGTCCACACAGATTTAGAGTCCTTTGTCTTGTATTCAGATGGTGTTTTAAATGATGAAAATGTTCAGTTGGTACAAGTAGATGAAATGCCTGAAATTTCAGAGAATTTTAGGGAAGTCCTCAAACAAGAAAAGGATAAAGCAGCAAGTACTTCAGAGCCTCATGCCTACCAACAGCAAAAAGACAGGGAACAGTAGAAAGATGCAGAAATCAGTCAAGGTAAAGAAGAGAAAGAAACAAAATTTCAGCATCTACAAGAAGAAGAAGAAGGCCTTTGGAGCATGGATTTTGATGGAGCCGTGGGTAAGGATGGAGCTGGTATTAGAATATGGATTCGGAGCCCCGTTTTCTAGCCTGAAAAGGTTCCTAGTAATGTTAGAGTATGTGCTTATAAGTTGGCTTTTGACTTCTCTAACAATGAAGCAGAGTATGAAGCTTTGATTGCAGGTCTGAAAATTTTGAAGAAGATGAATGCAAAAAGGATTTCTGTGTATGGAGATTGAGAGCTCATAATTAAATAGGTTAAAGGAGAATAACAAGAAAAGAATTCGAGATTGAGGGTTTACAAAAATGCAGTCTTGGACATCTTGAAGACATTTCCTGAGTACACTTTGACAACAGTAACCAGGATGCAGAACATTATTGTTGATTCTCTTGCCACTACAGCACGCAACTTGAAGATATCGATGAACTCCAGCAACAAGTTTGAGATCTATGTCAAACATAGGCCTGTTGTTCCTGACAATTTGAGGTATTGGCAAGTGTTTTGGGATGACAATGAGATTAATACTTTTTTGCAGAGTGATGGAAAATTCAAAGACACTCCAATAGAAGGTGAGTATGAGGTTGATGATCAAGAAATGGAAGCAAATCAGATGGAAATATTGCAGCTAAAGGATAATTTAATTCCTAGAGGTCTCATACCTTTAGAGGAGATTTTTGATCAGGACGATGTTGCTAAGAAACCAAGCTTGGTGCCTACTGAGAAAGGAGTTGAAGATGTTAATCTTGGAACAACTGACAAGCCCAAGTTTGTGAAGTTGTCAAAGGCATTGTCCCCTGAGGTAAAGGAAAAGTATGTTAAATTGCTTTCTGAATTTTCTAATGTGTTTGCACGGGATTATTCATATTTGAAGGTGTATGACAAAAATATAATCCAGCATACTATTCCCATCAAGCCGGATCAGAAGCCATTTAGAAAAAAGCTGAGAAGAATCAATCTGAAGCTACTGCCATCCATCGAAAAAGAGGTAAACAGGTTGTACAAAGCTGGTATCATTGTTCCTATTAGATTTTCTGACTGGATTTCAAATTTGGTCCCTGTACGTAAGAAGACAGGAGAGATAAGGTTGTGCATAGATTTTCAGAATCTGAATAAAGCATCCTTAAACGATAATTATCCACTTCCGAAGATGAACCATATTATGCAAAGAGTATTTGGAGCATCTAGGATGTCACTACTTGATGGCTTCTCAGGCTACAATTAGATCTTGGTGCATCAGAAAGACCAAGACAAAACTGCCTTCACAACACCCCGAGGAACCTTCCAGTATGCCAAAATGCCATTTGGACTGAAAAACGTTGGAGCCACTTTCCAATGAGAAATGGATATTTCTTTTTCCAATGAAATAGATGTTTTTCTTATTGTTTATTTGGATGATCTGACAGTATTTTCTGGTTCTGATGATGAGCATTTGCACCATTTGAGAGTTGTTTTTCAGCGATGCAGAAAGTTTGGGATTCCTCTCAATCCAAAGAAGAGTCTCTTTGCCATGGATGAAGGCAAGCTGTTGGGGCATATCATTTCTAAATATGGTGTCCGTATTGATCCATCTAGAGTGGAGGCAATTCAGCACATAGATCTTCCACGAAACAAAAAGGAGATTCAAGCATTCAATGGTAAGATGAATTTCTTGCACAGATTTATACCTAATTTGGCTGAACACCTAAGAGAAATGACTAACATGTTGAACAAGGATAGTGCTGTCAAATGGAGTGAGGAAGCTATCAAGTCATTCAACCTGGTAAAGTTTGCTTTGTCCAATGCCCCAGTCTTGATTAGTCCCGACTACACTCAAGACTTTATTATTTTTTCATTTTCATTGGAGCATACTATGGCTGTTGTTTTGATGCAAAAGAGAGATCAGATTGAAAAACCAGTTGCCTTTTTCAGTAGGACTATTAGAGATGATGCTTTAAGGTATAATACTATTGAGAAACAAGCATTAGCTCTTATAAAGGCATTGAAAGATTTTAGGGTCTATATTTTGCATTCACATACTATAGCATATGTCCCTAATGCAGCAGTGAAGGATGTGTTGATGCTAACTGATCCAGAAGGTCGAAGAGGTAAATGGAAAGCATCTATGTTGGAGTACGATTTGGAGATCAAGCCCATGAAGTTCATTAAAGGCCAAGGCTTGGCAAAATTGATGGCCCAATCAAATTTGTGTGCCCTGGATATAAATCTTATAACAGCAATGTCAAAGGATGAAGATGAAGGTTTGCTTGTTCCAATTTCAGACATTTTTCTACAATCCCCATGGTATTCAGACATTGTTTATGTCCTTCAGCACCTTTCACCACCTCGAGGAACATCAAAAAGCAAAGGTAGATTGCTGAAACTTAAATCTGCTAAATATTGTATTTTAAATAGTGCGCTTTATTGGAAAGATCCAGGAGGCACTATGCTCAATTTCTTGGTTGAAGAAGAGGCTCAAAAGGTAATGCACGATTTTCATAAAGGCGATTGTGGTGGTCACTTGTTTTGGAAGACTACAATTAACAAAGTGTTGAGAGCAGGATATTATTGGCCCACGTTATTTTCAGATTTGTATAAAACTGTGATGAATTGTCATGAATGCCAAATTTTCTAAGGAAAGAAGAAATTGCTTCCTCTTCCTTTAAAACCAGTTTCAATAAACGCTCCCTTTCAGCAGTGGGGACTCGATTTCATAGGAGAAATTCATCCCGCGTCATCAGCACAACATCGGTGGATATTGATAGGTACATACTACTTCACTAAATGGATCGAGGCCGTCCCAGCAAGGCAATCCTGGAATCGAATATTTTATCTCGTTTTGGCTATCCTCATAAAATTGTAACAGATAACGTAGCAGCATTCAGATCCAAGAAGATGGTCGATTTATGTGAAAAATATAATATCGTGCTGGGCCATTCAACAACGTATTATCCACAAGGCAACGGCCTAGCAGAATCATCGAACAAATCGCTAATAAATATCATCAAGAAAATGCTGGAGGCAAACAAAAGAAACTGGCATCGCAAGCTCATCAACGTATTGTGGGCAGACAGAGTTAGCAGTAAGAAATCAATAGGTATGTCACCCTTTGAGCTGGTTTATGGTACTGATGTTGTATTTCCTACATCTCTTACAGTTCCAGTTATGAGATTATTACAAGAAGTTGGTAGTGAAGACGATGATAATCAGCGAAGGATCGATCAGATGATCCACCTTTAGCAAACAAGAGAGGAAGTGTCACAGAATGCCATTCAGTTGTAGGAGAAGATAAAGAAGATTTATGATCGAAAGACCAAAGCAGAAAAGTTTCAGTTGGATGATGTGGTGTTGAGATGGGATGCAAGGAATGAGGACAAAGGGAAGCACGGTAAGTTTGACAACCTGTGGAAGGGACCATACAGGATTTCAGCATACAGAGGATAGAATTTTTTCTTGCTTTCAGAAATGGATGGCCAAGATTGCCCTGGAGGAGCAGTGAATGGTAGGCTCTTGAAGCATTACCATTGTTGAAGATAATGGATCAGAAGCTATGTCAGCATCATTGTATATATACCATGTTATTTTTGGTCAGAGTTCAAGTACACAGTCATTGAAGTTTGGGGCCTGAGGTGAATGTTATAAAACGTAAATGATATGTGTATGGTTTGGTTTTATTTCAATTTTCAGTCTTAGTCTTGAGTTAGAGTCAGTCTGCATAGTGTCGGTTTTCAGAATTTTTGACTCCATGCCCAATGGATAAGGCTACTTGGTCTATGGTGTTCTTGGCACCTCGAAGGAGCTACCATCTCCATTGGAGCCAATTTTAGTGTCAATCTAGTCATACTGCCATCAGTGATCAAAATTTCTCTTTTTCATTTGCATATTAGTAGTCCCATACCAATAAATTTCACCATTCCGCTAGGTCATGGATTCATTGATGGTAGTAATTTTTCATCAGTTTTCCCTCAGGTGAAACTTGCTGATTCTCCTCTCTATGGTCTTTATTCATGAGTTAATTTCACTTTGTGAGTCATTTCAGTAGGTCATAGGATGGGTCTCATTAGGTTCTAGGGTCTCACCATGGTCAAATTAATAAATCAAGTGTCAATAAATATCAGCAAGGTCATGAGGAAGTCAATAAACTCAAATTCATCACCCTTCCTTTCAGAGAAGCTTTCCACAATATTTTCAGCGTCAAATCATGTTCTAAGTAGATTCAATAGAGAGAGCCTGGAAAGAGCTTTCCAACAGTATATTACACTCTCAAAACTGACTTTTGGATTGAAATTTATGCCTAAGTGAACAAACGTCCCCTATATCCTAACCCTCCCCCTTTTTCCCTCCTTTCCCTTAAACTCTATTTTATTAAAGTTTAATGTTTCTTTTATAAAACCTTTTTTTTTCCCCATCCGATCACATAATCACATTATTAAAATCTTTAAAATATATATGCGATGCATTAACCACTTCCCCTCCATACTCCTTTAAAACCTTATAATAACGTTTTAAAGTTTTGTTAAAACAAATCACTTCCCCCTCATGACCCTTTTAAACTTTATATCAAAGTTTAAAGTTTTTGTAAAGTCCCCCTCCGATCCTTTCATATCCTCGATCGCATCGCAACATTTGAAATGTGCGCTCCGATTGGCCCTCCTCTTAAAAAAAAACTTTGATGCAATTGAAAGTCCCGATTTCCATGTCCCCTGATTGACCCCCCTGATGTACATCTTGACCGTCGATATCATCATCCAATCCGACGACCTACAGCCAATCGGATCATCGCAATCGGCATAATCCCATAACATGTTACCCTGCCCTCGATCTCCGATGCTGATGGACCTTCAGGTCCCACCACCATAATATTTCCGCCCATTCATAATACAAAGGGCCTTTGCCTTTGTTAAAATTAAATTTTGTTTATTTCATTCTATACAAAGGTTTTCCCCCATACACCGTCGCTCCATCGCATCGGCGAATTCATATATCACAATGCCCCGCTCTCCTCCCGATCTCCCGATTCCAATTGCGATTATTACCCTGGTCCCATTTTAGCCCTCCACCCTTCTAATAAAAATCATTCTTCCCTTTTATATAAAGTGAAAGATAATTTTTCGTTTATTCTAAAGGGATTTACCCACTCGCTTATTGCATTCCCATCAGACCTTTCCAATCGCATTGGAAATTTTTTACCATCGTTCAAATGCGTCTTCCCCCATTCCTTCGATCCTGATTATGACGACACCATCACAAACATGTATATTTTCAATGTTTTATTATACATTGTGCCCCTCCTTCCCCATTGATCCTGATTGCGATTTACCATATGGACCCCGCCTCCTTTCCCTTCCCCTTTCTCGTTCCAAAATCGGTTTTTCCCTTCACAAAGGCATAAATTCATTTTATTTTATTTCAACAGCATTTTATTAAAGTCAGTTTTCTTTAACGAAATAATGGAAATAGTGAGAGACAGTCAAAGGCTGAGATTCTTATATAAAACAGATATTTCTACAGCAGTATAAAAATAGGGATTTGCTCCTCAAATTGCCAATTTTTCATTCAAACAGCGTAACTGTAAATCTGCCCAAGTAGTCAAATGTAATGTTGTTCCTTCTTTAGGGCAGATTTTTGGTTCTCTTTTCTATCTTCAGATTTCTGTTCTTGAGCTATTAAAATAGATCCTCTTTCTATGGATCTATGTTCCCACAAATCTGGTCTATTTAATGTAATTTTAAATCATTTGTAAAGCAGTCTGTAAATCAGTAAGTAGGGGAATAGTGTGAAGAACACTCTGCGCTCCATTGTAACAGTTTTGGACAGGGAATTAATAAGAGATGCAACTCTGATTTGTGGGATCCATGTGGTATGAATTTAGCATCTATTTCCTCTTTTGATTCATATGTAAATTTGCTATGTTCACCTTTCATCCATAAACATTTCTAGTTGAATGCTTTCAAGATAGAAAGGTAGAATCCATTTTTTATGCTCTGCCTTGGGAAATCATTCATACTTTGTGTTTTTCTTCTGTTTTAAAAGGATCCATCTCCTATGCCCTTTCAGCTCCTCACCAGTCTTTTCATCCCATCATTATTTAACTTTATTTGCTAAAATTTCTTGCCTACCTTGCCCCATGAAATACCCTGTGTCCTTATTTAATTTCCCAGTTTCAAACTGTCCCATTTTGTCCCACACATCCCTGAAAATTTATTCATTTCATTTAAATCTTTCCCATTATTACACCTAGCCTAAAAATCAGTTTCATAATTGTACTTTGTTGAAAATCCTTTCATGGAGAGAGCCCTCTCCTGACCTTGTAGGGCTAGCTACAAGGCTTAGCATGGTTTAGATGTTGCCCTGATTTTCCTTTTTCAGCCTGGGGTCCAGATCGGGAGCTAACAAGAACAATCTGCTCTTTCTTTGTTTTTCTTTGCATGTCCTCAACGTGGTCAAGGTATAAGGAGTTAGAGTTCGTTCTGGTTGGACCCTTGCAAGATCAGCCTCGCAAACCCCGATGACCTCCCATGGCGGAAGAAAAGAAAGACGAGGGAGCAGGAGATCTTATCAAAATATTGCTCGAGGAGGCCCTCGAGAAACAAAGGAACGTGATGATGGATAACTTTGCTCAGATCCTTCAACGACTTCCCACCTATGGCGCATCTGCATCCAACAACCACTCTGGAGGCGCCACTCCCTTCTAGGTACAGGTAAACTTTGATATTCCTGTATTTCAAGGAAAAATAGATGCACACGCCATCGATAGATGGTTGAATTTTTTGGAAGGGTATTTCTCGGTCCATGATTTATCTGACCGAGAAAGATTATTTTTGCACTCCTCAATGCTGCCCCCCATGTAAAATATTGGTGGGAAACCCACTGTGAGCAAGAGGACGAAGGGGAACCCTCTCTGTTTTCGGCCACACCCACTTGAAATTCATTTCGAGACGGCATCAAGGAACAATATTACCGCGTGGGGAGCTATGACGACAAATACATCCAATGGACCACGTTGCGACAACAAAGGGATCAAGATGTGCACAAACTGAGGAATCTGTTCCATACCCCGCACACAAAGTTGGGTATTAAAGATTCAGAGAGATATTTGGTGCTCAAGTACTGTGGCTGTCTGCACAAACACATTCGGGAGGAAATGGAGTTCCTCGACATTACATCGCTTGGCACTGCATATCGCTATGCCACCAAGATCGAGAAAAAATTTAAGCAGAAGAAGTGAGACTTTGGATTTGAGAATCCAAAATGTGCCCCCAAATCGAAGAACAAGGGGTAAGGCCAAAGCTGTGCGACTTGTTGGGGTTCCCATGTTTTGGCAAGGTTGGAAATACCAAAAGATGAGACAACATCAGAACCACTTTCAGACCGTAGGATCTAGCCCTCCTAGGTCCAAAGAGGGATCTCTCTATGATTGTCAAAGGTGTATGTCCTTGAGGCTCGAGTGTTATGATTTTAGGCTTGTTATAGGCACAAGGTTTGTTTGTTTGATTTTGAGTTTGGTTGTTGGGAACCAGAAAGGAAAGATTCAATATAAAACAAGGATGAGCAAGGAGGATTTTAGGCCAAGGAGAGGAAAATCAGAGGACATCAAGGCCATTGGGCAATGGAGTCAGGAAAGGGTTTACTTGTTGTTCAAATGTGCAAGCTTTCAATTGGGCTAGTCATCTAAAGCATTGGATCTTAAAGATGATATTGGTATGGAATGGTGAGGGAGGAGGAAAACGGTCAAGATTTAGAACATAAAGTTAAAGACCAGCTGGTTGCACAAGGATCATAGTGGACAGGGCTAACTCTAATCCCCAGTGTTCCCAACTCTTCCAGCTAAATCCTAACAAGAACATCTAATAACAGATTCCCTTAATTCATACATCAGAGAGCAGGCAATAACATCTGCTACACTGGTTAAATCAACTGAAATAAATTCTTAGATAAAACGTTAGCAGAAAACATCAAAGGCCGGGAGAGCAGAAACATAGGGTACCTAACAAGGGTAAATCCTATGCTAGATTTCTGATGCAGGCCAGTTGAAATGAAATGAAATGAAATAAAACACAGAGACAGGAAAAAATCACCGCAACTATTAGATCAGGATCCAAAGAAATTTTCTTGTCATATTAAAACACAACACCAATCAAGTACAACATAACTTACAGCTTAATGTTCAGCCTGATGAACCTTCCTCATCCTATCTTACAATCTTACACAGAGAACTTGTCTCAAGAGAAACAACTTGCATTCTACTGATATCCAATCAACCCCTTTACAATGTTTTTCTCAGGAGTTTTATAGCTAAAGAGAAGCAGAGGAGGTAGGTAGAACACTAAATGCAGCATTAATACTCAGAAGAGGAAGAGGGATGAAGCCCATTCTATATATATCCTGTGTATTAATTTCTGGTTTTCTTTGTGTGAACGAATGGTTTTCTCCAGACTTCGGATTGCTCTGATATGACCCTGGATGTACTCTGACTGCAGTATTGTGTAGTACTATTGGTGAATAAACAAAATGACTAAATGGACTACCATGCCTGTGAAACAAATGTTTCTGATAACATAGGATTGTTGTAAATGGGGGGGGAACTTTGCTTGAACACAATATAACCTGAAACAAATCATGTGTACTGTGTCCTTGTTCTGGAAGAAACATTCTGCTGATTTGAAACCTGATTTCATTATTTCCTGCGTGCTGGATCCCCTGTGTGACCCTAGGGATCACTGATTCTGGTGCTTTGCCTCTAAACTACTGCATTAAGGCCCAAACCTTCAATACTGAGCGCTGAAATCCTTAATCATAAGCTGGTTTTTTCCACTGTCCCATGAATGTCTCGATCTTGCAAGATCTGGGCTTTAATGGCGCTGGATAGGGCCTGCGAAGTTTCAAACTCTATCCATGGATGATATTTATGCCGCCGTTACCTTTTCTGACATTTTCCTGTAGTACCAGCTTCCAGTTTTAATTCTGTCTGCTCAATGCACCGCTTACAATGATTCCTGTGAATCATGGCAGTTTTCTGCTTTTCTGAAAACCTTGCAAAAAGATGCAACTCGTTAAGAAAAACAATGGAGGTGGGATGATGCGGATGCCTATGCGAGTGATAGTGGAACTGCGGAGAAATGGTGGAAGAATGCTGTGGAAGGGCGGAGAGCAGCGATGGCGGAAGGTTGACGGTCTGCGACATAAATTAAATGAAAACCTTAAAAAAAATGACCCTTCGAATGAATATATGCTATGGGGTGGCAGAGGTATGGTGAGACACGGGGAGGTGACGTGGCGGGACCAGGTGGCGACGAAAGAGTCAACGGCGGTGGGACAATCCGGACCGTCAGATCCGATAGGAGATCGACGGTGGAAAACACGGCGAAGGGCAATGGACGGTGGGCCAAGGGTATGGAGACCATAGCTTAAACCGTGCGCAGCTTCGTTGATCAATGACCATTGGATCAGGCGCCCAAGTTCTAATGGTTGACATGAATATCGCTGCGCGTCCTGTACCAAACGTTAGCGCGCGATGAGATAGCGGTTTTGAAATCGTACAGGGGCCACACGTCGAACGCTATATGGAATCGCTGGCCGATGAGGAAATACCGCCAACCGCCTGAAGGCAGTGCGATAGAAACCGCCGGGTTTTGAAATACTGCGCTGCGGGGACCACCGGTGGGTAAACTATGAACCGTTGATCTGGCGGTGAATGGACGGCGATGGCGCGATCGGTGGTTTGAACGGGTGAATCACGGGCGCCGCGAGTTTAAACGATCGCCGTTCGATCTATATGGATCAACGGCTGAGAAAGCGCTCGATAAACATATGGGACAAGCGCCTTCGGGGCTAGCGCTTGGTTACAGCGCTGGGTTCTATGGGAGGAAAAGGGTGCGGGGGCTAGGCCGAAAGGGGCTAGGCCCGGACTATGAAGAAAATATGATTTTTGGCCCATTTTAATACATTTTTAAGGTCAGCAACGGGCGGCGATAGGGGAATGAGGGGGATTTAGGCATAAACAAAGAGAGTAGGGATGTTTTAGAGGGGATTTCTGGGATGGAAAGGGGAAATTAGGGTGAAGAAAGGGGACTTTTAGGAAAGTAACAAAGGGGTGGAAATGAAGCATTTTGCAAGGGTATAAAGAGCAGAACAAAGCCTTTAGGAGCATGATACTTTGTTAGCAAGGCTTAGTTACTCATAACAGCAGAGGGGAACAGTCACAAGGCAGGGATCATGCGAAGGCTGCAAGGATGATGTGTTTACAAGGGAAATGCATTCCTTGCAGGCTTATAAAACAAATTAGCTCCTTGTTTGCTTTGTCAAGGAAATTATAAGGGGCTAACAGTGGCTCCACATGGGGATGGCTTCTTCTCGAAGGAGTCAAGAATTCAGAGGATAGATCTTTGGTGTAGGCCAGATGCCTGCTGCTTTACACATCCATTTTTCTTTGATCAGCTGCCACAATATGAAGACATTACATCAGCAGAAAAACTTTCCCGACAAACTACCTACCCACACTACAATCCTAACATTTTTTCTTCTTCAAGGGTGCATTTGAGCTAGCAGACCCTTTACATCATTTACTTTTATAACAGAAAATAAACCTATTCTAAATCTACCCTTATTGCTCCATGAGACCAGATTAGACTGTTGGCCTCATATGTTTCTCTACCTAATCTAATATCTGTTGGGATTAAACTGTCCAGCAGATTTCTTCTCTATATTCTATGACAGAAATTGAAACACAGTCAAGCCAAGATTAGATTATCTGACTTGTTGTGGATCCAAGGCATAAAAACAGTTGCACATGGACAAAATTTGCAGAAAAATGAAAACAAAAACTATGAAGGCTTGGGATCTGGAACTTGAGGTATCCTTCTTCTCTTCGTGACTCAAGATTTGAGCATGTTAGAGTCACTTCCTTTCTTCATCTCAGCTTTGGTTTTGGGCATGTTAGAGCGGATTCTTCTTCCTTCTTTGTTGGTCCAGATTTTGGGCATGTTAGGACCAGCTGTTTTACTTTCTTTGGCTCAGGTTTTGAGTTTATTAGAGCCAATCTTTTGCACATCGGAGGTTCATGTTTTAAGCATGTCTAAACCTCTCCCTTTCCTCTGTTTTTTGAAGCATTTTTCTCTTTTCTTGAAAATAAAAAGCTACAAAGGTATGTACAATGGAAATGAAACTGGAAATTGTAAATCAGCAGAAGTAGTGTTTGAGCATCCTGCCATTGAAAGGACCCCCAAACAGCTATGTGCCATCTAATTCCTGTAGGAAGAAAGCATTGGGACCCACAGTGGCTTGGATGATGTATGGGCCCTGCCACAAGCTGTCAAACTTGCCATGTTTTCCTTTGTCCTCTCTTCTTGAGTCCCACTTCAGAACTTTATCCCCAATTTTGAAATCGACAGCTTTGGTTCTTTTGTCGAACAACTTCTTTATGTTTTCCTGAACTCTGATAGCTCTATTATAAACCTCTTCCCTTGTTTGCTAGAGATGAATTTTCTGGTTTATTCTCCTCACCATAATGTCTTCTTCTGTTTGAATCTCCTGGAGCAGCTTGATCACTGGTACCCCAAGGCTGCTAGGAAATACTACTTCTGTTCCATAGACAAGCTGAAATGGTGACATGCCAATGGATTTTTTGGTTGTAAGCCTGTCAGCCCACAAGGCATGTATCAACTTGTTATGCCATGAATTTTTGTTCTCTTCTAGCAGCTTTTTGATGATGGCCACCAGGCTCTTGTTTGATGACTCAGCTAAGCCATTACCTTGAGGGTAATAGGCAGTTGAATGAAAGAGTGCTATTTGATACATGTGACAAAAATTAACCATTTTCTTGGATCCAAAAGCAACAGCATTATCGGTGATTATTTTCCTTGGGTAGCCAAACCGAGAGAGGATATTACCTTCTAGGAACCTAATGATGACTGAATCTGTGGCGTTTCTAGTAGGTATGGCCTTTATCCACTTAGTGAAGTAGTCTGTAGCGGTTAAGATCCATTTGTGTTGTGCAGAAGAAGCAGGGTGGATTTCTCCTATGAAATCTAGGCCCCATTGCATAAAAGGACCTTCAACAGTGATGGGTTGTAAAGGGAGGGGGAGGAGTTTTCTTTTACCTTCAAAGATCTGGCATTTGTGACAGGAAATTATCATTTTATGGGTATCATTGAAGAGTGTAGGCCAATAATAACCAGCTCTGAGTATTTTATTTGCAGTGGCTTTCCAACTCAGGTGGCCTCCACACTCTCCAGCATGGAACTCTTGTCTAATCCTCTCAGCTTCAGCTTCAGGCAAACATTTAAGCAATAGGCCATTTGGATTTTTCCAATATAAATTTTCATTCAGAATGCAGTAATTTCTGGCTTTTAGTTTTATGAATCTGGCCTTGGTCTTTGACAGTTCAGGAGGAGCATTAAGGTTGGTGAGCACGTAAAGGATATCTTAATACCATAGAGAGTTCTGAAACTTTTCCTCAACAGTGGGATCAGGTAGTCCTCCCTGCTCATCCAAGGAATTTACCATGTTAATTTCCAGGGCTTGCAGATTCGATTCGGCCATTAGTTTAGCTAGGCCCTACCCTTTGATTAGTTTGGTGGGTTTAATCTCAAGGTCGTATTCTAGAATCACAGCAATCCATTTGCCCCTTTTCCCATCAGGATCTTGGGACAATATATCTTTGACAACTATGTTAGGCACATAAGCTACAGTGTGAGAATGCAATATGTACACCCTAAAGTCCTTTAAGGCCTTGAATAAGGCATAGGCCTGTTTTTCCATTATGTTGTATTTCAAGGGTGCATCTCTGAGCGCTTTGCTGAAAAAGGCAATTGGTTGCTCCATTCCCTTTTTGTTTTTCTGCAGAAAGACAACAACTATTGTATGCTCAGAGGCAAATGAAAAGATTAGAAAATCCTTTGAGAAATCAGGGCTAATCAGAACAGGAGCTTGGGTGAGTGCAAGTTTCATTGATTCAAAAGATTGTTTATCTCCTACAGTCCATTTAACTCCCACTCCTTTCTTCAGCATGTTAGTCACGTTCCTAAGGTGTTCAGCCGGGTTGGGAATAAATCTCCTAAGGAAGTTTATTTTCCTAATGAAGGACTGTAATTCTTTGATGTTCCTCAGGTGTGTGATTTGTTGTATTCCCTCAACTCTCTGTGGGTCTATCCTAATTCCCCTCTTAGATATAATATGGCCAAGGAGTTTTCCTTCTTGTAGCCCAAACACAGTCTTTTTAGGATTTAGTGACAGACAAAACCTTCTGCATTTTTCAAACACTTTCCTCAGATGTTCTAGGTGTTCTTCCTCAGTCTTGGAGTAGACTATTATGTCATCCAAATAGATGACAATAAAGTGTCCTATCTCATCTGAAAAATCTATGTCCATTTCTCTTTGGAAGGTGGCTCCAGCATTCATCAGTCCAAAGGGAATTTTTACATACATAAAGGTGCCCCAGGGAGTGGTAAACGCCATTTTGAGTTGATCTTCTGGGAGTACTAAAACTTGGTTGTATCCTGAAAAACCATCCAAAAGAGAAATCCTTTTAGAGCCTACTACCTGTTGTAGAATGTGTTCCATTTTTGGCATAGGGTAGTTGTCCTTGAGTGAGGCTCTATTAAGATTTCTGAAGTCTATACACAGTCTGATTTCCCCTGTTTTCTTTCTTACAGCCACGAAGTTTGATACCCAGTCAGAGAACCTCACAGGAACTATTATGCCTACTTCGTACATCTTTTTAATCTCTTTTTCAACCGCAGGAAATTGTTTTGGGTTTATCCTACGAAGTTTTTGTCTGAAGGGTTTCTGATTTTCTTTTAAAGGTATTTTGTGCTGTATGAAATTTGTGTCATAGGCCTTTAAGTCTTCATAACTCTAGGCAAACACATCAATGAATTCTTTGAAAAGGTCAATTTATTTTTTCTTCATGTCTGCAGGTAAAGACTTAGCCAGTTTAATCATTTTGGGTTTATCTTCAGTGCCTATGTTGCATTCTTCCACATCAGAGTCTGCATGTTCTATAGTGGGATTTTTTTCCATCATTAAAGTCAAAGAGATCCTCTAAGGGTGTCAGGCCTCTGGGTATATTCTTGTCTTTGGCCTGCAACACCTCTACCTCTTCACTATCTGCATTTTCACATTTACGGTCTGGATTTTCAGTCTGTTCATCTAAAGAGTTTATTTCTATGTTACAGGGTGTTTTTTCCTCATCTGAGGATTCTTCACTTAGGCAACTACTTTCAGATTTGGAGTCTGAATCAAGAAATTCAAACTCATTTCTGCCTACCAGAAAATCCTCAATCTGTTTATCACCTTCAAAAACCTGCCAATATTTTTTATTGTCCGGCACTGCAGGTCTGAATTTGGTCTGTATGATGATTTTCTGACCGCTGGGAGTCTTAGGGTATGAACTAGCTAGACAAGCTAATTCGTTTGCAATGACATTTTTACCCCTAGGGACGAACACTAATTTGCATTCAACAAACGTTTTCAGTAGATCCATAGTGTCATTCCTATATGCTCTCAGTCTAGGATGTTTCGCTGTGTATCCACCATTCACCTGTTTAATAATCATCTCAGAGTCCCCATGCACATAAATCCTACGGGCTCCTAATTTCTTCAACAGATTTAAGCCCAGGATTAGAGCCTCGTATTCTGCAACATTATTTGTACATTTGAAATGCAGGTTACAGGCATGGCTCTCCGCGTAGTCATTCTCTGTATTGTGTAACCATACTCCTGCCCCAGCAGTTCTTCTTGTGCAGGACCCATCGAAAGTCATTTCCCACAAGGGTTCAAACTTGTTTTTGCTATCATTTATTTCCCTATAGCTGGGTTTGCCATTATGTTGCGTTATAGGGTCTGCACTAGGCTGTGAATTGTTCGGTTCTTTGTGCGGCGTAAGAGTTTGCGGGAGAGGACTGGTTGGTTGTTCTCCTTCTGTTTGTTGTTCACTCAGAGTTAGGTCTCCACCGCATATCCTATAGGTTTCATTGCAGTTTTCTTCTTCATCGTCCTCTAAATCCAGAGCAGCCATTATGTTAAAATTCATGGCCCCTGCCTCTTCAATCTTATCCCTTTTTTGGGACTCTGAGCCTTCTAAGGATTCATCGTTACAAAAAATGAAGGAGTCAAGGTCTGTATGTACAGAATAAATAGGTAAATTTTCTGGTTTTTCAGGGCTACTGACTAGGAACTTCATCTGTGCCTCCCTATACAGTTTTCTAGACTAGCCAAAGATAGGAATTGTGGCATATGAGAAATCCATCTGCATTGTACCCTGCAGCTTAGCTCCCCAATATCTTGATAGTAACATGCCATACTTAGGAGGTACATCTACCACCACAACATCCATTACCATACATTTAGCTGGGATTTGAGTTAAGCTCAGACACAAGTCTTTGATCAGGTCTAGGCATTTTACCCTGCTAGAGTCAAAAGAGTATAAATCTTTGTAGGGACGAGTTATTTCTAGACCTAACCTCTCCATGACTACCTTAGGCATTAGGTTGTGAGATGCTCCAGAGTCATGCAGAGCATTGTACAGGATCTTATCATGAATGTTGAGACTGATATAGAAGGGTGGAACTACCCCCTCCTGAAGTTTTCCCTCTATCTTTGGACCGAATAGGAGAGCTGGTTGATCATCATTTAGATTTACAGTGTCATTGTTTTCACCCAGTTTCAACGCTTTCAAATTTTGGCCTTTATATACATCCTGAGTGGCCAGCTCAGATAGTGGTACAGAAATTTTGATTTTTGCAATCTCACTCTCCAAATTGAAAGTGGACTGACTCTTAGAAATGTTCACTTCTGTTTTGTTTGCCACTGCCTTAGTGGCTGAATTAGTTTTCTGATTCTCATTACATACAGGGTTTGTGACTGTTTTATCAGGAGCACTAACTGTAGTGCTAGTGCTACTGGTTGGTTGACTTTTTTTGTCAGTTTTTGGGTTGTCCTTTTCTTTGTTTTTCCCAGAACTTTCAGCTGCTGATTTGCTACTTTCAGCAGTGACTTTAGAAGTTTTTTCAGGTCTTTTCTTGATGGTGACCTCAGGAGCCTTTGGTTTGGAAGTCTCCTGGTCCTTCTTACTTCTGAGTTCATATTTTTCTCTGACCTGCATCATGGCATTTTCAAATCCTAATATGTAATCTTCAGATTCTAACCATTCCTCATCCCAACAAGAGGGTGAGGGTTGATCTTCCTCTGAGTAACAGTTGTGGATTGAATCTTCTGTTTTAAACATGCTTATTGTGTTCCCTTCAGACTCCTCTATGTTTCCCTCATCCTCGTCGAGAAATTTTTGGAATGGTGGAGTAACTTGTTGATCTGATTCTCTTTGCCTGTTGGGAGTGTTATTGTTTCTTCTAAAGTTCTGGTTCTGGTTCTCGTTTTTGTTCTGATTGCTAACTGTGACAACCATATTTTCCATCATTTGCTGTAGCTTTTCCACATTCTTGGATAATCTGTCATAATTGGGATCAGAAGTGGAAGCTACATTGTCATCCCTATATGTTACCCTTTTCTCGGCTCTCAATCTTGCTCTTTTCTCAATTAGATTCGCCTCAATACTCACTATTCCTTTCTGCATGTCCTCTAATGTGTTATACTCTTTATCCCTAAGCTCATAGGCCATGTCAGCATCAAACCCTTCGGGGTATTTCGCTAGGGCCATACCTTGGGGAGGTCTCATATGTGGAGGGAGGGCATTGTAAATGCTGTTAAACCTTTTTGAGTAATCATGGACACTCTCTCCTACATTTCTTTTAAGGATCATGTATTCTGCTAGGAGTTGGCGAGGGTTTGCCCTAGTTTCCCATTTTTTTATGAACTTCTGATATAGAGCTAGGAGATCTTGGATACTACTAGGAGGCAAGCCTTTAAACCATTTCTTCACATCACCTCCTAAGCTTTGAGCGAAAATTCTCATTTTGACTGTCTCATCATCAATTTCCATATATTCAAAGGAATCTTCCATCTTATCTACGTGTTGCTGAGCTGTGATGGACTCTTTGGCAGTGAAATGTGGAATCTTTGAATAATAATCATTTGGTAAGGGTACTAGAGGTTGAGGTAAAACTAGAGGTGCATACCAGGCTACCATGACGAGTTCTGATGAGGTAAAGGGTTAACTTGGGCAGCTGGTATATGGATGACAGGAATATTATGACCAGCAGAAGACTGATGAGCAGACCTAGGGTGACTGAGCCCCAAGTTTTGTATGAAATGTATATCAGGAGGTGTTGATGGAGGGGTCTGTCTGTTCCCAAGGTGTCTACCACTTTGGTGTGGTGAATCAGGAAGCTCAAGGCCTAGCTGATCTAGATCACTGAATGACCTAGTTATAGGTAATCTGTTAGGTTGGTCTAGGTCAAGGTGAGAGTGTGATAGAGTTATAAGATCTTCTGGTGTAGAATTATCTCTAAAGATGTGACTAGAAACAGTTGATTTTTTAAGTGCCGGAGCTCCCTTGAGGATACTCTCAGGGTTGTCAACTATTTCAGGTGGGTCTGGGTTAAGGTAAGCTCTTGTATGAATGGTTCTAGAAGCCAGAATGTTGTTTCTGACCAAGCAGCTTAACCCTACTTGTTACTTCTACTGTGGTTGATGTTGCTATGGAGGCGGGTCTCCCAGTGGAGTCTTATGTGAAACCAAGCTAATCAGCAGGCCTACTGATCACCAGTGGAGTCTTTGATCTTTTAGGAGCTATGGAGTCACCAGGTGGTGTTAGGTAAATTGACTTGTGATTATAGTCAATTTTTATCGAGTTAAACAATGATGGTTTTGGGGCACATGGTATTGTGAACTCATGGTTTTAAATTCATGGTATTGCATGTAATGGAGCTTATAAAAGGATTGGAGGACTTCATTGTAATGTAAGGCCTGGAGGTGAGCGGTGAAGGCTCACTTGGCCGGATTGGCCAGGGTTTGGCCAATGGTTAATGAAATTTCATTGGTTGGGTTTTTCCCGGTTAAACATTGTGTTTATGTTTATGTGATTTGTTGCTGAGTTTTGTATGTGTATTATTCTCTCGATAAATATTTTATTTCTACATTAAATTCCTAAAAAATGGTATCAGAGCCATATTTGGCTTCAAAGGGACGCTTTTGCAGCCAAGGGTTTTATTGGCCTGTGAATGGAGAAATCAATGCAGCCTTTTGCAGATTTGGCCATACGGAGCATGGTGTTTCTAGGAAATAGGAAATATCCAATTGATTGATTCCATGGGGAATTCCATGGAGGGTTCTCAATGGATAAAGAGAACAATGGTGCATCCACAACCCAGATCTGGCGACTAGCAGTGATAAGAAGTTGGTTCGAGAAATTCAGAGATGAGAGGATGTTTGCACGTGGATTAATTAATTGATGAATTGATGAATCATGTATCCGAAGAGAACCTCCAGAGGACCCAAGTGTTACGCAGGTCGGTGACCCATGTAATCCGCAGATGGGTTCTTTATATGGACATTGATTTCATATGTACAAAGACAAAGAATAATGAAACAATTTTTTATTATTATTATAATGAGTTAATTTTTTATATGTAAATGGGCACATCGTCGTAAGACCCGGTATGGCATGCGTACCCTCGGGTAATCACTGTAATCACCGGTAAAGTCCGGGTTAGACCTAGTGATAGGGGGGATGTCAGTTAACAATTACCTCCGTAAAAAATTTGAGGGGGAAGACAGAGTGAGCCTTCGGGTTGTCTCACTTAGCAAAGCCTGGTCAATTTAGTCAAGGAACCCCAAGTCAAGTTTAAGGGGGGAATGTTAAAAATTGACTTTTGATTATAGTCAAGTTTGACCGAGTTAAACAATGATGGTTTTGGGGCACATGGTATTGTGAACCCATGGTTTTAAGCTCATGGTATTGCATGTAATGGAGCTTATAAAAGGCTCGGAGGACTTCATTGTAATGTAAGGCCTGGAGGTGAGTGGTGAAGGCTCACTTGGCCGGATTGGCCAGGGTTTTGGCCAATGGTTAATGAAATTTCATTGGTTGGGTTTTTCCCCAGATTTGGGGTTTTCCCGGTTAAACATTGTGTTTATGTTTATGTGATTTGTTGCTAAGTTTTGTATGTGTATTATTCTCTCGGTAAATATTTTATTTCTACAGTAAATTAACCACCATTCCTCTAGGAGTTCTCTTCAGATACATGATTCATCAATTAATTAATCCACGTGCAAACATCCTCTCATCTCTGAATTTCTCGAACCAACTTCTTATCACTGCTAGTCACCAGATCTGAGCTGTGGTAGCACCATTGTTCTCTTTATCCATTGAGAAACCCTCCATGGAATTCCCCATGGAATCAATCAATTGGATATTTCCTATTTCCTAGAAACACCATGCTCCGTATGGCCAGACCTGCAAAACGCTGCATTGATTTCTCCATTCACAGGCCAATAAAACCCTTGGCTGCAAAAGTGTCCCTTTGAAGCCAAATATGGCTCGGAGCACACTGTATGACTCGGACACCACATATTCCCGACAATGGTATGATATTGTCCACTTGGGCCTAAGCCCTCATGGCTTTGCTTATGGGCTTTACCCCCAAAAGGCCTCATACCAATGGAGATATTTGTCCATCCTTATATACCCATGATCCTCCCCACTTCTAGTCAATGTGGGACTTTGGTCGTATACCCAACAGGTGGAAGGTTTAGGGTGTTATAGGAGTGCACTGTCCACCACAGTGCTTGTGAAATATCCCTTTAGAGGATATCCTAAGAACACAGCAAAATCTAACCAGAGATTGACTGGGAGGGCATTTACCAGATATGTTACCTCTAAGAGAGGATGAGATCTGGAGGCTACCTGGCCCTTTCCAGACTCTGTCTAAGAGTATGGGGTAAAACACACAAGAGGTAAGTGGAAGGTAAGTGCAAGCGTTTCACTACCAACCTGACCGGAGATTCTAGTTTTCTGAGGTTCTTGAGATGAAGTGAGATGAAAAATACTCAGAAAATCCCCAGTGGAGTCGCCATTATGTTGGGGTTCCCATGTTTTGGCCAGGTTGGCAAGACCAAAAGATGAGACAACATCAAACCACTTTCAGACCTCAGGATCTAGCCCTCCTGGGTCCAGAGAGGGATCTCTCTATAATAGTCGAAGTATATATGTCTTTGAGGCTTGAATGTTATGATGTTAGGCTAGTTATAGGGCTTGGAGTTTGTTTGTTTAATTTTGAGTTTGGTTGTTGGGAATCAGGAAGGAAGGATTCAATATAAAACAAGGATGGGCAAAGAGGATTTTAGGCAAAGGAGAGGTAAATCAGAGGACATCAAGGCCATTGGGCAATGGAGTCAGGAAAGGGTTTACTTGCTGCTCAACATGCAAGCTTTCAATTGGGCTAGTCATCTAAAGCATTGGATCCCAAAAGATTGATAGGGGTATGGAATGGTGAGGGAGGAGGAAAACGGTCAATATTTAGAACACAAAGTTAAAGACCAGCTGGTTGCACAAGGATCCTAGTGGACAGGGCTAACTCTAATCCCCAGTGTTCCCAAATCTTCCAGCTAAATCCTAACAAGAACATCTAATAATAGATTCCCTTAATTCATACATCAGAGAGAAGGCAATAACGTCCGGTACACTGGTTAAATCAACTGAAATAAATTATTAAATAAAACGTTAGCGTAAAAACAATATCAAAGGCCGGAGAGCGTTAAAAAATTGATATGGTACCTTAACAAGGGTAAATCCTATGCCGTACTTATGATGCGAAAGCATTGAAATGAAATGAAATGAAATAAAACACAGAGACAGAAAACATCACCCACAAATTTATTAGATCGATCCATTGAGGTGGGTGTTTGTTATATTAAAACACAACACCAATCAAGCATAACATAACTTACAAACTTTAATGTTCACTCAAGGAACCTTTTCAACCTATCTCTACAATCTTTGCTACGACAATTTGTCTCAAGAAACAACTTGCATTCCCATCAGATATCCAATCAACCCCTTTGTTTGGTCAATTTAGTGTGTCCTAAATTGCTGCATTTAATTTGTCAATCCGGGATTCAAGTCAAGGAAAAGTGGCGACTATATGTGCAAGATAACCTATTTCTTAACTTTTTGTCGTTTTTGGTTTTCTAAGATGAAATGGAAATTATAAAAATGAAAACAAGTATGGTTATGTTTGTTCAAGGAAATGATATCCTCTATAATGATTTACCAACTTGAAACTTAAAAAGGAATTTGAAACTTACAATGACAAAACTTGAAAGGAAATGAAAATGTGTTGTTGAAATGAAAAGATGCTGCTAGTCTAATGAATCAAAACAATGAACTAGTGAGCATGAAACCAAACTATTCTTGCTGCTGTCTAAACATAAAATAAATTATGCTGAAAGAAATCCAAAAGTTGCAATAAAGTAAATCTAAATCAATTTACATCAACTTGTCTTCTGATCCCTCCTCATTAGTCCAGCTATGATTTTCGGAAGTAACCATGAACAACTTGAGTAACCTATGCATTCAATCTATAGCAAACTAATATCAAATCATAAATTCATAATTCAACTTCTCACTATCACTCCCTCATGTATTTTCTGAGGCAATCAAGATGTCATGGCACAATTTAATATATTCAAATTTGCAAAGGAAACTAATACCAAACTACATAGACTATAATACAATCCCTCACCATCACTCAAATTTCGTGGCTTTTATAACCGAAGATGTTATGAGTAGTTTAACATATCTAAATTTAACTACCTAAGCAAATGAGCAATCCTAATTAAACAAAGGAAGACTAAATTAAAATGTAAACTAAAACAAATTAGCAATATAACAATGTTAATTCCATGTCATTAGTCAAAAAAGCTATGAAAATGCTCGGGCTGCCTATCTATAACCTGAAACAAGAACACTGATCAGTGATTAATAACATAAAACATGAAAGACAGAAGTGAAATGGAAAGCATGCAAGATTATAAACATAAATGAAGCATATATACCATGAAAGATGCAGTGTATAAATGTGTGAATGGATTATGGCACAATGAACTTTAAAGAAATAAAACAAGAACTATACACTAATGCACAAAACCTTAGCTGAGCAGGGGCCCTCTACACCAGCCTTGGCAACAATCTTCAGGTACGAATTAAGTCTAGAAACAGAGTCTTCTTATATTAAAATGCAGTCATAACAGTAAGGTAGTATTACGGCACTAAGGCAGCGTAATTACATTACAGAGCAGACTAATAAAAGATAACAGAGACTTAATCGAGACTAACTCCATATGCGTATGCAAACGCGTTATTTATAACAAGAGAAACATAACTAATTCCTAAAGTTTATGTTGGTGGAGAACACGTAGACCATTACGTCCACGGATCTAGGATCATGGCCGTGTTGGAAAGTAAATCTATGAGGACTGGATGCTTGAATTCGGCTATGGAGCCATGTACCGCATGTCGACTTGTCCTCCCAACTTCGAACTCACTTAACTCCCTTCACGTGGACAATAAAATGTAGTCCGTCACCGTGAGACTCTATGGTTGACTTCATTTGGACGCCTTTGACCTCAGCTTCTTTGGGAGTGAGTTGCTCTTGAACCAATAGGACACTAACCATGTCCAAACTATTTATGACTTGCCCATGTGGCCCGTTTTTCCTATAGACACCGTAACATGTAGTTTCGTTGCATCGACGCGAAATAGGAAGAATGGCGAAAGCGGCAAGACTCCGTTAAAATTAGATGAGAAAAATCTAAATCAAACAGTAGACACAAAAATATAGTTAAAAACCATGTTAGATGCTCTTTTGCAATTAACATACAATGATATTGACAACTTGGGAGGTTCAGGTGAGTGAAAGAGGTATAGAAAAGTGTATGGAAAAAATGCAGAATTGAGACTCAACATACCCCCACTGTGAAGGTGTTGCATGTCCTCATGCAACCAAAATTTTGGTAATCCTTCCTCAGTTCATATGCCTTGACACTTCAGCCAGCACGTCTAATCCTCTCCTCCTCTTCCTTGGAGCTGCCAACATTCTGGGTTTCTTCATTAAGCACCTAAATTTGATATTAATCAAAGGTTCGCTTCAATTTCTGGCATTTCCTATTCAATTTCTTGTTCTTCTTCTGCCATATTCCCAGATGTAGCATGGTATTATCATGGATGATTTTGTCCAGTTTGCCTTGTTCTTTCAATGTCTCATTTTCATTTTTGATGTGCCTATTTAAAAGCTCTAGCTCAAAAATTCCCTGTTTTAGTGATTGGACTAAATCATCCTGTATTGTATGAGGCTGAATGGATGAAGTACTAGGACCTGTTGCTGCCTTTTCCAAAGATTCTATATAGTCATATACTTCCTGTTGCTTGGGGTCTATTTCAGGTATCATTTTTATTGGGCTATTTCAAAATGCCGTGAAGGAGAGTTATCGTTCAAAAACTGGCCGAGGAGTGGCTCACATCAACATCTTGCTGAGAATGGGATGGACTATGGTCAATGCCTGACTGAGAATGAAATGAACCAGGTTCACTAACTGACTGAGATGGACTATGGTCAGCTGGGGACTATTCAGATGTCTCTTCTCCTAAATCAATGAAATGAGGACCCTTAATTTGCGTTTTCTTCAATTTCCCCTTAAGTCTGCTACTTCTTCTCACACGTTGTGGTACACTATCCTTTTTTTTTTGTTTTCCTTTCTCTGTCTTCTTGGCCATAGATGACTGTTTTTGAAGATAAACTAATCTTTCAGATAACACTTGATGATCTTCTTCTTCTTCAGAAGGAGTTTGATGTATAGCCTCAATAGTTTTCCTCTCTTTTGGTGTTATTGGCTTCTTACCCTTGATTTCTTTCTTCTTCCTCTTTGAAAGTCTCTCTTCCCTATCAGTTCTTTCAATTGTAGTAGTAGGAGTATTTTGAATTTCTTTAATTGCTCTTTTTCTCCTACTTCTTCTTGCTGTGCTACCTTCAGGAATTTCTTGAGTAGGAGTAATTTGAGTTTCATCATTTATTCTTTTTTCTTCTACCCTTCTTGTTGTACTAAATTTCAGGAAATTCCCCGAGGTTCCTCAAAGAAATTTCTAACTTAAATTGTTCCCATGTGTCTTTTCTTCTTTAACTCATTTTCAATCAAAAATTTTACTTATATTTTAAGATACATAGATGTGGTTCTACATCTCCTCTAAATGTTTCCCCGAACACCATGGACATTTTCTTCAACCATTGAATAGAATTTAAGGGAGATTTATAGAGTTTGATTATCTAGAAAAATTCATCAAGAACTCCGGCATGGTACATGACATGGACCCAAACGTCTTCACATAGACATATCTTCTCGAATAACTAAAGAAAGCAGCCCATTCCTCTTTTCAATGCATGCACATGAATTCCTCTTTAAAAATAGTTATGTCCACACTAACATCTCTGCAAGACCACCTCTCCATGCTTCATCACCGATACTTTTATTCTTAAACCAACGCTCACCCTCTTGAAGAAGTTCCGTGGCTGTTGCTATAGATGCTTCATTGACCGCAAACCTAAGGTCTCCAATCTCTGCTTCCAAGCCATTAAACGACCTTGCGAATGCCTTCGTCACTTCTTTATGATAGCCTCTGAATTTCTGGATAAACCGCAGTCAATTTGCTTTCTTCAATATATCCCTTACTTGCGAATATCCCTCCATAAACTTCGGTCCTTCCGGTTCTGCTCTTAGCAATTTACCCATTTTTTCTTTCTGCTCTTCAAAGACTTGCTTGCGTGAAGGAGGGTTGAATGGAAGTAGAACGGTTGAATGCACGGAGATGAGCACAATGACTGTGGGTAAATGTCAGAGAGTGGTATACAGACTATAGCGTAGTAGTAGGAGCGAATGGAGGAATAACAGAGAAGGTTTTGTGAGCAATAACAGAGATACGCTGCTGTGAGGTTAACAAGAGTATAACACATCCGCGTTGTTTTGAAATTTGGTGGCTGCAAAATAAATGTAAGCACGTTTAAACAACGGCTATGGATTTTATGCGGCTGAAAGAGGCCGTGGTCAAATCAACTACGTCTCATTTTCATAGGTGGAATATCGGAGTATGAGTGAAGATCGAAGGTTTAATTATGGGACCGTTTGAGAATGAATGCGGGAGGATCATATGGAGATCGTGAAAGTGTTACGGAGTTCGTCAATATAATCATTGCACATAATGGATGGAGCTTATGGTTTAGAACTATATAAAAATGTTTTTTCAATGCTATTTGAAATGAATTTTACTCATACCTTGGAATCTTTGCCTTTTTCTTTGGTCTTCAATTAGTTGCTCCTCATTGATATCTTGAATGCTCCATGTCTCTCAACTTTGATCCTCTCACCGCATTTTATTTCATGATTATGGAAATAATATCCGACCGTACATTCTTTTGAAAACAGAGTAGTAGCTGCGGAATCTGCTTCTGGCTGCGGAAACTGGAGTCAGCTGCGGAAACAGATGTCAGCTGCGGAAACTGACACAGCTATTACTTGAATGAATGGAGATGAACAGATGACAAATGAACAGATGGAAATGGTCATGAAAAAGATTTTTATTGATGAAATAGAATGAAATAGATAAAATGAAATGGAATGGAGTGAAATGAAGTGAAATGAAATGGAATGAAGTGGAATGGAATGGAGTGAATGGTCACAAAACTTGTGAAATGAAAGAGAGAGATTTTTTTTTATTTTTTATTTTTGGAAAATATAGAGTGTCAGGTGTTCCTAATTTTCACCCTATATTTTCTGTATAAGACTGCCAATCAGTGATTGGTTTTCAAGCTTATACAATTTTATTTATTTTTAACTGAAAAGAACAAAAGCTAGGCTGGTGGAGAAGAAGAATTCTTCTGTACCAGCCTGATTGCAAAACTTTCTTGAAACATTTTGACAAAATCCTCTTTTGAGAGTGGCTTATGATAAACTTTCAATCTATGGCCATTCACAATAAGAGGAGTTTGAAACTCATCAATGGTCTTGATTCTTACCGCTCCATTGCTAAAGATCTTGTCAATCTCATATGGCCCAAGCCAATGAGTCTAAAATTTTCCTTGAAAATCTTTAAACATGGAATCAAATAACAATGCCCAATCTCCTTCTTGAAACTTCTTCTCTTTGATGTACTTGTCATGCCATTTAGCTCTTTGATATTGAACTAGATCAGTTCTTAAAATTTCTTCTTGTCTGATCTCATCTAGCTCATTCAATTGCTCCATTCTATGCTTTTGGGCTTCTGATAAGTTCATCCCCAATTGAACTGCTATCTTGAAGGTCTTGACTTGGAACTCAATGGGGAGAAAGACTTCTTTCCCATAAACAAGTTCATAGGGAGAATGTCCTATTGTATTTCTCCATGTAGTTCTGTAGGCCCACAAGGCTTCAGGAAGCCTTTCTGCCCAATCTCTTCTATGTAGATGAACAGTTTTGGTGATGATACTTTCAAGAACTTTATTTGTGGACTCCACTTGACCATTTTCTTGCGGATGGTAAGGAGTAGATATTTTGTGTTTGATTTTGTATTCTTCCATCAACTTCTCCACCAAATTGGATGTGAATTGACTCCCTTGATCTGTCACAATTTCTCTTGGAACACCAAAGCGAGTAAAAATATCCTCATAAAGAAAATGAACAACTGAATTTTCAGTAGCAGATACTAATGCTTTGGCTTCTACCCATTTAGTAACATAATCAGTACAAACCAATATATACTTATTTTGCTTAGATGGTGGATTAATAGGTACAATGAAATCTAAAGCCCATTTTTCAAAGGGTTCAATGAGTACCTGTGTTTGCAATGGCATTTCATTTGAAAGGGTAGGTTTCCCTACTCTTTGGCAACTATCACACCTTTTGACATATTGTTTTGCATCTTTGAAGAGGGAAGGCCAATAATATCCCAAGGAAAGGATTTTATAGGCCGTCCTTTTGTCCGCAAAGTGTCCGCCGCATGGTTCATCATGACATGCCTTAAGAATATCGGGCATTTCATCTTCCCTGACACATCTTCTGATCACAAGATCTGGCCCTGTTTTAAACAATTCGTTAGAAATCCATGAATATTTTGAACTCTCCTGAATAATTTCTCGTTTTTCACTTGGAAATAAATGTGAAGGCAGTTTCCCTGTAACCAAATAGTTAGCAATATCTGCATACCAAGGAGTCTTAATAGTTACTGCAAACAAGTATTCATCAGGAAACTTATCCTCTACGGGAGAATCTTCTTTAGTATTCTGAATCCTAGACAAGAAATCAGCTACTGTATTTTGTTTTCCTGGTCTATCCAACACAGTAATATTGAATTCTTGCAAAAGTAAGAGCCATCTTGTCACTTTGCCATTAGTAACAGGTTTGTTCATTAAATATCTAATTGCAGAATGGTCATTATGAATAAAAGTTTCATAGCCTGTTATGTAATGTCTAAACTTATTAATTGCATGAACAACAGCTAAAAACTCTTTTTCAGTCACAGTATAGTTCAACTTTGTGGGAGTCAAATTTTTACTGGTGTAATAAATGGCATAAGGAACTAAATCTTTTTGACCCAACACAGCTCCTAGAGCTGTATCTGAAGCATCCGTAGAAATATGAAAAGGGAGTTTCCAATTTGGTCCTCTCAAGATAGGTGCTTCGGATATTCTTGTTTTCAAAGTTTCAAAAGCTGATTGACAATCAGGATCCCATTTAAATTCACAGTCTTTTGTAAGCAATTTGAAGAGTGGAGATGCAATTTTAGTGAAGTTTTCTATAAATCTTCTATAGTAACCAGTAAATCCTAGAAAAATTCTAACATATCTTTGACAATTTGGAATAGGCAACTTGGAGATGACTTCAACTTTTGATCTATCAACCTTAATCCCATCTCCTGAAATATGATGTCCTAAAACAATCCCTTCGGTAAACATCATAAAGCATTTTTCATGGCTTAATGAAAGGTTTGTTTCTTTACATCTTATGAGAACTTTTTCCAAATTTTCTAATGCCTCTTCAAATGAATTACCATAAACTGTAAAATCATCCATATAAACCTCTACACAATCATGGATTAGATCAGAAAAAATTCCTAGTACTGCTCTTTGGAATGTTGCTAGTGCATTACATAACCCAAAAGGAAGCACTCGGTAGGCAAAAGTTCCCCATGGACAAGTAAATGTGGTCTTATCTTGATCTTCAAGTGCTACCTGAATTTGATTATAGCCACTAAAACCATCCAAAAATGAAAAGTACTTTTTACCTGCTAATGTATCTAATACTTGATCGATAAAAGGCAAAGGAAAGTGATCCTTCAAAGTTGCTTTGTTCAATTCCCTGTAATAAATGCATACCCTCCATTTACCATTCTTTTTGGGTACTATAACCAAAGGAGAAACCCATCGGCTATTTGAAATTGGATAAATGAAGTTTACATTGAGTAGTTTTTGGAGCTCTTCTTTCACTATCTCCCTAAGATTTGGATTCATCCTTCTTTGAGGTTGTTTGATTGGTCTACTGTTTTCCTCAATATAGATGTGATGGATGCAAGTCTTAGGATCAATACCCTTCATGTCAGTATACTCCCATGCAAATGCAGTAGAATGTTTTTGCAAGATTTTGGTTAGTTCTTCTTGTTGTGACTTTTCCAAATGTTTGTTGATATTCAATGTTTTTCCTGAAAAAATCTCAATAGTAGAACTACCAAACTCTTCCATAGAGTAAAGAGACATTTGTCTTGATGATAAATATTCTATGTCAGATTCCAACTGAAATTGTGTGGGGTCATATTCTGAAGATATCTCAAAATTTTCTAATGTGTTCATAATTTGACTATCCTCACTAATTTCAGAAATGGTAAAGACAGGTTGTATAGTGTCCTCATCATCAACCCATTCATTGTCTCCTAATTCTGTGATTGCTTTTGCTGGAGGATACAAATTGAATTTCTTTGTCGAATTACCATTAGAAATGTACATGTCCCCAGATCTACAACTAATAAAAGCATCAGCTGTGGCTAGCCAAGGTCTTCCTAAGATAAGTGGGTGCCCTCCTAGATTACTCTTGGGAGTCAAAATCATAAAATATACTGGATATTCCCAAGAATCTAAGGAGACTGAAATATCTTCTAATACACCATCTGGTTTGATAATTGATCGATCTGCAAGTTGCAGTAAAGTAGGTGTAAAAAGAAGATTAGGAAGTTTTAGTTGTTCCATAATCTGTCTACTCATAATGTTGATAGCAACCCCTAAGTCAATCAATGTGTTTGGAATTTCTATCCCATTTATATGTGTCTTGACAATTGGACTTCCTGGATCTACATACTTCTGCATGGTAATTTTTCCCATCATAATGTCTGCAATCTTTCCTACCGGGTGGATTCTTCTTGTGTCTTTTAGTTTCCTTCCTGGTCTTTTGAAACTCAACTCCTTTATAGTTTTTGCTAGAATAGGAATTTCTCGAATGGCTTGTAGCAATGGAATCTTGATACAAACATTCTTCAATTCATCTAGAAAGTCATAGTTAGGCAACAAGATTTGTTTTTCCACCCCCTTATCAATTTGTAGTCTTTCGGGAAAAGGAGGTGTAGATGAAGATACAGGTTGCTCAACTATAGGAGTTGTGGATGTTAGCTTTTCTTTTTCTTTTTGAATTTTTGAATTTTGAAGAGATTCTTCCTCGGAACCCTTATTGACTTGAAGAGAGTCCTCCTCAGAGGTATCTTGCTCTTGAATATCTATAGAAGGTTTTTCTAAAACTCTACCAGATCTGAGTTGTACATCGTTGAGCGGAACAATCATATAGGTAGGAAATTGTTGTCCTTCTACCATGTAAGTATTCTGAGGATTCTTATTATTAGGATTTGGTAATGGTTGAGCTGGAAGTTGACTTGTCTTTTGTTGATATGGGAGCATGAGTTGAGGATTTGGATTTTGTTGAGAAGGTTGTTGTTGTGGAAATGGCAATGAAAGTTGTGGATTTGGGTTTGGAAGTTGTGGAGCTTGTTGATTTTGAAAAGATGGAGGATTTTGATAAAATTGAGCAAATCTCCCATAAGGATTTTGCATCCCTTGTACCCATGGTCGATATGGATTCTGATGTTGGGGCCAAGGTTGTTGCCAAGGATTCCAACTTGGCGGGGTTTGAAAATTCATAGGGTTGTTAAACCCTTGAGTTTTTTGTCCCTGCCAAGGTTCCCTTGCGACAAAACAGAGAGAGTCTACTGAATTTGGGTCTTCTTGAAAAACAGCTTTGAGTCCAGGAATTGAAGGATAATCCTTGATCTCATGAATCTTTGAGAAAATCATACATGTTTCTACAAATTTTGCATCCAAGGGACATTCCCTTAAAGCATGTTTCTTCCTACATTTCAGACAAAAGATGGCTAAAGCGTTTGTTTCTGCTTTCTGCTTGTTTTGGATTTTAAGGGTGTCTAGTTGTTCACTAAGGCTCCCTAAGATATCAGTTTTGAACTCATCAAGCATGTTACCAATCTCTGCCCTACTTACTGATCCAGTTGCATATTTGTTAGCCCTAATAAGAGAAGGATCCCTAGGCCCTTTTCCTGTTTTAGATTTTCCCCTTGAGAGATGGACACATAGTTCTGTTATATCACGAAGTGGGAGTTGAGAAATGTCTCATTTCCCCATCATGTTTAAAATATCTATCCATTCATCTCTAATGGCTTTTAATATGAGGGCTTTCAAAGTTTCATCATCTAAGTTGCTCATCTTTTCTCTTTTTAAGTTGTATTGAAATCTTTCAAGTAAATCCTCCAGATTTTCATCTTCTTTTTGCACCATTTTGAATACCTCATCCTTGTGATTGGTGGGCATGCAATAGTCCAAGTATCTATCCAAAAATTTTTGTTTCATGTCATTCCAAGTCCTAATATATTGGGTGGCTAATCCCATGAACCATTTCAAGGCGGCTCCCTTCAATGTTGAAGGAAACGGTTTGAGTTTTTGAGAGTCTTCCATATAGTCATAGGTTCGGCACACGACTTCAAACTCAAACAGAAATGTTTCAGGATCCTCACTTCGCAATCCATAAAAGTTAGGGAGGACAGATGGTGAGATATTTTTCATTGTTGTATGAGTTTCCTCATCAACTATAGGGAATCCAAACAAGTTGTCTCCTTCCCTATTTCTACCATTATTTCCTTCACCATTATTGTCTCCATTGTTTCCTCCTCTTCTACCTCTACCTCTACCTCCATCTTTTACTTCCTCTGCCATGATAGTTTCTTTAGAGTCCTTAAATTCCTCTAGTTCTTCTACCAAGGGAGGATGAGAGAGAGTCTCTTTGTTTTCTAAATGGGATATAGTAGGTGGTATAGGAGAATCCTCTAATTCAGCTGCTCATTGAATTCCAAAAATCTTAAGGCTAGGGGTAGATGGTGGTGAATCTGGTCTATGCCTTGAAGAAGATGGAGTTGTGAAAATCGAACTCTTGGCTTTAGCTATAAACCTTCCCCTAGAATCTCTTGCTCTATGCATGTCATTTTTTTTATTTAAAAAAAAAAAATTGGGCTAATAATTCTCTTTCTGATCTTCCAGGTCACTCTAGGTGCAAGAAGAGAGCATACTTAAGAAATTACTGAACCAATAACTCTCTTTTCTGATCCTCCAGATCACACTAGGTGCAAGAGGAGAGCATACTTCAAGAAGTTATCAAGTTTTCCCTTCTTTTATGATTTTATGTTTTTTTATAAAGAAATTGGCTACCTAGTTACACTTCCCCGGCAACGGCGCCAAAATGTTTGGTCAATTTAGTGTGTCCTAAATTGCTGCATTTAATTTGTCAATCCGGGATTCGTAAGTTGATGAAGTGCGGCGCACTATATGTGCAAGATAACCTATTTCTTAACTTTTTGTCGTTTTTGGTTTTCTAAGATGAAATGGAAATTCTAAAAATGAAAACAAGTATGGTTATGTTTTTTCAAGGAAATGATATCCTCTATAATGATTTACCAACTTGAAACTTAAAAAGGAATTTGAAAATTACAATGACAAAACTTGAAAGGAAATGAAAATGTGCTGCTGAAATGAAAAGATGCTGCTAGTCTAATGAATCAAAAAAGTTAACTAGTGAGCATGAAACCAAACTATTCTTGCTGCTGTATAAACACAAAAGAAACTATGCTGAAATAAATCCAAAAGTTGCAATAAAGTAAATCTAAATCAATTTACATCAACTTGTCTTATGATCCCTCATCATTAGTCCAGCTATGATTTTCGGAAGTAACCATAAACAACTTGAGTAACTGATATCTAACTTGCAGAAAGTAAACTAATATCAAATCATACATTCATAATTCAATCCCTCACCATCAGTCCAACTGTGGCTTTCGGAGGTAACTGAAGATGTCATGCACAATTTAATATATCTAAATTTGCAGAAAGGAAACTAATACTAAACTACACATTTCATAATACAATCCCTCACCATCAGTCCAGCTGTGGCTTTCGGAGGCAACTGAAGATGTTATGAGTAGTTTAATATATCTAAATTTAACTACTAAAGCAAATGAGCAAAACTGAATTAAACAAAGCAGTACTGAAATTAAACAGAAACTAAGAAAAACAAATTAGCAGCAGAACAATGTTAATTCCATGTCATTAGTCAAAAAGCTATGAAAATGCCCGGGCTGCCTATCTATAACTTGAAACAAGAACACTAATCAATGATTAATAACATAAAACATGAAAGACAGAAGTGAAATGGAAAGCAGGAAAGTTTATCAACAGAAATGAAGCATATATACCATGAAAGATGCAGTGTATAAATATGTGAATGGATTATGGCACAATGAACTTTAAAGAAATAAAACAAGAACTATACACTAATGCACAAAACCTTAGCTGAGCAGGGGCCCTCTACACCAGCCTTGGCAACGATCTTCAAGTATGAATTACGTTGGAAAACATAGTCTTCTTATATTAAAATGCAGTCATAACAGTAAGGTAGTATTACGGCACAAAGGCAACGTAATTACATTACAGAGAAGACTTAATAAAAACTAACAGAGACTAACATCGACTAACTCATATGCGTATGCAAACGCATTATTTATAACTGAAGGTAATGTAACTGATTTCCTAAAGTTTATGCTAATACAAAACACGTAGAGCATTACGTCCATGGATCTAGGATCATGGCCGTGTTGGAAAGTAAATCTATGAGGAGTGGATGCTTGAATTCGGCTATGGAGCCATGTACAGATGTCGACTTGTCCTCCGCAACTCAGAAACGGCCATATGAACCTTCATGTGACACGAAACAGAGTCCTGTCACCGTGAGACTCTATGGTTGACTTCCATTTGGACGCCTTTGACCGCAGCTTCTTTAGATGAGTTTTCTCGAACCAATAGGACACGAACCATGTCCACATCATTTCTGACTTGCCCATGTGGCTCGTTTTTCCTGTAGACACCTGTAACATAGAGTTTCACAAAATAGCTGCGGAAAGTTGCAGCAGCTGCGGAAAGTGGCAAGATTCCGCAGCTAAATGAACAAAATATAAATCAAACAGCAGACACAAAAATATAGTTAAAAACCATGTTAGATGCTCTTTTGCAATTAACATACAATGATATTGACAACTTGGGAGGTTCAGGTGAGTGAAAAAGGTATAGAAAAGTGTATGGAAAAGATGTAGAATTGAGACTCAACACCCTTTACAATGTTTTTCTCGGGAGTTTTATAGCTAAAGAGAAGCAGAGGAAGTAGGTAGAACACTAAATGCAGCATTAATACTCAGAAGAGGAAGAGGGCTGAAGCCCATTCTGCATATATCCTGTTTATTAATTTCTGGTTTTCTTTGTGTGAACGAATGGTTTTCTCCAGACTTCAAATTGCTCTGATATGACCTTGGATGTACTTTGACTACAGTACTGTGTAGTACTATTGGTGAATAAACAAAATGACTGAATGGACTGCCATGCCTGTGAAACAAATGTTTCTGATAACATAGGATTGTTGTAAATGGGGGGAAAACTTTGCTTGAACACAATATAACCTGAAACAAATCATGTGTATTGTGTCCTTGTTCTGGAAGAAACATTCTGCTGATTTGAAACATGATTTCATTTTTTCCTGCGTGCTGGATCCCCTGCGTGACCCTCGGGATCACTGATTCTGGTGCTTTGCCTCTAAACTGCTACATTAAGGCCCAAACCTTCAATACTGAGCACTGAAATCCTTAATCATAAGCCGATTTTTTCCACTATCCCATGAATGTCTCAATCTTGCAAGATCTGGGATTTAATGGCGCCGGATAGGGCCTGCAAAGTTTCAAACTCTTTCCTTGGATGATATTTATGTTACCGTTACATTTTCTGACATTTTCCTATAGTACCAGCTTCCAGTTTTAATTCTGTCTGCTCAATGCACCGCTTACAATGATTCCTGTGAATCATGGCAGTTTTCTGCTTTTCTGAAAACCCTGCAAAAACACGCAACTCGTTAAGAAAAACAATGGAGGTGGGATGATGCGGATGCTTGTGCGGGTGATAGTGGAACTACGGAGAAATGGTGGAAGAATGTTGTGGAAGGGCGGAGAGCAGCGATGGCGGAAGGTTGACGGTTTGTGACATAAATTAAATGAAAACCTTGAAAACAACGACCCTTCGAATGAATATATGCTATGGGGTGGCGGAGGTACGCTGAGACACGTGGAGGTGACGTGGTGGAACCGGGTGGCGACGGAAGAGTCAACAACGGTGGGACAATCCGGACCGTCAGATCCGATAGGAGATCGACGGTGGAAAACACGGCGGAGGACAATGGACGGTGGGCCAAGGGTACGGAGACCATAGCTTAAACTGCGCGCAGCTTCGTTGATTGATGATTGTTGGATGAGGCGCCCAAGATCTAACGGCTGACATGAATATCGCTGCGCGTCCTGTACCGAACGTTAGCGCGCAATGAGGTAGTGGTTTTGAAATTGTACAGGGGCCACGCGTCGAACGCTGTATGGAATCGTTGGCCGATGAGGAAATACCGCCAACCGCTCGAAGGCGGTGCGACAGAAACCGCCAGGTTTTGAAATAGTGCGCTGCGGGGACCACTGGCGGGTAAACTTCGAACCGTTAATCTGGCGATGAATGGATGGCGATGGCGCGATCGGTGGTTTGAACGGGTGAATCACGGGCGCTGCGAGTTTAAACGATCGTCGTTCGATCTATATGGATCAACGACTGAGAAAGCGCCCAATAAACATATGGGACAAGCGCCTTCGGGGTTAGTACTTGGTTACAGCGCTGGGTTCTATGGGAGGAAAAGGGTGCAGGGGCTAGGCCGAAAAGGGCTAGTCCCGGACTATGAAGAAAATATGATTTTTGGCCCATTTTAATACATTTTTAAGGTTATCCATGGGTGATGATAGCGGAATGAGGGGGATTTAGGCATAAACAAAGAGAGTAGGGATGTTTTAGAGGGGATTTCTGGGATGGAAAGGGGAAATTAGGGGGAAGAAAGGGGACTTTGTGGAAAGGAACAAAGGGGTGGAAATGAACCATTTTGCAAGGGTATAAAGAGCAGAACAAAGCCTTTAGGAGTGTTAACCCCCCTATAAATTTTTGACAAGCAAATTAGGGGGCTAAAATGTTTCTGAGACTTCAATGAATGCATCTCCCCTAGAGACACATCATCCTTGAAGTCTCCCCATGCTTTGCCTTATACAAATTCCCTCGACTGATTCCCATCTCAAAGAGCCCATATTACCCCTCACACCCCTGCAAATATACCACCATTTACCTCCTTTTCCCTTGGTCAAAGTTCCCTTTCTTCCCTTTATTTCCACCACTAACCTCTTAAATCTTCTCAAAATCCCCTTTATATTTCACCATCACCCTTTGTTTCCTCATATTCCCCTTCCATCTCCCTATCGTTACCCTCCTTGGGCTTTAAAATGCATTAAAAAATGGATAAAATTGATATATTCCGCATATCAGGCCTAGCCCTCTTCGGCATAAGCCCCCGCACCCTTTTCCCCCATGTAACCCGACTCCAGAACCATCCGCCTGCCGAAAAATGCTTATCTCAAATCCATATTGGGTGCAAGGTCAGCCGTCGATCTTGTTTGATCGGATGGTGATTGCTAACCCCAAAACCCTCCGTGTTTCCCCCGTTCATTTCCCAGATCGCGCCATCGTCATTCATTTGCCCATCAGATCGACGGTTCGGAGCCTATCCATTAAGTGGACCCCGCCGCGCACTATTCACAAACCACCTGTTTCTATCGCACCGCCTTTGGGCGGAGGGCGGTTTTCCCTGATCGGCCAGCGATTCCATGCATTACTCGACACGTGGCTCCTGTACGGTTCCAAAACCCCTTTCCCATCGTGCGTTAACGTTTGGCATGGTTTGCGCAGCGATATTCACGTCAGTCGTTAGATCTACCCTCGCTCATCCAACGGTCATCGCTCAGCGAACCTGCGTGTTGTTTAGTCTATGGGTCCGTACCCCTGGCCCGTGTTCATTTGCCCTCCGATGTGTTGCCCACCGTCAATCTCCGCCGAGATCGGATGGTCCAAATTCATTTCTCCGCTGTTGACTATTCCATTGTCACCCGGTCTCACCACGTCACTTCCACATGTCTCATCGTACATGCACCCATTCCATTACATATATTCATCTAAAATTCGTGTGTTTTAAGGTTTTTCCATTCAAATTTGCTCTGCAGACCGCTAATCTCCACCAGAGCAATTCTTCGTCGTTCCTCTGCATTCTTCTGCCATGTCACCAACTGCCCGGCCATTTTCATCATCTCGACGCATCAATTACCCCACCCCCATGGTTTTTTTAACAGATTTCGTGTTTTTGCAGGGTTATCAGAGGTGAAGAAACGCCATGGTTCAACATGTACCACTTCAATGGCGTGTTGCATGGACAAAATTAAAACTGAAGCTGGTACTACAAGGAAAGGTCAAGAAAGGTGGCGGCAGTATAAATTCCATCGAAGGACAGAGTTTGAACTTCGCAAAACCTAGCCGATGCCATTAAAATCCAAATCTTGCAAGATCGAGACATTTATGGAGCAGTGAGAAAGAACCAGCTTATGATCAAGGTTTTCAACATTCAGCATTGAGTGTTTTGAGTTTTAATGCAGCAGTTTAGAGGTAAAGCACTAGATCAATGATCCCATAGATCATGCAAAGGTACATCAGCATAATGTTTTTCCCCTCCATGAAGGGAAGAGCGCCTATGCAGTATTCAATATATGCCGTGTTCTGGAGAGATTTCCTACCCTGAAACAACCCCAGTACTATCAGAGCATTTACTTCATCAGTATGGCAGATTTCTTTATCATTTCTTTACCTATTGTTTATTCACCTATAGCACCACACAGTACTACAGTCAGAATGCATTAAAGTCATATCAGAGTAATCCGCAATCTGAAAAGGATCATCCGTTCACCCAAAAGAACACCAGAGATTAATGCACAGGATCTATACAGAATGGGCTTCGGCCCTCTTTCTTTTCAAAAGTTTAATACTGCATTTAGTTCTCCACCTACCTCCTCTGCTCCTCCGGAGCTATAAATTCATGAAGAACTCATTGTAAAGGTTGTTGATCAGTTATCAGAGAACTGCGAGCAGTTGCTTTTGAGACTCAGTCTCTGTGTAAAGATTGTAAGATAGGTTGAAGGATGTGTTTTCAGACTGAGTATTCAGCCATTGGCAATATTGTATTTGATTGGTATTGTTACTTAATATGACAAGCACATTTCTTTGGATCCTGATCTGAAGCAGCGGTGATGTTTTCCTATCTCTGTGTTTACATTCTTTTCATTTCGTTTCTACTGGCTTGCATCAGAAGTTTGGCATAGGATTTACCCTTGTTAGGTACCCTATGTTCCTGCTCTCCTTGCCTTTTATGTTTCTCTTCTGAATGTGTTATCTGAGAAATGATTTCAGTTGGTTTAACCAATGTAGTGGATGTCATTTCTTGCTCTCTGATGTATGAATTAAATGAATTCAGTTCTTAGATGCTTCTTTTTATTGATCCGGTTGGAAGATTTGGGAACACTGGGGATTAGAGTAAGCCCTGTCCACTAGGATCCTTGTACGACCTACTGATCTATAACTTTGTGCTCTGAAACCTGTGTTATATCTTCCCCTTCTACTTTCCACATCACATAATTATCTCGAAGATCCTAAGTTTTAGATGACTAGCCCAATTGGAAGCCTGCCTACTGAGTAGCAAGCAAATCCTTTCCTGACTCCATTACCCAATGGTTTTGAATACTTCCTGGAACATTTCACCTCTGCCTTATCCCTCTTTTCTCATCCTGGTCTTACACTGAACTCTTCTTTCCCGATAACCAGCAACCGAAACAAATAATCAAACAAACAAACCCGTGCCTATAACTAGCCTAACATCTTAAACCTTGAGCTTCATAGACATAAACCTTTGCTCAAATTAGAGAGATCCCTCTCTAGACCCAGGAGGGCTAGATCCTTAGGTCTGAAAGTGGTTCTGATGTTGTCTCATCTTTTGGTCTTGCCAATCTAGCCAAAACATGGGAACCCCAACATAATGGCGACTCCGCCGGGGAAACTGAGTGCATTATACCTCAAGCATCCTTAGGCATTCCAAAAAACCTACAATCTCTGGTTAGGTTGGTAGTTAAACACTCCTATTCTCACATCAACCTCTACACCATTTTTTGTGTTTTCCCATACTCTTGGACAGAGTCTAGAAAGGGCCAGGTAGCCTCCGGATCTCACACTCTTTCAGAGGTGACATATCTGGTAAATTCCCTCCCAGTCAATCTCTGGTTAGAGTTTGCTGTGTTTTGAAGATATCCTTGAAAAGGGACATCTCAAGAGCACTGTGGTGGACAGTGTACCCTCCAAAAAACTTCCTAAATCCTCCACCTGGCGACTCCAATATTCCATAAACGTTTCAAAGACTCCACTGGTGATCAGTATGCCTGCTGATTATCTTGGTTCACATTAGACTCCACTGGGAGACCAGCCCCCACAACAACATCAACCCCAGTAGAAGTAAAAAGTAGGGTTAAGATGCTTGGTCAGAAACAACATTCTGGCTTCTAGAACCATTCATACAAGAGCTTACCCTGACCCAGACCCGCCTGAGATAGTTGACAATCCTGAGATCATCCTCAAGGGAGCTCATACACCTAAAAGATCAACTATCTCCAAACGCATCCATAGAGCTAATTCTGCACCAGAAGATCTTACAGCTCTATCACACTTTCGCCTTGACCTAGACCTACCTAACAGCTTATCTAGAACTAGGTCATTCAGTAGCTTAGACCAACCAGACCCTGAGCTTTCTAATCCACCACAGCAAGGTGGTAGACACCTTGGGAATAAACAGACCTTTCCATCTGCACCTCCTGATATACATTTCATACAAAACTTGGGGCTCAGTCACCTTTGGTTTGCTCATCAGTCCTCTGCTGGTCATAATATCCCTTTCATCCATATACCTGCTGCCCAAACCCCTTTAACTCATCAAAATATCATTATGGCACCTTGGTATGCACCCCTAGTGTTACCTTAGCCTCTCGTACCCTTACCCAATGATTATCAGTCAAAGATCCCACACTTCACCACAAAGGAGTCCATCACAACCCAACAACATGTAGATAAAATGGAAGATTCTTTGGACTACATGGAAATTGATGATGATACGGTCAAAATGAGAATCTTTTCCCAAAGCTTAGGGGGTGATGTGAAGAAATGGTTTAAGGGCCTACCTCCAGGTAGCATAAATGATCTCGCAACTTTATATCAGACCTTCATAAACAAATGGGAAACTAGGGCAAACCCTCGCCAACTCCTGGCAGAATACATGACCCTTAAAAGAAATGCAGGAGAGAGTGTTCATGATTACACAACAAGTTTCAACAGCATTTATAATGCTCTCCCTCCACATATGAAACCTCCACAAGGCATGGCCCTAGAAAAATACCCTGAGGGTTTTGATGCTGACATGGCCTATGATCTTAGAGATAAGGAATACAACACCCACGAGGACATGCAGAAAGGAGCAGTAAACATAGAGGCAAATCTGATTGAGAAAAGAGAAAGACTAAAATTTGAAAGAAGGGTAACATATAGAGATGACAATGTAGCTTCCACATCCGACCAAAGTTATGATAAGTTGTCTAAAAATGTGGAAAGGTTACAACAAATAATGGAAAAAATGGTTGTCACAGTCAGTAACCAGAACAGAAACCAAAACCAGAACCAGAACTTTAGGAGAAACAATAACACTCCCAACATACAAAGAGTCAGACCAGCAAGTTATTCCCCCATTCCAAGAGAATTTTCTTGATGAAGATGAGGGAATGATAGAGGAGTCTGAGGGAAACACAATAAACATGTTTGAAACAGAGGATTCAATCCATAACTATTACTCAGAGGAAGATCAGCCCTCACCCTCTGGTTGGGAGGAGGAATGGATGGAATCTGAAGATTACAGGTTAGGATTTGAAAATGCCATGATGCAGGTCAGAGAGCAATATGAACTTAGAAGCAAAAAGAGTCAAGAAACTGTCAAACCCAAAGCTTCTGAGACTACCATCAAGAAGAGGCCTGAGAAATATTCTAAAGGGACTGCTGAAAGTACCAAATCAGCAGCTGAGAGTTCTGGTAAGAACAAGGAAAAAGACAACCAAAACACTGGGAAACAAAGCCAACCCACTAGTAGTACTAGCACTTCAGTTAGTACTCCTGATACAACAGTTCCTAACCCTGTACATAGAGAGAAATCACAGACTGATTCAGCCACTAAGGTAGTGGCAAACAAAACAGAAATGAACATTCCTAAGAGTCAGTCCACTTTCAATTTGGAGAGTGAGATTGCAAAAATCAAAATTTCTGTACCATTATCTGAGCTGGCCACTCAGGATGTATATAAAGGCCAAATTTTGAAAGCATTAAATTTAGGTGAGAATAGTGACACTGTAAATCTGAGTGATGACCAGCCTGCCCTTATTTTTGGTCCAAAAATAGAGGCAAGGTTTCAGGAAGGGGTAGTTCCACCTTTCTATATCAGTCTCAACGTTCATGACAAGATCCTGCATAATGCAATGCATGATTCTGGAGCATCTCACAACCTAATGCCTAAGGTAGTTATGGAAACACTAGGTCTAGAGATAACCAGACCCTACAAATACTTATACTCATTCGACTCTAGCAGAGTAAAATGCCTAGGCCTGATCAAAGACTTGTGTGTGAGCTTAACTCAAATTCCAGCTAAATGCATGGTCATGGATGTTGTGGTGGAATATGTGCCACCTAAGTATGGCATGCTACTATCAAGATCATGGGGAGCCAAGCTGCAGGGTACCATGCAGATGGATGGTTCATATGCCACTATCCCAATCTTTGGCCAACTTAGAAAACTTTATAGGGAGACACAGATGAAATTCCTAGTCAGTAGCCCCGAGAAACCAAAAAATTCACCTGTCTATTGTGTACATACAGACCTTGACTCCTTCATCTTTTGTAATGATGAATCCTTGGAAGATTCGGGGTCCCAAGACAGAAATACAAACGGAGAGGCAGAGGCCATGGATTTTAACATAATGGCTACCCTAGACTCAGAGAACGAAGATGTAGAAAACCTTGAACAGTTCACTGAAAAGACAATGCAAAGCGAACCAGAAACAGAATGCAATCAGCCCACTAGTCACCTCTCTGACTTCCACACACGTAACGATGAAGAAAGCCGCAACGAAACCTGTAGGATATGCGGTGGAGACCTAACCCCTAGTGAACAAGAAATAGAGCATAAGCAGCCATCTGACCAGATCCCTGAAACTCATACATTTCACGAGGAACAAAGAAATCTACAACATAGTATATACCCTACAACGCAACATAATGGCGAAAATAGCTATAGGGAAAGGAGTGATAATGAAAATGAAAATGAACCCTTGTGGGTGATGAACTTCGATGGGTCATGCACCAGAAGAACTGCTGGGGCAGGAGTGTGGATTCATAACACAGAGAATGATTATGCAGAGAGTCATGCCTGCAACCTGCACTTCAAATGCACGAACAACGTCGCTGAATACGAGGCTCTGATCCTGGGTCTAAATCTGTTGAGAAAATTAGGAGCCCGTAGGATTAATGTGCGTGGAGACTCTGAGCTGATTATTAAACAGGTAAACGGGGAATACACAGCGAAACATCCCAGGTGGAGAGCATATAGGAATGACACTATGGATCTGCTGAAAATGTTTGTTGAATACAAATTAGTGTCCGTTCCTAGAAGTCAAAATATCATTGCAAATGGATTAGCTTGCCTGGCCAGCTCATACCCTAAGACTCCCAGAGATCAACAGATCATCATTCAGACCAAATTCAGACCTGTTGTGCCAGACAACGAAAAATATTGGCAGGTTTTTGAAGGTGATAAACAGATCGAAGATTTTCTGGTAGGAAAAAACGAGTTTGAATTTTCTGATTTAGACTCCAAATATGACAGTAGCCACCTAAGTGAAGAGTCCTCAGATGAGGAAGAAACACCTTGTAACATAGAAATAAATTCTTTAGATGAACATACTGGAAACCCAGATCACAAATGTGAAAATGCAGATAGTGAAGAGGTAGAGGTGTTGCAGGCCAAAGATAAGAATATACCCAGAGGCCTGGCACCCTTAGAGGACCTCTTTGACTTTGATGATGTGGCAAAGAAGCCCACTATAGAACATGCAAACTCTGATGTGGAAGAATGCAACTCAGGCACTGAAGATAAGCCCAAAATGATTAAACTAGCTAAGTCTTTACCTGCAGACATGAAAAAGAAATATATTGACCTTTTCAAGGAATTCATTGATGTGTTTGCATGGAGCTATGAAGACTTAAAGGCCTATGACACAAATATTATCCAGCACAAAATACCCTTGAAAGAAAATCAGAAGCCCTTTAGGCAAAAACTTCGCAGAATCAATCCCAAACAATTTCCTGCACTATAGAAGGAGGGTAATACCAGGTATAATTGTACCTGTGAGGTTCTCTGATTGGGTATCAAACTTAGTGGCTGTGAGGAAGAAGACAGGAGAAATCAGATTGTGTATAGACTTCAGGAATCTCAATAGAGCCTCACTCAAAGACAATCACCCTTTGCCTAAAATGGAACATATTCCTCAGAAGGTAGTAGGTTCTAAGAGGATATCCCTGCTAGATGGTTTCTCCGGATATAACCAAGTCTTAGTAATCCCAGAAGACCAACTCAAAACAGCCTTTACCACTCCTTGGGGTACCTTCATATATGTGAAGATGCCTTTTGGATTGATGAATGCTGGAGCCACCTTCCAAAGAGCGATGGACATAGCATTTTCAGATGAGATAGGGCACTTCATTGTTGTCTACTTAGATGACATAACGGTCTTTTCCAAGACCGAAGAAGAACACCTGAAACATCTGAGAAAAGTATTTGAAAAATGTAGAAGGTTTGGTTTGTCCCTGAACCCTAAAAAGACTGTCTTTGTGCTACAAGAGGGTAGACTTCTTGGCCACATTATATCTGAGAAGGGAATCAGGATAGACCCACAGGGAGTTGAGGGAATACTAAAAATCTCACACCCCAAAAAAATCAAGGAATTACAATCTTTCATTGGGAACATTAATTTCCTTAGGAGGTTTATTCCAAATCTGGCTGAACACCTTAGGAACATGATTAACATGCTGAAGAAAGGTGCAGGAGTTAAATGGACCATGGGAGCTAAACAAACTCACCCAAGCTCCCACCCTAATCAGCCCAGATTTCTCCAAAGATTTCCTAATCTTTTCAATCGCCTCTGAGCATACAGTGGCTGCAGTCTTGCTGCAGAAAAACACAGAGGGAATGGAACAACCAATTGCCTTCTTTAGCAAAGCACTCAGAGATGCACCCTTGAAATACAACATCATGGAGAAACAGGCGGATGCTCTGATTAAGGCCTTGAAATACTTCAGGGTGTACATATTGCATTCTCACTTCGTAGCTTATGTGCCCAACATCATATTCAAAGATATACTATCCCAAGACCCAGATGCGAAAAGGGGCAAGTGGATAGCAGTGATCCTAGAATATGACCTTGAGATAAAACCCACCAAACTGATTAAAGGTCAGGGCTTAGATAAATTAATGGCTGAATCAAACCTACAAACCCTAGACATTAACATGATGAATACCTTGGATGAGCAACAAGAATTGCCTGATCTCACTGTTGAGAAATTTTTTTAGAGCTCTCCTTGGTATTCCGACATTCTGTATGTGCTTACACACCTCAATGCCCCTCCCGGATTTTCAAAGACCAAGGCCAAATTCTTAAAGCTAAAAACCAAAAGTTACTGCATTGTGAATGAAAACTTATACTGGAAGAATCTTAATGGCCTGTTGCTTAAATGTTTGACTGAAAATGAGGCAGAGAGGGTTAAACAAGAATTCCACGCTGGAGAATGTGGAGGCCACCTGAGTTGGAAAGCCACTGCAAACAAAATACTCAGAGCTGGCTACTATTGGCCCACACTCTTCAGTGATGTCCATAAAATGATATTTTCTTACCACAAATGTCAGATCTTTGAGGGCAAAAGAAAACTCCTCCCTTTGCCCCTACAACCCATCACTGTTGAAGGTCCCTTTCTGCAATGGGGCTTAGATTTCATAGGGGAAATTCATCCTGCTTCTTTTGCTCAACACAAATGGACCCTAACAGCCACAGATTATTTCACTAAGTGGATAGAGGTCGTGCCCACTAGGAATGCCATAGATTCAGTCATCATTAGTTTCCTAGAAAGTCACATCCTCTCTCGGTTTGGTTGCCCAAGGAAAATAATCACTGATAATGCTACTGCTTTCGGGTCCAAAAAGATGGTTGATTTTTGTCACAGTTACCAAATAGCACTTGGTCATTCAACTGCCTATTACCCTCAAGGTAATGGATTAGCTGAATCATCAAACAAGAGCCTGGTGATCATCATCAAGAAGCTGTTGGAAGAGAACAAAAAAGCATGGCATAACAAGCTAGTACATGCTTTGTGCGCTGACAGGCTTACAACAAAGAATTCCATTGGCATGTCACCTTTTCAACTTGTCTATGGAACAGAAGCAGTTTTTCCTACCAGCCTTGGGATACCAGTGATCAAACTGATCAAAGAGATCCAAACAGAAGAAGACAGCATGGTGAGGAGAATAAATCAGACAATCCATCTCTAGAAAACAAGGGAAGAGGTCTACAACAGAGCAGTAAAAGTTCAGGAGAATATAAAGAAATTGTTTGACAAAAGAACCAAAGCTGCTGATTTCAAAGTGGGAGATAAGGTGTTGAAGTGGGATTCGAGAAGAGAGGATAAAGGAAAGCACAACAAATTTGATAGTTTGTGGCAAGGTCCATACCTCATCCAGGCCACTGTGGGTCCAAAAGCTTTCTTCTTGCACGAACTAGATGGTACAGAGCTGTTTGGGGGTCCTGTCAATGGAAGGATGCTCAAACACTACTTCTGCTAATTCACAATTTCCAGTTTCATTTCCATTGTACATACCATTGCAGCTTTTTATTTTCAAGAAAAAGAAAAAATTTTCAAAAAAAAAAAAACAGAAGATAGTGAGAGGTTCAGACATGCCTAAAACATGAACCTCTGATGTGCAAAAGATTGGCTCTAATAAGCTCAAAACCTGAGCCAAAGCAAGTAAAGCAGCTGGTCCTAACATGCTCGAAATTTGGGCCAGCAAAGAAGAAAGAAGAACCAGCTCTAACATGCCTAAAACCAGAGCTGAGATGAAAAAAGAAGTGACTCTAACATGCTCAAATCTTGAGTCACAAAGGGAAAGAAGGATGTTTCAAGTTTCAGATCTCAAGCCTTCACAGTTTTGTTTTCAGTTTTCTACAAATTTTTTCCATGTGCAATTTTCTTTATGCCTTGGACCCACAGCAAGTCAGACAGTCTAATCCTGGCTTGATTGTTTTTCAATATCTGTTGTAGAATGTAGAGAAGAAATCTGTTGGACAGTTTAATCCCAGCAGATATTAGATTAGGTAGAGAAACCTATGAGACCAACAATCTAATCTGGTCTCATGGAGCAATAAGGGTAGATTTAGAATAGGTTTATTTTCTGTTTGCAAAAATAAAAAGATGTAAAGGGTCTGCTAGCTCAAACGCACCCTAGAAGAAGAAAAATGCTAGGATTGTAGTATGGGTAGGTAGAATGTTGAAGAAAGTTTTTCTGCTGATGTAATGTCTACATATTGTGGCAGCTAATCAAAGAAAGAAAGGGATGTGCCAAGCAGCAGGCCACTGGCCTACTCCAAAGATCTATTCTCTGAATTCTTGACTCCTTCAAGAAGAAGCCATCCCCATGTGGAGCCACTGTTAGCTCCCCTATAAATTTTTGACAAGCAAAGTAGGGGGTTAAAATGTTTCTGAGACTTCAATGAATGCATCTCCCCTGGAGATACTTCATCCTTGAAGTCTCCCCATGCTTTTCCTTATACAAATTCCCTCGGCTGATTCCCATCTCAAAGAGCCCATATTACCCCTCATACCCCTGCAAATATACCACCATTTACCCCCTTTTCCCTTGGTCAAAGTTCCCTTTCTTCCCTTTATTTCCACCATTAACCTCTTAAATATTCCCGAAATCCCCTTTAGATTTTGCCATCACCCTTTGTTTCCTCATATTCCCCTTCCATCTCCCTATCGTTACCCTCCTTGGGCTTTAAAATGCATTAAAAAATGGATAAAATTGATATATTTCGCATATCAGGCCTAGCCCTCTTCGGCATAAGCCCCCACACCTTTTTCCTCCATGTAACCCAACTCCAGAACCATCCTCCTGCCGAAAAATGCTTATCTCAAATCCATATCAGGCGCAAGGTCATCCGTCGATCTTGTTTGATCGGACGGTGATCGCTAACCCTGAAACCCTCCGTGTTTCCCCCATTCATTTCCCAGATCGCGCCATCGCCGTTCATTTTCCCATCAGATCGACGGTTCAGAGCCTATCCGCCCAGTGGACCCCGCCACACACTATTCACAAACCACCAGTTTCTATCTCATCGCCTTTGGGTGGAGGGCGGTTTTCCCCGATCGTCCAGCGATTCCATACATTGCTCGACACGTGGCTCCTGTACGGTTCCAAAACCGCTTGCCCATCGCGTGTTAACGTTCGGCATGGGTTGCGCAGCGATATTCACGTCAGTCGTTAGATATGCCCTCGCTCATCCAATGGTCATCTCTCAGCAAAGCTGCGTGCTGTTTAGTCTGTGGGTCCATACCCCTGGCCCACGTTCATTTGCCCTCCGATGTGTTGCCCATCGTCGATCTCCGCCGAGATCGGACGGTCCAGATTCATTTCTCCGCTGTTGACTATTCCATTGTCACCCGGTCCCGCCACGTCACTTCCACGTGTCTCACCATACATGCACCCATTCCATTACATATATTCGTCCAAAATTCGTGTGTTTTAAGGTTTTTCCATTCGAATTTGCTCCGCAGACCGCCAATCTCCACCAGAGAAATTCTCCGTCGTTCCTCTGCATTCTTCCGCCATGTCACCAACTTCCCGGCCATTTTCATCATCTCGACGCGTCAATTACCCCACCCCCATGGTTTTCTTAACAGATTTCGTGTTTTTGCAGGGTTATCAAAGGCGAAGAAACGCCATGGTTCAACATGTACCACTTCAATGGCGTGTTGCATGGAAAAAATTGAAACTGAAGCTGGTACTACAAGGAAAGGTCAGGAAAGGTGGCGGCAGTATAAATTCCATCGAAAGACAGAGTTTGAACTTCGCAAAACCTAGCCAATGCCATTAAAATCCAAATCTTGCAAGATTGAGACATTTATGGAGCAGTGAGAAAGAACCAGCTTATGATCAAGGTTTTCAGCATTCAACATTGAGTGTTTTGAGTTTTAATGCAGCAGTTTAGAGGTAAAGCACCAGATCAATGATCCCATAGATCATGCAAAGGTACAGCAGCAGAATGTTTTTCCCCTCCATGAAGGGTAGAGCGCCCATGCAGTATTCAATCTATGCTGTGTTCTGGAGAGATTTCCTACCCTGGAACAGCCCCAGTACTAACAGAGCATTTACTTCATCAGTATGGCAGATTTCTTTATCATTTCTTTACCTATTTTTTATTCACCTATAGCACCACACAGTACTACAGTCAGAATGCATTGGAGTCATATCAGAGTAATCCGCAGTCTGAAAAGGATCATCCGTTCACCCAAAAGAACACTAGAGATTAATGCACAGGATCTATACAGAATGGGCTTCGGCCCTCTTTCTTTTCAAAAGTTTAATACTGCATTTAGTTCTCCACCTACCTCCTCTGCTCCTCCGGAGCTATAAATTCATGAAGAACTCGTTGTAAAGGTTTTTGATCAGTTATCAGAGAACTGCAAGAAATTTATTTAGAGACTCAGTCTTTGTGTAAAGATTGTAAGATATGTTGAAGGATATGTTTTCAGACTGAGTATTCAGCCATTGGTAATATTGTACTTGATTGGTATTGTTACTTAATATGACAAGGAAATTTCTTTGGATCCTGATCTGAAGCAGCGGTGATGTTTTCCTATCTCTGTGTTTACATTCTTTTCATTTCGTTTCTACTGGCTTGCATCAGAATTTTGGCATAGGATTTACCCTTGTTAGATACCCTATGTTCCTGCTCTCCTTGCCTTTTATGTTTCTCTTCTAAATGTGTTATCTGAGAAATGATTTCAGTTGCTTTAACCAGTGTAGTGGATGTCATTGCCTGCTCTTTGATGTATGAATTAAATGAATTCAGTTCTTAGATGCTTCTTGTTGTTGATCCGGTTGGAAGATTTGGGAACACTGGGGATTAGAGTAAGCCTTGTCCACTAGGATCCTTGTACGACCTACTGATCTATAACTTTGTGCTCTGAAACCTGTGTTATCTCTTCCCCTCCTACTTTCCACATCACATAATCATCTCGAAGATCCTAAGTTTCAGATGACTAGCCCAATTGGAAGCCTGCCTACTAAGTAGCAAGCAAATCCTTTCCTGACTCCATTGCCCAATGGTTTTGAATACTTCCTGGAACATTTCACCTCTGCCTTATCCCTCTTTTCTCATCCTGGTCTTACACTGAACTCTTCTTTCCCGATAACCAGCAACCGAAACAAATAATCAAACAAACAAACCCGTGCCTATAACTAGCCTAACATCTTAAACCTTGAGCTTCATAGACATAAACCTTTGCTTAAATTAGAGAGATCCCTCTCTAGACCCAGGAGGGCTAGATCCTGAGGTCTGAAAGTGGTTCTAATGTTGTCTCATCTTTTGGTCTTGCCAATCTGGCCAAAACATGGGAACCCCAACAAGGAGCATGATACTTTGTTAGCAAGGCTTAGTTACTCATAACAGCAGAGGGGAACAGTCACAAGGCAGGGATCATGCGAAGGCTACAAGGATGATGTGTTTACAAGGGAAATTCATTCCTTGCAGGCTTATAAAACAAATTATCCCCTTGCTTGCTTTGTCAAGGAAATTATAAGGGGCTAACACGTCAAAACAACACCATAAATCCAAAGAAGGACATAGGGAAGTGGTGTGAATTTCATAACAACCCCACTCACAGCACAAACGACTGTCAGGCCAAACAGTCACTGGTGGCCGAACTAAAGGCACCCGAATCAGATGCATTTTCTAATGCTGAGTCAGAACCAAACAAAGGCAATGACAAAGGGAAGCAGATCATTGATGCGGATCCCAGTGCCATTTTTTCCACCACCAAGATCCAGAGGGAGGATCCAGAGGAGGGGGAGCACCTCTTCCATTCGCAGATGTGGGTGAAGGGTTCTCTGCTACAATTTTTTGTCGATAGTCGAAGCCAAAAGAACCTCATTTCAGCAGAGTTCGTGAAGAAGCTCGGCCTACCGACCATAGCACACCTGCAGCTATATACCATCAGGTAGCTCCACCCAGGAAGAGATCTTCGCATCCACCAGCAGTGCCGCCTTCCATAAAGTATCAAGCCATTCATTGATGAGGTATTGTGTGATGTTGCTCCTCTTGATGTAGCTAATGTATTATTGGGCCAACCATACTTGTGGAGGAAACATGTTGTGTATAAGTCTAGGCGTCGTGCTGTTGTTATTACTTTTGGAAATAACTTGTTTAGGATACCGGAGGTAGTACTGCCTCCTCTCATCTCTTTGACTACTGCAAAACAATGCAGTAAGATTGTTTCACAAACCAGGAAATTTATTTTCCTTAAAACTTTCTCATAGGGAAAGAAGAATATTGTGGCCACAACCTCGAAACATGGCTCCCCTACACGGCTACAGCAGATGGACAAAGTCATGGAGGAATATAAGGAAATTTTCTCCTCACTCACAGAGGTTCCTCTACACATTCAAGACAAGCACACCATTGTTCTGACCCCTGATGCACCGCTGCCTGATGTTTCCATACCTCATGCGACTACATAGAAAGAATCCACACATGTACTGTCTGAGGTTGATAAAGAAACCAAATTTACTAATTGCATCCAGCATTTCTGCCCGCAGATCCATGTCATCTTCGACAACAGAACGTGCCTCATCTCATGGAGGATCTCAACGCAATGGGGACCATTGCTTCTTGAGGAGGGAGGAATGATCCAGGTGGATATCGGTGGCCACCCACCTATTCCATTTGGACTTGCACCATCAATTATTGTAGCTTTTCACTTTCAACACAACTTATTATTTTTAGCAGGTTTTTGGGTACTGCACTCCCAGAGTCGTTTTGGGACCTTAATGATCTAGGTGGACATTGGTGGCCACCCACCTATTCCATTTGAACCCCCACCATCAGTTCTTTCATTTTTCAAGTTGCAACACAACTTACTATTTTTAGCAGTTTTTCGGGTCCTGAACTTCCCGAGCCATTTTGAGGCCCTAAACGATGTTTTTTGGGCATCATTTTTTCGGAAAATAAATATGATTCCATTCTGGAATCGATATTCATGGCAACAGTTGTATTCCTCAGATAGATATTTCTAACAATGTATCATGTGCGTCGAATAGAGACAATATGCCAAAGTTACAACCCCGGGAAGTTGAAACACCAATTTACCCAAATGGGGCCCATAGTTTTGGCGCTTCATCTCCTAGGGTTAGGTTTTTGGATGTTTAGGGTTTTCCATTGTTTATATACAATAAATAGGCCCTCGAGCCTCATTGTAACATAGTTCAGAGGTCTGTAGCCACCACATCTCTTCTCAGAGATTCGCTACCAGCACCCTAGCTATTTTATTTCCATTATGTCTGTAAGCATATTTCTGTTATTTGATATTAATGAAATGAAGAATTATTTCCGCTGCATCTCTTTGTTTATGGTTATTTCTGTATTCTGTTGCGTTCCTTCATAAATCTGGATCAGTGGTATCAGAGCAGTCTACTCTTTGTTTGTTTTTCTTTGCATGTCCCCAACGTGGTCAGGGTATAAGGAGTTAGGGCTTGATCTGGTTGAACCCTTGCAAGATCAGCCTCGCAAACCTCGACAACCTCCCATGGCTAAAGAAAAGAAAGATGAGGGAGCAGGAGATCCTATCAAAATATTGCTCGAGGAGGCCCTCGAGAAACATAAAAACGCGATGATGGATAACTTTGCTCAGATCCTTCAACGACTACCCACCTACGGCGCATCTTCATCCAACAGCCACTCTGGAGGCGCCACTCTCTTCAATGTACAGGTAAACTTTGACATTACTATATTTGAAGGCCAAATAGATGCAGTCGCCATAGATAGATGGTTGAATTTGCTGGAAGGGAATTTCTCGGTCCATGATTTCTCTGTACGAGAAAATATTATTTTTGCACTCCTCAAAGCCGCCCCCCATGTCAAAGACTAGTGGGAAACCCACTATGAGCAAGAGGACAAAGGGGAACCCTCTCTGTTCTCGGCCACACCCACTTGGAATTCATTTTGAGACAGCATCAAGGAACAATATTACCCGTGGGGAGATATGAAGACAAATACATCCAATGGACCACGCTGCTGCAACAAAGGGATCAAGATGTGCACGAACTGATGAATATGTTCCATATCCTGCGCACAAAGTTGGGTATTAAATATTCAGAGAGACATTTGATGCTCAAGTACCGCGGTTGTCTGCACAAACACATTCGAGAGGAAATGGAGTTCCTCAACATTACATCGCTTGGCACGACATATTTCTATGCTGCGAAGAACGAGCAGAAATTTAAGCAGAAGAAGCGAGACTTTGGATCTGCGAATCCAAAAGGTGCCCACGAACCAAAGAAAAAGGGGAAATTCCAAAGCGATGCGACTGAGAAAAGAACCACAAATCCAAAGAAGGACACAGGGAAGTGGTGTGAATTTCATAACAGCCCCACTCACAGCCCAAACGAGTGTCGGGCCAAACAGTCATTGGTGGCTGAAGTAAAGGCACCTGAATCAGATGCATTTTCTGATCCTGAGTCAAAATCAGAAAAAGGAAATTAAAAAGGGAAGCAGATCATTGATTCAGATCCTAGCGCCATTTTTGCCACCACCAAGATCCAGAGGGAGGATCCAGAGGATCCAGAGGTGGGGGAGCGTCTTTTCCATTTGCAGAAGTGGGTGAAGGGTTCTCCGCTGCAATTTTTTGTCGATAGCGGAAGCCAAAAAGAACCTCATTTCACTAGAGGTCATGAAGCGGCTCGAGCTACCGACCATAGCACACCCGCAACTGTATACCATCGGGTGGCTCCACCCAGGGAGAGATCTCCACATCCACCAGTTGTGTTGCCTTCCGAAAAGTATCAAGCTATTCACGGATGAGGTATTATGTGATGTTGCTCCTCTTGATGTAGCTAATGTATTATTGGGCCAACCATACTTGTGGAGGTGACATGCTGTGTATGAGTCTAGGCTTCGTGCTATTGTTATTACTTTGGGAAATAACTTGTACAAGATACCGGAGGTAGTACCGCCTCCTGTCATCTCTTTGACTACTACAAAACAATGCAGTAAGATTGTTTCCAGAACTAGGAAATTTATTTTCCTTAAAACTCACTCATAGGGAAAGAAGAATATTATGGCCACAACCTTGAAATAGGGCTCCCCTGCACGGCTGCAGCAGATGGACAAAGTCACGTAGAATACGAGGAAATTTTCTCCTCACTCACAGAGGTTCCTCTACACTGTCAGGACAAGTACTCCATTGATCCGACCGCCGATGCACCGCTTCCTGATGTTGCCATACCTCATGCAACTACACAGACATAATCCACACATGTACTGTCTAAGGTTGATAAAGAAACAAAATTTACTAATTGCATCCAACATGTCCGCCCGCAGGTCCATGACATCTTCGACAACAGAACATGCCTCATCTCATGGAGGATCTCAACGCAATGGGGACCATTGCTTCTTAAGGAGGGATGAATGATCCAGGTGGATATTGGTAGTGACCCACCTATTCCATTTGGACCCGCACCATCAATTCTCGTAGCTTTTCACTTTCAGCACAACTTACTATTTTTAATAGGTTTTCAGGTCCTGCACTCCCGGAGCCGTTTTGGGGCCTTAATGATCCAGGTGGACATTGGTGGAAACCCACCTTTTCAATTTGAAACCCCACCATCAGTTCTTTTAGTTTTTAAGTTGCAGCACTACTTACTATTTTTAGCAGTTTTTCGGGTAATGAACTTCCGAAGCCGTTTTGAGGCCCTAAACGATGTTTTTTTGGCATAGTTTGTCAGGCTTCAAAATATGATTTCATTTCGAAGTCAATATTCATGGAAATAGTTGTAGTCCTCAGATAGATCTTTCTAACGATGTATCATGTGTGTTAAATGGTGATAGTATGCCAAAGTTACGACCCCGGGAAGTTGAAACACCAATTTACCCAAACGGGACCCATAGTTTTGGCGCTTCATCTCCTAGGGTTAGGTTTTTTGATGTATATGGTTTTCCATTGTTTCTCTATAATAAATATGCCCTCGAGCCTCATTGTAACACATTTCAGAGGTCTGTAGCCGCCACATCTCTTCTTAGATATTCGCTACTAGCACCCTAACTATTTTATTTCCATTATGTCTGTAAGCATATTTATGTTATTTGATATTAATGAAATGAAGCATTATTTCTGCTGAATCTCTATGTTTATGGTTATTTCTGTATTCTATTGTGTTCCTTCATAAATCTGGATAAGTGGTATCAGAGCGATCTGCTTTTTCTTTGTTTTTCTTTCATGTCCCCAACGCGGTCAGGGTATGAGTTAGGGCTCGATCTGGTTGAACCCTTGCAAGATTAGCCTCGCAAACCTCGAAGACATCCCATGGTGGAAGAAAATATAGACGAGGGAGTAGAAGATCCTATCAAAATATTGCTCGAGGACGCCCTCGAGAAAAAAATGAACGCGATGATGGATAACTTTGCTCAGATCCTTCAATGACTGCCCACCTACGGTGCATCTGCATCCAACAGCCACTCTTGAGGCACCACTCCCTTCAAGGTATAGGTAAAATTTGACATTCTTGTATTTGAAGGAAAAATAGATGCAGACATCGTAGATAGATGGTTGAATTTTCTGGAAGGGTATTTCTCAGTCCATGATTTCTTTGATCGAGAAAAGATTATTTTTGCACTCCTCAAAGCCGCCCCCCATGTCAAAGACTAGTGGGAAACCTACTATGATCAAGAGGACGAAGGGGAAACCTATCTGTTCTCAGCCACACCCACTTGGAATTCATTCCGAGACAGCATCAAGGAACAATATTACCCTGTGGGGAGCTATGAGGGCAAATACATCCAATAGACCACGCTGTGGCAACAAAGGGATCAAGATGTGCATGAACTAACGAATCTGTTCCATACCCTATGCACAAAGTTGGGTATTAAAGATTCAGAGAGACATTTGGTGCTCAAGTACCGCGACTGTTTGCACAAACACATTTAGGAGGAAATGGATTTGCTCAACATTACATCGCTTGGCATGACATATCACCATGCCGCCAAGATCGAGCAGAAATTTAAGTAGAAGAAGCGAGAATTTGGATCTGTGAATCCAAAAGGTGCCACCAAACCTAAGAACAAAGGGCAAGGCCAAAGTGGTAAGACTCAAAACAACACCACAAATCCAAAGAAGGACACAGGGAAGTGGTGTGAATTTCATAACAGCCCCACTCACAGCGCAAACGAGTGCCAGACCAAACAGTTATTGGTGGCTAAAGTAAAGGCACCCGAATCAGATGCATTTTCTGATCTTGAGTCAGAACCAAACAAAGGCAATGAAAAAGGGAAGCAGATCATTGATGCAAATCCCAGTGCCATTGTTTCCACCACCAAGATCTAGAGGGAGGATCCAGAGGATCCAGAGGAGGGGGAGCGCCTCTTCCATTCGCAGTTGTGGGTGAAGGGTTCTCCGCTGTAATTTCTTGTCGATAGCGGAATCCAAAAGAACCTCATTTCAGTAGAGGTCGTGAAGTGGCTCTGTCTACTAACCATAGCACACCCGCAGTCGTATACCATTGGGTGGCTCCACCCAGGGAGAGATCTCCGCATCCGTCAGCAGTGCCGCCTTCCATACAGTATCAAGCCATTCACGGATGAGGTATTGTGTGATGTTGCTCCACTTGATGTAGCTGATGTATTATTAGGCCAACTATACTTGTGGAGGCGACATGCTGTGTATGAGTCTAGGCCTCGTGTTTTTGTTATTACTTTGGGAAATAACTTGTACATGATATTGGAGGTAGTACACCTCTTGTCATCTCTTTGACTATTGCATAAAAACGCATTAAGACTGTTTCCCAAACCAGGAAATTTGTTTTCCTTACAACTGGCTCACATGGAAAGAAGAATATTGTGGCCTCAACCTTGAAACAGGGCTCCGCGGCTGTAGCAGATGGACAAAGTCATGGAGGAATACGAGGAAATTTTCTCCTCACTCACAGAGGTTCCTCTACACTGTCAGGACAAGCACTCCATTGATCTGACCCCTAGTGCACCGATGCATGATGTTGCCATACCTCATGCGACTACACAGACAGAATTCACACATGCACTATCTGAGGTTGATAAAGAAATCGAATTTACTAATTGCATCCAGCATGTTTGCCCGCAACTCCATGACATCTTCGACAACAGAACGTGCCTCATCTCATGGAGGATCTCAATGCAATGGGGACCATTTCTTCTTAAGGAGGTAGGAATGATCCAAGTGGATTTCGATGGTCACCCACCTATTCCATTTGGACCCACACCATCAATTCTTGTAGCTTTTCACTTTCAGCACAACTTACTATTTTTAGCAGGTTTTCGGGTCGTGCACTCCCGGAGCCATTTTGGGGCCTTAATGATTGAGGTGGAAATTTGTAGCCACCCACCTATTCCATTTGAACCCCCACCATTATTTCTTTCAGTTTTTAAGTTGCAACACAACTTACTATTTTTAGCAGTTTTTCGGGTCCTGAACTTTCGAAGTTGTTTTGAGGCCCTAAACAACGTTTTTTGGGCATCGTCTGTACGACCAATAAATATGATTCCATTTTGGAATCAATATTCGCAACAATAGTTGTATTCCTCGGATAGATCTTTCTAACAATGTATCGTGTGCGTCAAATGGAGATAGTATGCCAAAGTTACGACCCCGGGAAGTTGAAACACCAATTTACCCAAACGGGGCCCATAGTTTTGGCGCTTCATCTCCTAGGGTTAGTTTTTTGGATGTTTAGGGTTTTCCATTATTTCTCTATAATAAATAGGCCTTCGAGCCTCATTGTAACATAGTTTAGAGGTCTGTATCCGCCACATCTCTTCTCAGAGATTCGCTACCAACACCCTAGCTATTTTATTTCCATTATGTCTTTAAGCATATTTATGTTATTTGATATTAATGAAATGAAGCATTATTTCTGCTGCATCTCTATGTTTATGGTTATTTCTGTATTCTGTTGCGTTCCTACATAAATCTGGATCACAACATGACCTACCAAAACTGTACTGGCAGATACTGAGTACTTTTGAGTTACTATCATTTATGAAGTGATTTGAGCATTTAATTCACATTTATTTTCTTTATGGTTGCATTTTTCAGTGGCACTCATCTACCTTACATGTCTCTCTCATGGAGATATCATTGTGTATTGATAATTAAAAATTGAATACTATATCAAATGTCCCTCCTCTCATTACAAGTGTTCTGCATATGTGCATGTGCAACATTAATATGGTATTGATTCTAAGCTACAAAATCAGTATCTGTCACATAACAATAGAGGAAGTATATAAATGTTGAAAAGTAAGTGCTAGGGACTAGAAGCTTTGGTGACAAGTAAAATAATTATATCAAAGCAACTCAAGAAACAGTAGTATTATGGAAAATTCTATAATAGCTTCATGACTAAGAGAAAGGATCACCAAACTCTGCACTGCATGTTGAAGGGAGATATGCACCTCTCGTAAAATTATTGAGAATTTAAGGACAATCTGACTTCCCATGCCACTAAGAAAGGAAGAGGGTTTATCTTTTAATAGACAACTTTGTGCACCAAGTTTTTAGACTTTCTTCCACTCAGGCTCCATCCCACATACCAAAATTCCAACAATTCCCATAATAGAATCTTAGTTGTTCACTGAGTCTTCAAATACACATCCAAGCACTTGATATTTGTATATTATGTGAACCCACCCCCACACTAGTAATCTTCCCCAAGGAATCTAAAGAAATAGTAATCAGTTGCCCTCCATCTCTCAAAAGTATGCCACTAACATATCTGTTCGAGAAAAATTCAAATTCATGGCACTGTCTTGTAGCTCTAAGGCCTCCAACACTGATGCCGATAATAATTTTAGAAACTCACTTTGAAGCATGCAATAAGTCATGTCAAAGTAGATCCCAAAAGATTCCTAATTGTTTTTTGAGTCCTTAAAACACAATGAGGCCAGCCCTATAACTTTACTGAACCCAACCTCACCATAACAGAATTCCTATGGAAACAAAATAATTCAATTCTTGTTATAAATTAAGATAATGATTTGAAATAGTTCTTTCATTTATTTGATAAAACCTTCACTAAATCCTTAACAAAAATGTCCACAGAAACTTCAATACCATATCTTGAAGGTCCTCTATAACCCCTAATTGTCACTGAATTGATGAAATATTCCCCAGAGTCTTCCTTATGAAAGGTAAATATGTGTCTCCTACAGGTGCTTTCAAAACAAAAAAATAGACCTCAATTACCATATGAGATTCATCCTGTAATATGTCTCTTTGATACTCAAATATATATTCAATATTGACTACTAGCTACAGACCCCCCCTTTGAAAGCTCATTTGCATATATATTTAGTTCCCCTATCAATGGGAAGGAATGATATGCTAGAGAAACTATGTTCCATGACCTTGACCTGTTCCAGAATTGGCTGCAATTTCAACTTCTTGTCATGTAGCTTCCTTTTATACATTTTTGTATCATCTCAGAATCCTCATAGACCTCCATCTTAGGGGTCCCTTTGTTTGCTGCCAGTTTTAGTAGGAACTTCAATGCAGGCAGCTCAACATATATGTTTTTTCCCATGCCCACTTTGAAGACCAAAAAATGTTTATCAATGATATACAAAGTTCAAACAACTTCTAGCAAGACAAACAAAGACTTTGTCTTGATTCACTGAATAAAAGAAGCCCAAGGACATTGACAAAACTAGGCAAAAAGTGTCGTTATTTGCACCACTTCTGCAATAGACACCCTTTGTTATTCTTCATAAATATGTGTGAAATGATCAGTGCCCTGAGCATTGTCATGGAAGAAAACGATCATGCCATTTTCCTTTGGGATTTTTCAAACAGTGTTAATGTTCTTGCAATGATTCATAAACTGGTGGAAAAAACTACTGTTGTTATCTCTTTGATCTAGGTAGATTTCCTGGCTCTCAGGTCTCCAATCCTTGATATCAGTCATGAAGCTATCCTTTACTATGGAGGTCTCAAAGGCTATTCTTCCACTAGCTTGAGGTCAAGTATCTTCATAAGAGGCATCCTAGTTAGACTGTAAAAAGAAATGGTTTGAAGATAAATCTATCAAAACATAGATCTCTTCATATGATTGCACTTAGAGCCATTTGGTTGTAAATTAAATCTAGCATCTTCTAGGAGGAGTTTCCTCCATTCCATTGTCAACAAAAAATCAAATATCTCTATGATGGAAATTAAATATATCACAAAGCCAAAAGTCTCTCTCTATGGAATGGGCCATCCTCACCAGGAAGATTCTCAAATCCATTCACATCATTGGTATTGCCAATAGACACCATCATTAAAAGATGGAAGAATAAAACATATAGCCAACATGTGTCATGATAAAAACATACAACAGAATGAAGGAAAAGGAATGAGAAGAGTATGCAAATAGAGCATTCAGCACAAAGGGAAAAAAAGACAAGCAAGAGCAGACATAGACCTTGCCTCTCATATATTCAACAATAATGATTATGGTATCCTTTAAACTCCCCTTCAAGTTCTCTATAAACCATAGCCATGAGTTGCAGGGCTATTAATACCCTCCCTTAGGCCTCTCATGAAAGCTAAATGTTGTAGCAGATGCACTCTCAAGAAAGGATGAAGAGGTGAAAGCATTTCTTTGTGCCATTTCAATTATCCAACCAAATTGGATAACCGAAGCAAGGAATGAATGGAAGAAGGACGAAGAAGTGTGGACACTCATTCAAAAGTTGCAGCAAGATCCTAGTACATCTGATACATTTAGTTGGAAAAATGATTCCTTATGGTACAAATATTGATTATATATTTGCAAGAATTCCCAACTAAAACAAAAGATTCTTTTGGAATTGCACACTTCTCCTTTAGGAGGACACTCGGGATTTTTAAAAACTTACCACAAGGTGAAGAAAGAATTTTTTGGGATGGCCTTAAATCTGATATTCAAAAGTTTGTGGCAGAATATTTCGTTTTCTAGCAAAATAAAGTTGAGACAATTAAGACCCCGGGTCTTCTACAACCTTTATCCATTCCAAGTCAACGTTGGGAGGAGATTCCAATGGATTTTATCACAGGTTTACCTAAGTCTGAAGGAAGGAGTGTCATCATGGTGGTAGTTGATAGACTTACCAAGTATGCACACTTTGTACATTATCTCAACCATTTAAAGCGAGTACAGTTGCTACTGCATTAAATATGGAAACAATTCAAAAGCTGCATGGAAACTCGAAGATTATTGTAAGTGATAGAGATCCCATTTTTACAGGAAAATTTTGGACAGAATTATTTTTTTGTTTGGGTAATCAACTAGCTCATAGCTCATTTTATCATCCTCAATCTGATGGTCAAATAGAGACAGTGAATAAATGTTTGGAAGGATATCTTCATTGTTTTGTATCTGATAAGCAAGCATAATGGTTCAAGTGGTTACTTCTCGCTGAATGTCGGTATAACAGTTCCTTCCATACTGCAGCAAAAATGATCCCATTTATGGCACTTTATGGATATCATCCACCGTCCATCACATCTTATTTAAGGAAAAATTCTAGGGTTCAAGCAGTGGAGGATCACATCGAGCATCAACAAGAAGTTCTCCAACTCTTAAAGGATAACCTAAATTTGGCACAAAATCGAATGAAACAATAGGTAGATCAACATCGCAGTGAGAGAAGTTTTGATGTGGGAGACTGGGTATTTTTACGACTATAACCATACAAACAAATGTCCCTCAAGGAAGATAAGAAGGATAATAAAATATCACCAAAGTACTATGGTCCTTACAAGGTGTTGAAAAATATTGGTACTATGGCATACAAATTGGAGCTTCCTGCTTCTTCACGAGTGCATCCAGTTTTCCATGTTTCATGCTTAAAAAAGGTTACAGGGGACAAACTTCTAGTTCAAACAATAAGGCAAGAACTTGACAAGGAAGGAAAAACCATATTGGAACCTGAATTAGTCATGGAAATAAGAACTCGACAGCTACGAAATCGATCAATTTCAAAGTATCTCATCAAATGCAAGAACTTAGCCACTGAAGATTCTACATGGGAGGATGAGAATTTTATACAAAATCACCCAAAGATACTCAAGCTTGAGGACAACACTTTTTTGAAGGAGAGGAGCATGTTAGGTCCCTATATTACTAGTATAGTCCCTTATTATTGTTAGTGTAACCCCCTTATTGTTATTTGTGTACCCCTGTAATCCCCATATTGTTATTATTTCGCCCTTACATTTTATTGTTAGGTCGGCTAGGATTACATTGTGGCCCCACTAGGATTACATTGTGGCCCCATGGACTCCTATATATAGAAAGGAGGTTTTTTCATTTGTATCATCCAAGAATTGTTCATTTATGTAATGTGTTTGAGGTTTCCCCCTCGAAGTGGATGATTTCTCAGGCATTGATCTCTCTTTTCTTCTATTTTTGGAGCTGGTTTCACAACAAAAAATCAGGGCAATGAGAAGTGACAATGGTGGATAATATATCTCCAATGCCTTCAAGGGTTTTTGTGCCAAGGAAGGTATTAGGAGAGAGTTGATAGCACCTCATAATCCTCAACAGAATGGGGTGGCTGAGAGGAAGTACATGAGTATTGTTGGAATATCTAAAGCTATGTTGCATAATCGATATTTTCCTAGGTTCTTGTGGGCAGAAGCATGCAAAACTGTAGTATTTCTACAGAATAGGAGACCACACAAGGTGCTTCAACGAGCTACACCAAAGGAGGTCTTCACAGGCAAGAAGCCTGGTGTTTCACACTTCTGAATCTTTGGTACAAAGGTCGACTGTCATGTGTCCAAATATAGCAAGAAGAAGTCGGATGCCGCAACAAAGAAGAGTATCTTTTTGGGGTATAACGAGACATATAAGGCGTACATGGTGTATCTTCTAGGATCCAAAAAAACAGTTCTCAAGAGAGATGTGAGATTCTAGGAGGATCAGGCTCTAAGATTTTCCTTAGAGCATGAGAATATTGCAGTACCTGAGGAGGAACTACTCACTCTCAAACAGGATTCACAACCAACACCTCAAAGTCAACCATAACCACATTCTAGTGGAAAGAGGGTAGCACAGCAGGATGAGGAGGACAAACCAAGCTGAGAGAAAACAAATCAGCTAGAGCCAGCCACCACAGGGAGGAAGAAGGCTAGGTGGGTCGAGAGGCTGATCCAGAAGGCTCAAGAGTAGTTCGAGGCTCCTAGCACCATGTTTAGGTAGAGTAAAGATTAAAAAACCACAGGGGTACATAGGTTATATGGCATTAATGGAATATTTGGTGGACACTGAGCCTTCTTCTTATGAGGAGGCAACTTCTCAACATATTTGGTGGAGTAGTATTCCTCTATCATGAAGAATGATGTCTGGGAGGTTGCTCCGTGACCTGAGAGGAGAAAACCATAGTTGGATCTAGATGGGTGTACAAGTTGAAGCATGGAGCAGATGGGAGTGTGGAGAAGTTCAAGGCCAAGTTTGTGTCCAAAGTCATATCACAAAATAAGGGCATATACTGTTAGGAGACATTCGCCCCAGTAGCACAATATTCATCCATCAGTATTATTCTAGCACTTGCAGCATAGATGGGGTGGAATATCCACCAGATGGACGTGAAGACAACATTCCTCAATGGAGTTGTTGAGGAGGAGATCTATATAGAGCAGCCAAAGGGGTTTGAGCAGTTCAACAGAGACACACATGTGTGCATGCTGAAGAGATCTATTTATGGGCTCAAGTAAGATTTGAGAGCATGGTACACTCGGATTGACAACTACCTTTGAGGATTGGGCTTCACTAAGAATGAGGCAGACGCCAACCTATACTACATCATGGTTGGAGGGCTTCTGCTCATTCTAGTTCTATATGTCGATGACCTTATATTAACTGGAGATGAGAGCTTGATCCGGGATTGCAAGGAGGACCTTGCAAAAGAGTTTGAGATGAAGGATATGGGGCTTGTTCACTATTTCCTTGGCTTGGAGGTTTGGCAAGGTGATGGTGAGATCTTTGTGGGATAGGGAAAGTGCATAGCAGAGATTCTCCAGAAATTTCATATGCAAGATTGCAGGCCCATGGCCACACCTCTAGTCACAAATTGGAGGAAGATGGGTACTACTACAACAGAGCGAGTGGATCTTAGAGTATACATGCAACTTAGTGGATCGTTGATGTACTTGGTCAGCGCACGAATTGATATTTGTTTCGCAGTCAACCAACTAAGTTAGTTCATGGTTGAACCAACCAGAGTACATTGGATTGCTGCAAAGCATGTGTTGAGATATCTCAGAGACTCAACAGAATATGGATTTTTGTACAAACTAGTTGATTGAGGCTTGAGGGCTTCATTGATGTAGATTTGGCAGGGAGCTCCATAGACAGGAAGAGTACTTCAAGTGGAATCTTCGGCATTGGGTCAGCTACAGTTTCTTGGTACAATAGGAATCAAAGATCAGTTGCACTTAGTTCAACAAAGGTTGAGTGCATGGTTGTTAGTCAGACAGCGTGCGATGCTATTTGGATGAGGAATTTACGTGTGGGACTTTTCAAACAGAGTATGGAGCCTACCATGATACATTGTAATAATCAGATTTGCATTAAACTCTCTAAGAATCCAATGTTTTGTGATCGCTCAAAGCATATCAAGATCGCGTATCACCATCTTAGAGATTGTGTGCATAAGGGGATAATCAAGCTACAATACGTTCCAATAGTGGAGGAGATGATAGACATTATGACCAAGGTAATGGCAAGAGGTAGTTTTGTTCATTACATAGAAAATTTGGGAGTTGTACAAAATCCCTTCCTCGCTAAGATGGAGTGTTGAAAAGTAGCGAAGGAATGGATTCCTTGATCTATGTCTTGATTCAAGGAATCAATTTGGAGAAGAAATCTATGAGTTCTAGTGATGAGTACGAGTTCAAGAAGTAGTTTGACTAGTGCGAGTTTGTGGAGGATGAGTTATTATCCTCTAGTGTGAGTTAAATTGGGAATTGAGTGAATAAGTAAAGTTATCCTCCTAAATTTAAGGAGTATTCAGTTAACTAAGAGTGTTGAATTTTGTTAACTAGAAAATCTCCAGTTCAAATCCTAATTTAGAAAACTCACTAACAATAGCCTAATCGAAAAGCTTATAAGGAGATCAAAGGCACACAATTAATCAATCAATTCTTGAGCACAAGTTTGTGAGCAAGAGAGCTTGTGGAGGAACGAGGCAAGTGTTCCTTCCGCGAATTATTGAGCAAGGCAATTTTCTCTTTGTAGTGCGCATAGAAATAGGGGAAATCCCTATTTAATAGAATCTTAGCCAACGATGGGAAATAGGAGATTATTTCGTAAGGTTTTGTGTTGGAAAATCAGAACCTCTACTACATATAGGAGAAGGAAGCAGGTCGACTACTAGGAAGAAGTTTCAGGCCTAGGGCAGGCAGAAAAATTCTTGTATTTTCATATTAGATCCAACTTGTATGTGTATTAGATCTGTTGCTCAATTTTCCTTAATAAAATTATGAAGAAAGTGAGGGTTTCCCTGTTGGGTTCCCAAGAAAAATTGTGTGTTTTATTGTGTAAATTTTGTGAAATTATATATGTTCTACTCCATTGTTATTTGGTAGAGAAATTTTGTGTCTGTGTGAAGATAAAATTTGTATTCAGATTGTTCATAGTATCATATCATAATTTTGTGCAAAATCTAGAGTGAATGCCACATTAAATAAATAAATAAATATGATAAACTGTCAAGAAAATGAATCCAATGTGATCTATTGGTTAAAGAGGGTATATCTTTATCCCTGAAAATAATAATAATAATAATAAATAAATAAATAAAATAAAAAATAAAAATAAATAAATAAATAAATAAAAAATCATTCATTTGGGAAGTTCTAAAACATTTCAATACTTTATAAGAAATATCTTTGTCTGAAATAACCCAGACTGTGAATGTTGTTAGGATGTCATGCCAGAGACTCAAGAGTGCATATTTGATGAAAGGGCAACAAGTTCAAAATCCTATCAGTTATGTTCCGAGTTTCTTTGTAGCATACGTTTGTAGAAGTGTGACCCCATGAGTTAGTAGATGTCCATGCCATGTCATCAGCATTGATTGATATGATAACATGTAGGGATTCCTTAAAAAGGCTTGGTACATTAACAGTAAATTTTTGAAAAGTTGACTTTGGTGAAACTTCACAGTTCTAACAGTGCCATCCCAAAAATTGTGTCATTATTGACATAGTTTTTGTTTTTTGTAATTTTCACATTTCTATATAGATGTCATCGTTACTTTTAATATATTTTGGTTATCCTAGTAATATTCAAATTCATTCGGTTTCAAAATATAATATAACAAACCTACTATTATAAAGAAGATGGAACAAACAAGTAACACAAAAATAAGTATAGAAAAGAAAAAAACCACAAATAGTGTCAGTTGTGTGAAACAAACCTGTACTGCATCTAGAAAGTGCCCTTCATCTTTATACAAAACTCCACAGTGCGTGAGGGAAAAAGCATTCTAGGGATCAAGCGCAAGAGCTTCTACAAAGCATTCAAATGCCTTTGGATGAGGTTCTATCCTTCTCATAGATGGACCCATTCCAGTCTTCAATGATCCCAGTTTTCCATACTGCTCCACTTCACAACCCTACTTTACCAAAATGAAAAAGCATGCATATAGTTACAAACTTATTTCAAAAATTCAATCATATAGTAACCTCGCTGAAAACCATTACCAACGATTAAATCCTCCGGGAACACCTCATGCAAATTTATCAGAACACAACACATTTAAAATAAAGACCCTAATCGAAATATAGCAATTCAACATTTGGATGATTACCTTACGGTCCGGCAGAACAGAGTCTGATAGGATGATTATGGTTGAGCAGAAAAGAGTTTGTAGAACAGAGTCCGATAGGATGATTACCTTCCGATCTAGCAAGACACATTCGAAAAAGACTTTCAAACCATGAAATGTTAAACTCCCGCCAAATTAATAAATGCTAAACTCCCACCAAATTACCAAATTAATAAATAAGTAGAGGGAAATATAAAAGCAAAACACAAAGTCGATATCACTTTGAAAAAAATTGAAGAGGGAAACAAGGAGGGCTATATTAACTCTTAATTGGGTGACAAATGGGTAAATAAGAGAGAATGTCATAGGTTATAATAAGGAAGTCTTTTTTTTGTTTATTCATTTTTCTAGTCTTTTGTCTTGAGGAGGGTGGAATAGGTTGTTAGAAGAGATTATAGATCACGTATATTATTAGATTTAGATTTTGTTTAAATAGTTTTTCTATTTTCTATTCAAATTTTTTCGTCTTTTTTCTTGTTTTTATTGATTTTTATCATCTTTTATTTTCTATGTTATTAGGAAATTTTAAGTAGATAGTTAAAATAAATCTCTCTAATCTAAAATGATTATAAAAAAAAGATTAATAGATGTTGATATAAAGGCATGTAAATAAATTCTTGCACAATTACAAAAGGAGGAAAAGATCACGAGTGAGTGTAACATGAGAAGTGGACCTTAAAAACCACATAAGTCTTCTTTAATGAATATTTAGTCTTAAGTCGGGATATGGGCACCATAGGAGGTATTTATCATCACATGTAGGAGTTAGTGTCTATGTTATGGTTAGGAGAGGAAAACAAGGTCCTTAGTCCCTAAATTAATCTTTCTCATGCTAAATTGCCAAGAAAAATACCTCTAGCTAGGAATATGGCCAATTAGTATGTTTTGCATGATAAGAATGGGTCTCATGGCGTTTACTATGGCCAAGGAAGGAAAAAAAAATGACTTAAGTCCTAAATAATCAGTAACCATGTTTCTTAGCATCGCATTAATTATATTCTCTAAGGGATATTATATGGCCTCTAGGAGGGATGCGTCTACCATTCAAAGGTTTTGCATACCACATTTGGTTCTTGGAGCCTCATCATTGGACCTTAATGAAATTAGGAGGCTTTCAAATCACATATGATGCTTACAAGTGTATAAAGAGCACATTTAACCAGGTTTGAGGGTACCTTTTATACGTATCATAATGTATATGAGGGGGGAAATGGTTTTCAATGCTAGTGATCTAGTCACACAAAAGACCCCATAAATTTGCGCTTTGGGATATCCCCAAGATTCAATAAGTAATCCAAAGTGAGAAGATTTGTTGCTAAGGTATTGACAGTAGAAACAACCCTCTAGTGTTAAAATTTAGAGACAAAAGGGTATTCAAAATTTTAACATTGTATATGGATTCATAGAACCCTTTGTCTCTAAATTTCAACACCGCAGATATTGGATTCAGAGACCCCTGTAGTAAAATGTGACACTTCGGTATCAAAATTGCAATTTTCCATTTCCGGAGTGACAACTAAAAATTACTAACACAAATGACTAATTCATATACTTGTTGTACTTGTTATTTGGTCATATTTTATATTCTTGGACAATAATAGTCATTTACGTTAATCATTATTATTTTTGTCACTTATATCTAGTCATATATTTTATTCCTAGACTAAATTAGTCATTTAAGATAGTCACTTTTAGTTTAGTCACTTATTATCTAGTCATATATTTTAATCCTAGACTAAATTAGTCATTTTGAGTTAGTCGCTTTTAGTTTAGTCACTTATTATCCAGTCGTATATTTTATCCCTAGACTAAACTAGTCGTTTAAGTTAGTCATTTTTAGTTTGGTCATTTAAAATTGCTCAAATTTAGTAGTAATTCACTTGAAATAATTGCAGTGACTAACATTTTTTAGTCACCTAGTCACTAATTTCATCTTTTTCTACTAGTGTTTCAAGTTCGGTATATTGATTTTTCACTGTTTTACTCATAAAAAAGGTTTTAACTTAGCAGAAACGACTTGGGTAGCAAATAAATGCTACATGTCAAGTTGGTCAAAGGTGTTGCGGTAAAGAAGATTATGTTGTAACTGCAAGAGCACTAGGCGTTCATACAACAGATCTGCTAGAATAGCAATTAGTTTAGTCTACTAGCATATCAACAAATTGTGGTCCACGTCCTAAACTACCTATTAGGTCCCTATATTACTAGTATAGTACCTTATTATTGTTAGTGTAATCCCCTCATTGTTATTACTGTACCCCTATAACCCCCATATTTTTATTATTGTGCCCTTAAATTATTATTGTCAGGTCAGCCAGGATTACATTGTGGCCCCATGGACTCCTATATATAGAAATGAGGTTTTGTAATTTATATCATCCAAGAATTGTTCATTCATGTAATGTATTGGAGGTTTTTCCCCTCGAAGTGGCTTATTTCTAAAGCGTTGATATCTCTTTTCATCTATTTTTGGAGTTGGTTTCACAACATTTGGTATCAGAGATTTGGGATTCTAGGGTTTCGCTGCTCCAAACAGGTCATCGTGGAATTTTTGCTATAAATTTTTTTCTACGAAGGTTCAGAAGCTGAAATTTTTAGAGTGCGAAGCCAAAATCTTGAAGAACATCGTCACAAAATTTCAGAGCTTGGTTCTGTGGAAGGTAGGTCATTTTGCAGGCTCCTGAATTTAACCTAAACAGGTCATCGTGGAATTTTCGCTATAAATTTGTTTCTACGAAGGTTCAGAAGCTGAAATTTTTAGAGTATGAAGTCGAAATCCTGAGGAACATCTTCGCAAAATTTCAGATCTTGGTTCGCAATATTGGCGGAGATATGATTTGTGGAAGTGAGGGATTTTTCAGGCTTCTGAATTTCATCACAAAGAGGTGATCATGGGAAAATCTTCATAACTCTCTCTCTGAGCATCGGATTGGAATGTTGTAAAAAGTGACCACAAGTACACATATTGTATTTTTTTTTCTATCAATTTTAGAGCCAAAGGAGGAAACAGTGACACGTGGAAAGTCGTACAAGTTCACTCTACTGAACTAGTCCATAATTGGGTCATTGTGGGAGATTGGACATAATTTTTTCTTGAAGAATCCAAATCAGATCAAACCCGTGGAATTTGAAAGAAGCTTCAGAGGGCTACTACAAGGCTGAATTTCAGATATTGAGGATCCACAATTATAGAGATAATTCAATTTAAATATCGAGCTCCTCAAAAGCAAGTAAAAGGTGTGTATTTTTTTTTTCCGATTTGCATAAGTCTTGTTTTAAGAATCAAGTTGAATTGATTTCAAGGGCATATTGTAGAATAGATATCAGTATTGGATTCTAAAATGGCCCCTAAAAATAATTCAACACCCATTAAGCCTTTAGAAGGCTCTACTATGACTCATGAAGACAAAGAATGGCAACATGACATATCAAAATTACAAGAGCAAGTCCAAAAAATTTCACTCTCGCAAAGAGCAACAAAAAATGACATGGAAGTTTTGAGGAAAGGCATGGAAACTAAGATGGATGGTTTTAAGAAATGCGTGGAATCTAATATGTATGGTTTGAAGAATGACATGGATGGCATGGAAGCTAAGATGGATGTCATGGAATCTAAGATGGATGACATGGAAGTTAAGATCGATGAAAAAATGGAAAACATGAAGAATGATCTAAAATCAGACATGGAAGGTTTGACAAAGTTGATACAGGAAATGTTTCCTAATGGTGAAAAGATAGTAGAGGAAACTCATGATGAGAACAAAATAAATGTTAATAGTGATTTTATAAACTCTAATGTTGGAAGGAAGAACCACCATATTCCAAAAATGGATATGAGGAAATTTGATGGAAAGGATCCTGTAACATGGTTACTACAGATGGAGCAATATTTTGATCTCAATAATGTGAAAAACACACAAAATGTATGCATCGCAACTTTACATTTAGAAAAAAAAACATTTGTATGGTATTGATGGCTTTTCTCCCGTAAAAAATCTTTCACTTGGTTAAATTTTACGAAGGAAATGATAGCACATTATGAGGATACAAAGAGCAACACCTTCTTTAGCCAATTGATAAATCTCAAACAAAAGTGTTCAGTGGGGGAGCACATGGAGGACTAACAAAAATTGAATATAAGGGTAACTAATATTTCAGAGGAACACAGGATTGATCTCTTCATAGGTACTTTAAAGGATAACATCCAACATGAAGTTCATGTTTTGGAACTTGATTCATTGGAGAAGGCATTCAAGTTGGCAAAAAAAATTGAATGTAAAATTATGGCGACAAGGAAGCCTACCACTCACTTCTATAAAGAGGGAAGTGTTGCTACTCCTAGATTTCCACAACCTTCAAGGTTGACACCACAACAATTTGAAGAAAAAGGAGAAAAAGGGCTTTGTTACAGTTGTGATAGAAAATAAACTAAAGGTCATAAGTGTGTTGAGAAGAAATTATTTTACATAGATTCTGAAGAAGAAGAAGAAAATGAACAAGAATTTTCAAAAGAAGAGGGTATACACCAGGAACCAACCCTAGAAGAGGAAGAAATGAGTCCGACCATATCATGTAATGCATTGGCAGGAATTACCACTCCTCAAACTCTTAAGATAGAAGGACATATCAAGAAGAAAAAGGTAATAGTGTTGATTGATTCGGGTAGCACCCATAATTTTTTTCATTGAAAGGTAGCCAAGGAATTGAGTTTTTTCCTATATTCAGCACCAAAATGTCAAGTGATGGTTGCAAATGGAGGAACTATAAATTGCTCTGGAAAATGCCATAATATCAAGCTAACCATGGGGGAATATGTATTGAATAGTCCAATGCTTTCGATTCCTATGGGAGGTGCTGATGTGGTACTAGGAGTACAATGGTTACAATCTTTGAACCAAAGCTTCTAATTTCATGACCAAAGCTTCTAAAGAAAGAACAACGAGGCGTAATTGCACAATTATGCTCACTAGAAGTTCCAACATCAAAATCATCTATTTCTGCAGATCTCCAAAAAGTCTTGGACAATCATTCCAAGGTGTTTGAAACTCCCAAAGGACTCCCACCTATTCGTGATCATGATCATGCTATTCATTCGATTCCATGAAGTGTTCCTCCAAACATCAGGCCTTATAGATACCCTTATGTCCAAAAGAGCGAAATTGAACATTTGATTGTAGAAATGTTAGAGGCTGGTCAGCAATTTATTTTACCAAGTTGGATCTTCATTCAGGATATCATCAAATTAGAATGAAGACTGAAGATATTCCAAAAACAACATTTCGAACTCATGAGGGTCATTATGAATTTTTGGTCATGCCTTTTGGCCTTACCAATGCACCTTCTACATTTCAAGGGTTGATGAATTCCATTTTCAAACCCTTCCTTAGAAAATTTGTGCTAGTATTTTTTGATGATATACTAATCTACAGTAGGTCTTGGAAGGATCATGTTCAACATGTTGGCAGGGTGCTCAAACTATTGCAGGAGAAACAATTATATGCAAAAACATCCAAATGTTTCTTTGGAGTACAAGAGGTGGAATATCTGGGTCATATTGTATCTCACGAGGGTGTTAAAGTAGACCCTAACAAAATTAAAGCCATTAAGGAATGGAAGGTCCCCACAACCATAAAGCAGTTGCAAGGATTTCTCGGGTTAACAGGGTATTATCGCAAGTTTGTTAAGAATTATGGGAGAATAGCAGCACCTCTAACAACATTATTGAAGAAAGATGCATTCTCATGGACTCCTGAAGCAACTAAGGCCTTTGAACATCTTAAAGAGGCAATGTGCCTAGCACCGGTCTTAGCTACGCCAGACTTCACAAAAACCTTTATCGTGGAATGTGATGCCTCAGGAAATGGAATTGGTGCAGTTTTAATGCAGGAAGGAAGACCCATTGCTTTTGAAAGTCGTCCAATCAAAGGAAAGTATATACAGAAACCTATTTATGAGAAGGAAATGTTAGCAATACTACATGCACTAAAGAAATGGCGAACTTACCTAATGGGAAGACACTTCAAGGTAAAAACTGATCATGATAGTCTTAAACACTTTTTGGAACAAAGACTATCTTCATAAGAGCAACAAAAATGGGTCACAAAGATGTTGGGTTATGACTTTGAAATAATATACAAAAAAGGGAAGCTAAATGTTGTTGCAGATGCACTCTCAAGAAAGAATGAAGAGGTGGAAGCATTGCTTTGTGCCATTTATATTATCCAACCAAATTGGATAACTAAAGCAAGGGATGAATGGAAGGATGAAGAAGTGTGGACACTCATTCAAAAGTTGCAGCAAGATCCTAGTACATCTGATACATTTAATTGGAAAAATGATTCCTTATGGTACAAAGATCTCTTATATCTTTGTAAGAATTCCCAAATAAAACAAAATATTCTTCTGGAATTACACACTTCTCCTTTAGGAGGATACTCAGGATTTGTAAAAACTTACCATAGGGTGAAGAAAGAATTTTTTTGGGATGGCCTTAAATCTGATATTCAAAAGTTCGTGGTTGAATGTTTGGTTTGCCAGCAGAATAAAGTTGAGGCCTTATTTTTATTATTGTGCCCCTGTAACCCCCATATTGTTATTATTGTGCCCTTAAATTATTATTGTTAGGTCGGTTAGGATTACATTGTGGCCCCATGGACTCCTATATATAGAAAGGAGGTTTTATAATTTGTATCATCGAAGAATTGTTCATTCATGTAATGTATTTGAGGTTTCCCCCTCGATGTGGCTTATTTGTAAGGCGTTGATATCTCTTTTCTTATATTTTTGGAGATGGTTTCACAACGCTGCCCCACTACATCAGCACTTTTTATGTACAACGCATTCCACTGAAACTATAATTTTTTAATAATTAGAGTTTTTAGTTCAAGTCTATTAGAGACTGTTTTGTTGTAATTTTTTGTATAAATACTTTAGTTTTGGAAGTATCAAAGGTCAATTGATTGAGATTAGAAGCGTTACTGTCTTTTGGAGTATTGTAAGCTTTTTCAAAGCATTGGAGCATCAATAATAATCAAACCATTCACAGGATTCTTGTGGCTTAAATATTGGTGATGTTTTCTTCTGTTCTTATGTTTCATTATTATCTTTCATTGTAATCATATGAATTCTAATTGTAAAGTATAGAGCGTGATGAATAGGATTTATTTTTGAGTACCTTATTCTGGCTACCTTTACGATCATTATGTTTTCCACTGAAAGCCAAACTAAAGAATTTTTAATTGCTCTTTAGTTCTACTGAATCTATTCATATTTATGTCCTAATCCATTTATAATTCAAAAAGTTCCAGTAAATATTCCTAGCTTGCCCTCTATTTACTCTGTGAAAATTTGATGCAACTATCTAGTTATATTTTGACTCCATTGCCTAATATATTAATAAATTGAATACAATCAATCCTCCAAAATCCAAAACAAACTCAAAACCCCAAGTACTATCATAACTAGCCTAAAAACCTATTTAAACAAAGATAAATCTTATAGAGAGAGCCCTCTCTGAATCTAGGAAGGCTAGGTCTTGGATTCCAAAGTTGGTTTGATGTTGGCCTATGTGATTAGTTCTCACAATCTCTAGCAAATTACAGAACACTAACATACTGGCGACTCCATTGGGAACAATTGAAATCAATCATAATTTATTTCAAATTCGATCTCTAGTTAAATACTCATTGTATTAATATCCCATAGAGATTGCTATATTTTAGTTTTTTGCAAATAAAAGTTTTAGTTTCATTTTATAGTGTGTGTTTTTATTTTTTAAAAATGGCTTCCAAGAGACCTTATACAAGATCTCATCCTAATCCCAAACCTCCTAAAATATTGGGTGATCCTCAAAGGATTGGAAGAAGAACTAAGGATACTTCAAAGAAATCAGTTAAACAAATAAGTTCATCAGAAAGCCTGGGAAGTAATAATCCTCTCCCAAGAGCACAATCCCTTCCTATTAAGCTTGAGACCTTACAAGATATCAACTTGGACTTAAAGTTTGAGTAAAGCCTCTTTAGAAGAAAATCCCTAAATTGGGCAGATACAATAGTCCTTCACGAATTGATTCTACATCCAGATTCACCTAAAAGTCTGTCTTCTTTAAAATGTGATCAAGAAATTGTCCAAGATTTTAAGATCCTAAGAGAATTGGTATTAGACTTCACTTCAGCAGTTACATATGCCCATCTCCAACAATCAGTAGATTTTTCTGCATTAAATATTGTTGCTTCATCCTTTACATCCCAAACAATTCAACAAAAATATGTGAGTCCAACCCCTTCTGAAAATTCTACTACTTATCCTCTCATAAAAACTCAAAGGCCTTCATCTCCATCACTTCATCCCTCCTCTCCTTCACATATAGTTCATCCTTTGCCACTTATTAACCCACCACCTATTAATCCATTAACTGCCAAACCACCACCGCCAATCATGGCTACACGAAATGCTTCCTTAGTTCTTCCTCAAAATCTAGGGGCTATGCCCCAAGACTATCAATCCAAAATACCCCAATTCAATAACACCCAACACATTATTGCTCAGCAGCATGTTGACATAATGGATGATTTCTTTAATCGATATGAGATTGATGTTGATGATGTTATGATGAGGTTATTTTTTCAAACCCTTGGAGGTGAGGTTAGGAAATGGTTTAGAGATTTACCAACTTCTTCCATCAATGATATAGTGGTTCTATAGAGTAAATTTCTAAATAGATGGAAAGTTAAAAAGAACCCCCTCCAAATTCTATCAGAATACGAAAATATCAAAAGATAAACTGAAGAAAGTGTGCAGGATTATTGTGTTAGATTCAACTCTATTTATAATGTTGTTCCTGCTCGCATAAAACCACCTGAAGGATTAGTGGTGATTAAGTTTCCAGATGGTTTTGAAACAAACGTAGCTTATCCGTTAAGAGAGAGGAATCTTGGCATTTTAGAGGAAATGCAGACCATAGCAGTCAGTGTAGAAGCCAATTTATTGGCCTAAACAGCTAGGATGAGAGTTGAGAAGAGAGTTACCATAAAATAAGCAGCATAAACCTCTAGTACTGATGTCGAGATAGATTCTTTAATGAAATGGAATGAATGATGATTGATAGAAACATCCCTAGGGACCAAATATTAAACAAAGGGGACCTGACCAACAAATTAGACCCCCTTTTCAAGATAATTATGTTGATGAAAATGGAGAGATCATTCAAGAAAAAGAAGACAACCAAATAAATTTGTTTGGTTTACAAAATAATGATACTATTTTTCTCACAGAAGAAGACCAGAAGCTATTTTCATTAGCTCAAACAGAGCTTGAAATAGATGAATCTGAAGAATATAAACAAGGATTTGAAAACACCATTATGGAGGTGCACAAATAATATAATCTTAGGAGCATAAAAATTTCTGACAATACTGCTAAAAATAATACTGATCAACCTCCCAAAATTTCCTCTGATTCAGATCCTAAGAAAACAATAGAAAAGTCTTCTTAGAAATCTGTTGAAACTCCTGGTAAGAAACCTTCTGAGGTTTTTACTAAAAAGACAGTTTATTTTATTTCTAAAACAACTCAAACTGATGTTCCAACCACCGCTCAACAAAACCTACTTAAATCTAAATAAAATGTTGATGTACTTGACATTCCTAATGTTGTAAAGATTAAATCATCATTTAATCTTGAAAACAAACTAGCTAAAGTCAAAATTCCCATCCCTTTGACAAAGCTAATGAAAAAACAAACATACAAAACTCAGGTAATGGAAGTACTGAAAATAGGGGAAACTGCTGACACTCTCAATCTGAATGATGATCAACCCGAATTGCTGTTTGGTCCAGAAGTAGATGGTAAGTTACAAGAAGGAGTAGTCCCTCCTTTCTATGTCAGCTTAAACATACATGATAAAATCCTACATAATGCTGTGCTGGATTCAGGGGCTTCACACAACTTAATGCCTAAAGCTGTAATGGAAAAGTTAGGTCTTGACATCACTAGGCCCTACAAAGATCTATACTCATTTTATTCAATTAAAGTGAAGTGTTTAGATCTCATCAAGGACTTGTGTATAACTTTGTCTCAAATCCCAGCCAAAAGCCTAGTTATGGACATTGTCATAGCAGACATTCCTCCTAAATATGGCATGCTTTTATCACGTTCTTAGGGAGCAAAGTTACAAGGAACTCTTCAACTATATATGACTTTTGCTATAATACCAGTCTTTGGCCAGCAAAGAAGGTTATATAGGGAAACTCTCATGTAATATATGGTAAACAGTCAAGAAAAACCTCATAATTACCCCCTATATTTTGTTCACACTGATTTAGATTCATTCGTATTATTCAATGATACTAAAATTGAAGCCCAATTTGGAAACTACCTGGATACACATGAAAACACAGCTCTAATCGAATAATTAACTCCTACTTTAGAACTCTTCTGGAATATGAACTTTGATGGGGCTTGTAGTAAAAAAGGATTTGGAGCAGGAATCTGGTTATCTAATCCAGCTAATAATCATTGTGAAGGGCATTCCTATAAAATTAATTTTCAATGCACCAAAAATATTTCTCAATATGAAGCTCTGATGTTAGGACTACAGTTGCTTAAGAAATTAGGGGCCAAAAGAATTACTGTGCAGGGAGATTCCGAATTCTCATCAAACAAGTAAAAGGAGAATATGATGCTAAACACCCTAGATTAAGAGCCTATAGAAATGCAGTGCTCAATTACTTACATACTTTTGTGGAATATGATCTAGCAGTAATTCCAAGAAGTTAAAATGTCATAGCTGATAGTCTTGTTGTTTCTGCAAGAACTTGCAAAATACCTCACTCGAATAAACCACATAATTAAAATTAAACATCGAACTACAATACCAGATAACATGCAATACTGGCAGGTTTTCAGGAATGAAAACAAATTGAAAACTTCTTGTTGTCAAAAGAAGAGTTTGAGGAAACACAGTTAGATTTGGATAATCAGGAACAAGATCAAATGAGACCAAAAGATCAAGTAAAAAATCAAGCAATTGTGTATAATCCTTTGGTAAACCAGTGTGATAGAGTAGATGTAAATCATCATTTAGATGAAAGTGTACATAAATTAGAAATTCATGAAATAGATCTTGAAAAGGACGATTTTGAAATGCTTCAACTAAAAGATAACGTTTTGCCCTGGGGATTAGCTCCGTTAGAAGACCTTTTTGACTTCAATGATGTAGCAAAGAAGCCTGAAATTGAGTCCATTGGAGCAGAAGTTGAGGAATGTAACATAGGTACTAAACGAAACCCGAGGATTATTAAACTGTCAAAAACATTACCTCTTATTACCGAATGGAAATATATAGCCCTATTCAAAAAATACATTGATGTGTTCGCCTGGAGTTATAAGGATCTAAAATTTTATGACTCCAACATCATTTAGCACAAAATTCCAATTAAAGAAGAACAAAAGCCTTTCAAACATAAGCTTCAAAGGATAAATCCAGTTTTTTTACCTTTAATTGAGAAAGAAGTTAAACTAATGTATGATGCTAAAATAATTTTCCCTCTTAGATATTCGAAACGGGTGTTAAACATAGTACCAACCAGAAAGAAAACTAGAGAAATTAGGTTGTGCATTGACTTTAGAAACCTGAATAAGGTTTCCCTGAAAGATAACTATCCCTTACCTACAATGGACTATATCTTACAAAAGGTGATAGGATCAACTAGGATATCATTACTAGATGGTTTCTCTGGCTATAACCAAGTCTTGGTTGATCCAGAAGATCAAGATAAAACATCTTTTACCACTCCATGGGGCACTTTCATGTATGTGAAAATGCCTTTTGGACTGATGAACGTTGGAACCACGTTCCAAAGAGCAATGGACATTGCCTTTTCAGAAGAGATTGGCCTCTTTATTATAATCTATTTGGATGATGTAACTGTGTATTCAAAGTATGACAAAGAACACTTGAGACATTTGACACGAGTCTTTGAGAAATACAGGAAATTTGGCATATCTTTAAATCCCAAGAAAACACTATTTGGCCTAGGAGAAGGTAAACAATTAGGACATATCATATCAAAAGATGGAGTTATAATTGACCCTAATAGAATTGAAGAAATCCTAAAGATCAGTCCCTCAAGAAACATTAAAGAACTTCAATCATTCATAGGGAAAATAATTTTTTTGAGAAGATTTATCCCTAATCTTGCTGAAATTCTTAGAAATATAACCAATATGTTGAAGAAAGATTATGAATAAAATGGAGTATAGAAGCTAGGCAATCTTTTGACATGGTAAAACATGCGTTAACTAAAGCACCAGTGTTGATCAATCCAGATTTTACTAAAGATTTTATAATATTTTCTTTTGCTTCTGAGCACACTGTTGCAGTTGTTTTACTGCAGAAAAACAATGAAGGATTTGAGCAGCCAATAGCTTTCTTCAGCAAAGCTTTAAGAGATGCTTCTCTCAACTATAACATCATAGAAAAACATGCCTTTGCACTAGTCAAAGAAATTAAAGATTTTAAAGTTTATATTTTGTATTCACATATAATTTATTATGTACCTAATGCTATGGTAAAAGATATTTTAACGCAGAATGGACCAGATGGAAAAAGAGGAAAATGGATTGCAGTAATTTTGGAGTATGATATGGAAATAAAACCCATTTTCGTTGAAAGCCCATTCCAATAATGGGGTTTGGATTTCATAGGTGAAATCCATCCTCCTTCTTCTTCCCAACACAATTGGATTTTAACAGCCACATATTAATTCACTAAGTGGATAGAGGACATCCCTTCCAGAAATGCCACTGATGTTGTTATTACCAAGTTGCTTAAGACCCATATCCTGTCCAGATTTGGCTGCCCAAGGAAAATCATCACTGACAATGCAGTAGCCTTTAAATCCAAAAATATGGTTGAATTCTGTGATAAATATCATATTTCTTTAGGACATTCAATAGCCTATTTCCCACAAGGTAATGGATTGGCTGAATCATCCAACAAGAGTATGGTAAACATCATCAAGAAATTATTAGAATAGAATAAAAAGTCCTAGCATAATAAGTTAGTCAGTGCAATTTGGGCTGACAGGCTTACTACAAAGAAGTCCATTGGTATGTCACCATACCAACTTTTCTATGGAATGGATGTTGTTTTACATCTTCTCTAGAACAATCAGTGATGAATATGATGCAAGAGTTACAAGTGGAATAAAATGATGCAATCAAAAGGATTCATCAAACCATTCAGTTGCAACAAACAAGAGAAGAGGTATATATCATAACACAACTCATCCAAGAAAATATCAAGAAAATCTTTGACAAAAGGACCAAGGCAGTTAATTTTGCTATTGGTGACAAGGTTTTAAAATGGGATGCAAAGAGAGAAGACAAAGGAAAACATAAAAAGTTTGATAATCTATGGATGAGACCATATATTATAAATGCTTTTAGAGGTGACAATGCATTTTTTCTCACAAATATAGATGGAACATAGTTACCTGGTGGTCCTGTAAATGGCAAGATGTTGAAGCATTATTTCTCCTAGTCTAAAAATTACTTTTTCATCATTGTAAATGTCATAGTCAACATAGATTGGATTGGATGTTTTGCTGATTAAGGTTTAAGCCCGCAGAGAAGGCCCTAAGCCATGGTCAATAGACCATCATAATATTTGAAAGCAGAAAAGGAATCAAATTACAGATTGCTCAGATGCCCAATGGATAAGGCTACTGATCACAAGTTCTTGACACTTCAATGCATGGAAGTGCCATCCCTAATTGGAGCCACTGTTAGGGTCTTATATTTCATAGGATCTCAAGGTGGCTGAGTTTATTCTTTCGTCAAATTTACTTTGTAAAATGATTTCCAAATCTGCAAATAATTTTCAAAAAAAAAAAAAAAAGGAGATAACATAAAAAATCAGAAGAGGGTATATGTTATAAATAAAAAATATAAGATGTGAACCCCATCAAAAAGAAGAAAAACAATAAATTCTGAAAGTGTTGCGCATTCAAATTCCACTACTCTTAAGTTTAGCTTACTTTTGAAAATAAATTGTGTGCAGCTTGTTTAAAAATGCCACAAAAGTTAAATAAAATTCAATCATACAGTTTAATCATGATTGAATTAGGTTTAATTTGCATGTCAATAGGTAGTGAAAAATAATTTGTCAAACTATTTAATCTTGACAGATTAATGAGTTAGGTAGAAAATAAAATTGGTTCAATAGTTTAATCTGAGCCAAGGAAGGTGTTGTAATATCATTTGTTTTGATAAGTTAGCATAAGTAGTTGAATAAGTTCAAAATGATAAGGTAGGATATGGATGCAAAAGAATGAAAAGGTTAAAAATGTTAGGAAAATTATTATTTTTATAGGCATCCATGTAAATAAAATATTAGGTGTTAGATGCCCTAAACAAAGAAGGCAAAATAAAATGTTAGGTGTCAGATGCTCTAAACAAAGGAGGAAAAACAAAACTTTAGAGAAGCAAGAAAGAAAAAGAAAAGCTTCATTCTGTTTGAAAGGTTTTGATTGGTTGCTAGTCTAAATGCGCCTATGGAAAAGTTATTTGTATGGCTTAAATTATGATTATTAATTTCTATCCTAATGTTTTAAACCATAGCATATTTTCCCCTTACTTTCATTTCATTCATTTTCCTTTTTTATTTTCCTTCCCCACTCATATATTTTCACACATTTCATTATAATCCCGCACATTCAAAATCATTTTTCCATATGCCAAAACCCAAAATCATTTACATTTATGTATCCTACAAACCTTTCAAAATTACAATATACAATGAAGCGGGACCCATTCTCCACCACGCCCCCTTTTTCATTTCATTTCCATTTGAAAATCATTAAACTTACCATTTTTCTGCCTTTTCGCGTTTACCTTTCTACCCTTACCTTTTTATCGCTTTTCACTTACTCTGCTTCCTTATTCCCCGATCGTGATTAAAGTGGGCCATCCCTCCACGTCACCGGTTTACCTCACCCTCATCGCATTTCGCAGATTATTCATGTTGCACATCACAACTAAAACTTAAGACTTGCGATTGCCGATTTGCAATATCGCATCGCATATGTTTTAGCTTACTTTTAAAAGTGCCCACAACATATTTGTTTTAACTTGCGATGCGGTAGGTTGGCCCCACCTCAGCAGCCTCGCCCCCCATTTTACATCCTTTTGAAATATTTCGATATATTATGAAAACATCAAAAAACATTACCTTATCGCATAAAAGTCCACCGATTGCAGTGGGCTCCATTTCTCCTTGACACGTCATCCTCCACTAAGCGCAAATCACACTTTGCGGTTTTAAACGTTTACCTTATTTATCCAAGTGCTAGATTCTGTGATGTGCGATGTGGGTAGGTCCCTCTCCCCGCACTTTGCAAATTTTAGATGTTAACCCCACAACTTATAAATAAAATTTGAAAGTTGCGATGTGCGCCTACGATGCGGTCCTACTTTTCCCCTGCCACATCACTTACCTCCTTCCCCGTGGTTCGCACTTCGCTGTTTTTAGTGTTTGCATCCTCCCCGCTTATAACAAAACTTGAAAACTGCGATCTGTGATGCGGTCCAGTCCCACTGTCCCTCCACGTCGCATCCCACTTCGCATCACATCTTCGATAACATTCTTCATAAACTTAAACTCTAAATGTTGCGAAGTGCGCGGATGCGATGCGACTTCATAATCGAAATTTAAAAGATTTCAAGTCTGGTATATTGATTTTTCACACTGTTTTAATCATTAAAAAAGGTTTTAACTCAACAGAAACGACTCAGGTAGCAAAGAAACGCTACTAGTCAAGTCAAACAAAGGTGTTGCGTTAAAGAATATTATGTTGTAACTGCAAGAGTACGAGGCGTTCATACTACAGATCTGCCAGCACAACACTCAATTTAGTCTGCAGCATATCAAAAAATTATGGTCCACGTCCTAAACTGCCCCACTACATTAGCACCTGCTTTGCACAACGCATTCCACCGAAACTATAATTTCTTAATAGTTAGAGTTTTTAGTTCAAGTCTGTTAGAGACTGTTTTGTTGTAATTTTTTGTATAAATACTTTAGTTTTGGAAGTATCAAAGGTCGATTGATTGAGATCAGAATCGTTATTGTCTTTTGGAGTATTGTAAGCTTTTTCAAAGCACTGGAGCGTCAATAATAATCAGACCATTCATAGGATTCTTGTGGCTTAAATACTGGTGATGTTTTTCTTCTATTCTTATGTTTCATTGTTATCTTTCATTGTAATCATCTGAATTCTAATTGTAAAGCAGAAAGCGTGATGAATAGGATTTACTTTTGAGTACCTTATTATGGCTGCCTTTACGATCATTATGTTTTCCACTGAAAGCCAAACTAAAGAATTCTTAATTGCTCTTTAGTTCTGCTGAATCTGTTCATATTTGTGTCATAATCCATTTATATTTTGAAAAGATCTAGTAAATATTCCTAGCTTGCCCTATGTTTACTCTGTGAAAAGTTGATGCAACTATCCAGTTATATTTTGACTCCATTGCCCAATAGATATTAATAAACTGAATACAATCAATCCTCCAAAATCCAAACAAACTCAAAGCCCTAAGTACTATCATAAATAGCCTAAAAACTTGTCCAAATAAAGATAAATATTATAGAGAGAGCCCTCTCTGAATCTAGGAAGGCTAGGTCCTAGATTCCAAAGTTGGTTTGATGTTGGCCTATGTGATTAGTTCTCACAATCTCTCGCAAATTACGGAATGCTAACAATAACCACTACTAAGTTGACACATTTACACATAATGGTAGGTAGTAACTCATATTTATTTCCATCTTATTTATATTCATTTTTAATGCAAATACTTTGCTTCAAGGATTTTACATATTAAGCTTAACAATAGAAAATCATTGCACAAATATTTAAAAATCATAGCATAAATATTACAACTACATCTAGACATTACGACAAATATGACACAAAAGTTTTACCTTCAAAGTTATGATCCATTCATATATATATATATTTTCAAAGCAACACCACTTATTATATTTATTTAATAATAAATGTGTTGTCAAGTACTGCCATGTTTTTTTTCCTTGATGGTAATGTTTATCATTATAAAAACTAAACCAAAATAACTTTTAATAAATATTCTAAATATAAATTAGAAATGTCAATTAAATCACCAAAATACTTTTCTAGAACATATAAATTTAATATTAGGAAAGAACATTAATGGTTTTCTTCATTTCCAGTTTTGTTTTCAAAATATTTTTTATTTTTAATAATTTTATTTAAAGTTATTGTACCTACCGCTGCAGGTCACTACACATCAGGTTTTTCCTGATTGTGACATTAATTCACCTTCATTAGACATATGTTTTGGATTGTTGTATAATTTGACTATAGTTAAATTTTAATAATCTATTTATTTTATTAATATTTATTTATTTTAATTTATTTATCTAATTTTTTATTGGCTAATATTTTCAACATGTTATTGCAAAACACTTTGAAATTCGCGCCCTTTCTGCCGCGGTAGCACGAGGCGGACTTCGCCGACGGTTGTACGAGGCAGCATTCCCAAGTCTTAGATGTCTAATATAAATTTTGAAACAGACTAAAGGCCTCTGTCCTTTCTATTCAATCTACACTGAAACATAAAGTCCTGTGTACTTTCCATTCAATGTAAATTAATATCTATTCGAAAGAAAACTCAAAATAGCATAGATGTGTAAAATATAATACCTATCTTATGTCTTAGATGTCTAATATAACTTTTGGAACAAAGTAAATGCCTGCAGTACCTTCTATCTAATGTACAGTGAGACAACATAAAGCGTTATGTACTTTCCATTCAATGTACACTAACAATACAATGGCTTGGGCTCTTAGTCTCAGATCAAAGGTCATCTCCCGCGATTCCGTTCTCATCGTTAATAGTAACCTGCAGTGAATCTCTACGTACAGGAAGCAAGCAACAACTAGTGTTTTGAGTGTAACAAAAACCTGCATACAAAGTCGGCTTTGGAGGGGGGACATCTTGATCAAATATTTATAAAAATGTTAAAAACAAAGATAAATTCATGATAAAGAAGGTTTAACTGAAAAGAAAATATATATCCACTAACCCAAGATTTATATTTGATTATGTAAAAGTATTTCTACTAAAAATTCATCAATTTATTTTAAAATATTATACTTCTTTATTTTATATATATATTTTTAGAGTTGTTTTTCCTTGTATTTAAATGTTTTCATGACTTGTGAATAAGCAAATTTGTTCATGATTTGTGAAAAGTGTGTATAGAAATATTGAGAGATACATGTTGAAGTATTACTTTCAACTGCATGAGCAGTCAAAATCCGTTGTGTGGTTCGGCACCAGTCCTGCAAAATTAGATAACAATTTTTGTTATTGGAAAACAAAGCTTTGAACCAAAAAAAAAGGGTTTATATTGTAAACTGAGCATTTCGTTTTGTTTAAGGAGTAGTCTACCCAGGCAACGTTTTAGCCCGGACGGCAGTTTTTTGCCGGAATCCGGGCAACTTAAATTCAAGAAATCAGGTACTTGCAATGTTTGAAATCCATTTTTGAGGTTGGAAATGGATTCAGCACTACCAAAATCCCTTAGGGCACTCAAAGTATTTAAGTTTAACAACTGCAAACATGATTCTGATGAAATCTTTGCCGGATTTTTTAAAAATCTTTGCCAGAATCCGGGCTAAAACGTTGCCTGGAAACGACAGCCCTTTGTTTAAACAATAGAGTTAATTTTTGATGTGCGGGAGTTTTAAATTTGTTTAAGGAACAGGTGGTCCCCGCCATCCACGTAGAGCGATCTCATTCGATCACTTTTTTCATTTGAGCCATTCGCAGCATTGCAAAACCGGACCCGAACTTTCATACGCCGCAATTGATAAACAAATCGCGTTATAATTTCTCACCGTACGCCAAGCCAATTTCCGGACACGATGAGAGATTATAGGATGGATTTGATAATCCATCGCGCACACAGAACATGATGTCAGCAGGCCAAATTCGTAACGTGAAATCTCCATTGAAATTTGGCTTAATGTCTTTTGAAGTCCGAGGCGGAGGTTCGGTTGAATGTTTATTAAAATTTTGTTTTTAACGTTTTTACGTTAATTTTTGTTTTATTCGTTTTACATTGCACGGTGGAGTTTTTGTTAAGTTCTATGTTATATATATATGTTTTAACATATATTATAATACATGTGCATTTTAAATAGTGGGGCCCGATAGTTTTACCACAGGTCTTATGTTTTAGTTTAGTTTTATTATATATGTGTTTTATGTTTTAAATGTGCTACGACACATATTATAACACATGAAAAAGCCCGTGAAGCTATGATATAACATTACACAACAACAGTGTATAAAAGCAAAAACAGAGAATGTAATTATAAAAATTTAAAATTTAAATTAAATTATGTTTTAAATAAACTTTATCATTTTTGTATTATTATTTATTTTAATTATAAAATTTTTAAAAAATATTTAAAAAAAATTAATTGTAAAAAATTATTAGGATTAAAATTTGTTGAAATGTTAAATAAATCTAATACAAATAATAATATTTAAAATTGTGATTTTTCAAAATAATTTTAGTAATTAGGATTATGTTAAATAGTTATAGTGAATAATTATTATTTTTCTAATTCAGATTCAAATTTTCACCAATTACATGATAAACATTAATGTTTTGATGATTATTACTTAAATTAGTTATATTTGAACTAACTGGCACCTTTATTACAAAGCAAATCCTCATAAACTTCCTCAAAGTCAAATTGCAACATTACTATATTTACACTAGTAATTATCAATTGGTTACCATCATCAACACAAAAGTTATTTTACTATAATTTAGATAGATTTAAACTACTACTATGTAGTGCATAAATTTTTAATTTTAATTTTAATTTAATTATATTTAAACTAAAATAACTTTATTACAAAGCAAATCTTCATAGATATGCTCAAACTCAAATTGCAACAATTATTTCTAATTTAATTTAACTATACTTTATTACAAAGCAAATCTTCATAAACATGCTCAACCTCAAATTGCAACATTACTATAATTACATTAAGAAACATGTAATAGCTATCCATAAACATTTTCAAGATCACATTGCAACATTACTATATTTAAATTAAGTGGCAAGTAATAACTACCTTGTAACCTTGTTAATTTTTATATATACTCTATAAAATATTACATTTTAACTCATTTTTAATTTTAAGTATTCAATTTAACATTTAAATTTTACACAAACTTTATAATATTTTAATAAATTATATACTAATCGAAAAAATCACATACTAATTAAAGTGATTGCAAAAGCTGCCAATTCCAATAGATCCATCCCGACCCCTATATAACAGGATCTGTAAAATTTCAACTAAAATCTCACATAATATTTTCGGAATATTTTGTATGGTAAGAAAATGAAAACAAGTCGAGGGCAGATCGTGCAAGTGCTATATCGGAGGGTTTTACAGCCACCAAGATCGATTTCATGCTTTCGCTCTCACCTCAGCCCAATACGATGATTTCCCCTCATTTTGTTTACGGTTTTAAGCCTCCAATTTCGATTTGCGTCCTCACTTTCACTCTCGCTCTCCTCACCCCAATACGATGGTGAGGAACACCATTCTTTCGACATGGAAGAAGATCTCACTCACACATTCCATCCCTCAACACTGCTTTTCCACTTCCAACGTCACTGCAGACATGTGCGTTACAACTCTCTGTCGGACCAACAGGCTTCAAGAGGCAGTGGAAACCCTCAAGCATCTTCTTTTGCATAAATCTGAACCCAAGCCCACTCTCATTAGCTGCAATATTTTGTTGGGTAATCTTGTCCGACGGAATCGACCTAAATTAGCATTGTCTGTTTACAGACTTATGGTTGAAGCAGACATTGTACCGAATATCATAACTTTGAGCATTGTTATCAATTGTCATTGTCAAATGGGAAGAATGGATTACGCCGTCAAGGTGTTTGAAGGTTTAGAAGCACACGGGTATGTTCCGGATGTTGTAACCTTCAGTACCCTCATCAAAGGGTTTTGCAGGGTGGGCAACATAGAGGACGCTGTCAAACTTTTCAAACAAATGATGGGCAAACGACAGGTTCCCAATCTTATTACATATAGTACTCTAATAGATGGGCTCTGCAAGACGGGGAAAACCCAGGAGGCTTTCGGGTTGTTGGCTGTCATGCTGCAAAAGGGTCACGAGCCTGACACCATCACGTTTACCACCCTCATGGATCGACTATGCAAAGAAGGTAAGCTCCAAGAGGCCAACAAACTACTGTCTCAGATGTTGAAAGAAGGGCATAAACCCGATGCTACTACATTTACTGCTCTGATGGACGGCTTTTGCAAAGAATGCAGGATGGACGAGGCTAGGAAGCTCTTCAATATAATGTCCAGCCAAAACATATACCCCAATGTTGTCACTTACAATGCACTTATTTATGGTTTGTGTAAGGAGGGCGACATGAAAGAAGCCACAAAGCTCTTCTATGAAATGCTCAACAAAAGCATATCTCCTGATGTAATTACATACAATACACTTATTTATGGTTTGTGTAAGGAGGGCGACATGAAAGAGGCCACAAAGCTCTTCTATGAAATGCTCAACAAAAGCATATCCCCTGATGTAATTACATACAATACTCTTATTGATGGTTTATGTAAGGAGGGTGAGTTGGAGAAGGCTATGAAGCTCTTTCGTGAAATGTCCAGCAAAAACATTTGCCCTAATGTAATTACATACAATACACTTATTGATGGTTTATGTAAAAAAGGGAAATGGCAGGAAGCTACCAAGGTGCTTGGTGAGATGGTGGATAAGAGACATACTCCAAATGTTATCACGTACAATGTTGTTATTGATGGTTGTTGCAAAGAAGGTCGGCTTCAAGAAGCTCTCCAGTTGATAGATGTTATGATGCAAACAGGACATGAGCCTGATGAAATCACATACAATACACTCATAAATGGGTTTTGCAAGCGGGGTAATCTGGAGAAGGCCAAAGAGATCCTTCGAGAAATGTCAGAGAAAGGTTGCAAGCCTGACCTTTTTAGCCATACTATATTGATCGATGCGCTCTGCAAGCATTGCGAGATAAATGAAGCTCAACAAATATTCTATGAGATGCCAAAACAGGGTTTGAGTCCTGATGTTGTGACGTACAACACATTGATCAGTGGATTCTCCAAAGTGGGTAATTATGTGGAGGCAATAAAGTTATTTAAACACATGAAAGACAATGGTAGTGTCCCTAACGATATTACATATACCACCCTCATGGATGGACTATGCAAGGAATGCACACCCGAAGAGGCCAATAGCCTATTGCAAGAGATCTTAGAAAAGGTTTGATAATAGAGGGGTGACATATTCATTATTAAATAACAGCCTCTGTAAAGATATCGCTGAAATGGAAGTGGCGAGGTTCAATAAGAGGGATTGATTAACGAATTGCAGAGGTGACTTTGGCAACAATGCAGTAGGCAAGATATCTGAAACAGGTTTGGTGGCTGAGCTTCATGTAGTGATTTGAGTGGAATTTCGTAAGAGGCACCTGGCGTTTAAGCGGAAAACGCATTTGATTTAGTGTGTCGTGGGCTGCACATCCTAATTAAATGCACCAGCTGTTCAATCTAAAATGGGGTTGGCCTAAGTGGTTAGTGTGTTGCAACTTGCAAAGTGCTCACATTAATAATTAGGAATTTGTTTGCTAATACGGTTCATGGGTTGTCAGTTGGACATTGATAAGGTGTTGCAACTTGCAAAGTGCTCACATTAATCATGAGAATTGGAATCCTAATATGGTTCGTGGGTTTTCAATTGACATTGTTAAGGTGTACATTGCAAATCTCAATAGTGGTAGTGGTGAATCGTGAATCAGGGTATGCGAATAACACAGTTTCTTCCAATTCTTTGTTAATAACTTGTTATGGTTAGTTATTTCGCATATAGTGTGCTGTGCCGGGCCGACCAACAACAAATACAAAGGAATAGCTCATCATACCCCATTTTTGTAATTGAAAAATGGAGGAATTTTGTTTGTTGTAACTGGAAAGGGGGCTATCAAAGACGACAGCGACATTGGTGGTGGCGTATCTTTTCCTTTCAAAAGAAGAACCCAGAAGCAATCTGAGATGGGGAGAGAATCTTGGAGGGGTTGCCTTCATGGTATTCCTCTCCCTGTCATGTAAATATTCCTTTATGCAAGAAAGTTCAGGTCTTCCTTCATGGTATTTCTCTCCCTGTCATGTAAATATTTCTTTATGCAAGAAAGTTCAGGTCTGTGTGTAGTTTAGTGGTTTGTGTTTGTTGTTCGGTGCCTTATTGCCTACAATCCCGGTTGGCATTTTCCTACAAATTCTCTCAATAATAATTTCCTCTTGAGAACTGAACTAACATAATTGTGATAGAATGCCTATTTTAATGCTGATATAGATGCATGATAATAGTTTTTGAGTTCTGGTGTGTCTCATGTTCATTTGGATTCTTGAATAAATTGAAAATTGTTTCATGCCTCTGCTTGTGCATTTTAATGCCTTGCATATATTTAAAAGGTTATATTTCTGTGAAACCATGTAATTCTCAATCTTGCACTTAATGTTTATATGCGTTATTGAGTCTTTCCGAATCTTGATATCTCACCACTGTCAGTGGTTTTGATATCTTGATAAATTCGAGTTGCTTTGTTCGATTTGGCGACTCATATACATCGATCTTTTTCAAATTGCATTTCCCTCTAGTCAACCAGAGATAATAGGTTTCATTCCCTGTTGCCTTTTTTAAGGGTCAGGTCTGTTTGAGTCCTTGATCATTACGATAAACAAAACCCTCATTGGAATGCCAACGATAGAAGAAATTTACCTTTGCCTAGAGGATTCCTCATACTGGAGATCCGATTGCACTGGATGCTCTTGAGAGCAAGAGGATGGTAGAACATATTGCGAGTTTCTGCTTCTTCCGGTCTAAGTAAAAATGAACAGCACTCATACAGGTGTGATTGGGCTGCTCATCTTTGCAGGCCCATGGGCAACTCGATGGCAGAGGAGAGTATTTATAGGCCCATGGGCAACTCGATGGCAGAGGAGAGTATTTATTAGTTTGAAGAGAGGCTACAAAACTTTTCTGAGGTACATGCAATATGATGTTGGAGAAGATTTCCTTTATTTCTTCCAATAAAGCACTATGGAGTCCTATCGATCCCAGGCTGCATATACAAAAGCTGAGTCAATTCTTGAAAATGAGGTAACATTCTCTGCATTTAAAAAAAAACAAAAAAATTGAACATTCGTTTCTGTAATGGAAGAATGTGGATATGTTGTTTCATGATATTAAGGCAATGATATGATTCAGCTGATACATTTCGTTACCTGCCTATGTAATCAGTGGTGGTGTTGTGAAGATACTCACGAGTTTTCTTATGCACAGCACTGATGCGTGCAATGCTCTAGTCAAGTTTCCCAACAGATCTATTTGTACCCTGAATGGTAGTCACTGTTTCTTCATAGAAATTTATGCTTAAAAAGTGCTCATCTTACATTCATAATAAGGCCTCTTGCTAATCACAAAATTTATGTCACACTGGAACATTTTTTAAAGATACAGGCTATAGAGGATGACTGGATGGCTATAACAAGTTTGAAGCTTTTCCTTGAATGGTATACATTGTGAGGATGTGATGACCTTGAATAGATTTCCAAATCTAAAGATAACAGAAACTTGGATGTGAAGTACATATTCTTAAGGAGAAGGCCGTAATGGAGGGTTTGTCTTCCTCATTATCTGTACCACAGATCCTCTGCATGCATGCCAATCAAGATTTTGCTGCTATTTTGTTGAACACATATCTAGCTTGTCCTTCGGCGGCAATTCTACATGCTATTTTTGAACGAAGCTTCTACTTGATCTTCTATTCTGGTGGCTGTGCAGTTATCGCACAAGGATTTTGTATTCTGGTAGTTGTATACAAGGATGTTTTACATGATATTCTAGTAGTTGACCATAAAGTCCATTTTCATGATATGTGGTATGGCAAACTAGTTAACGCTAGAAATAATTCATGAAAAGGTCAAAGTCTGTGTGTAAACCAGTAGCCACTAGAAGTTCTAATATGTTTTATGCCCCAATTTCAATCACTTTCTCAGTCTTGTTCTTACTTTGCTCACCTCAATACTACGTTGATGATGAAGAGTATGTTCTCCATCTGGTAGAAGATATCACTCACCGATTCTGTTCCTCACCTTTTCTTCCACATTCCAATACCACTGCAGATATTGACATTAAAACATTATGGTACACTAATATTAGAGGTCGTCGATTCAAGCATCTGCTTTCATTTAAATCTAAATCAATTCCAACTGTAACCTTTTATTAAGCAACCTAATGCAATGGAAGCAACATGAAACAACTTTCTTTTTTTATAAACATATGGTTGAAATGGACATTCTTCCAATTCTCATAACCTTGAAAGCTTTTCATCAACTGTCACTGTCAAACAGGTAAAATGGATTGGGCATTCGAAGTGCTTGACGGAATGAAAGCATGTGGGTATATTCTAGATGCCACAGGGCTTTGCAGGTATTAGAGGATGAGGACATTGTCAAGCTTTTCAATCAAATTGTTAGGTTATTGATATTTTTACATATACTACCCGAGTAGATGGGTTTTGCAAGATATTTAAAACCATCTATGATATAGCCAATTTTAAGTGGTCTTGACTCTCAAGTTGGTTTCATATAGGTTCAAGAGGTTATTTGCGAATTTGACATCCATAGTCACGAGTACTGGTGTTTTGGAGTAAATCAAAATTTATTTGAATTTTCTGTAATGGACATAATACCATAGGTGCAAGGATTTGGCAGCATAGTCCTCAGCTAGCTTAAAACACGGCATGGTGCTTTGCCTCACTTGGATTGATATTGTTGCAATGTATTAAAGGTAGTTTGACTGCATGAGTTCTATGTGTTGCAACAAAATCTAGCACCTCTACATGATGTAATGTCCCAAGCATCAAGGGGTCATTCTTGTCCGATTCAAGAAGATTACCCAATATGTCCGATTCAAGAAGATTACCCAATCTCACCACAATAGATCCTCCTCTCACTTTTGGTTTGTTATTCTCCAATTTAGGGGGTTTTCCTAAGGTTAGGATTGCTAAGGCTATAGAGTAGAGGCACAAGGTGATATATGAGTTAGGCTAAGTGAAATGAGTGGTAGTAGTATAAATGGGAGAATGAAATGATTTGAGCATGAAAGATGAAGAAAAACCCCAAGACCAAGTGCCTAATCACACTTTGGGCAAATGGAGTCATGGAAGCATAAATCAAAGAGGGGGACTATATGAAGATGTAGAAATTAAATGTGTAGATATGAAACTGCTCATGTAATTTACTAAAACACAAGACTCAAACTTACTCTACTCATATGCAAAATTCAATTCACGATCACAAATCATAAACATGCATCAAGATTAAAGACACGTACACAGATTTATTTGGGTGAAAACATCTGCTCAAAACCCCTCTCTATCTGTATTGCATTAATAAAAAATAGAGATTAAATACAATGCTTGCTCAAGCCTAAGCACACCCTGCAAGTGTATAGTCTATCTCTCTGCCTGACTGACTGACTCTGGCCAATACTTAGCCAATTTTCATATCCTCCAAGATCTTATTTCGTTGCGTTGTTCCTTGAGGAATTAAGCCCCTATTAATTAGGAATTTTCCTCCGTTGGATTGCGCAATTCCTTTAGGTTCATCCTCTGACTGCATGCACCACCTGCACACCTTGGAATAGTCTACAACTCATAGTACATTGCCTTTGGAATCTCCACCTCAACTGGGTACCTCGAATTCTCTGCATGCAACAATTATTTTGGGCTGATTGATCAGTTAACTGGTTGATAACTGACAAAAACTCAATTTAACTAATTTAAATTACTAGAAATTAACAATCAATTATCACTCATACTGAACTGAACTGAAGTCTTCCAACTCAAATTATCTATAAGCTAACTGGGTGACTCAAGTCTTCCGCCTGATTCAATCCATAGCTAGAGGGAGTTCAAGAAGCTATTCTTATATAAATTTGGAAACAATGCAGTAGGCAAGATATCTGAAACAGGTTTTGGTGGCTGAGCTTCATGTAGTGATTTGAGTGGAATTATGTAAGAGGCACCTGGCGTTTAAGCTGAAAACGCATTTGATTTAGTGTGTCGTGGGCTGCACATCCTAATTAAATGCACCAGCTGTTCAATCTAAAATGGGGTTGGCCTAAGTGGTTAGTGTGTTGCAACATGCAAAGTGCTCACATTAATAAGTAGGAATTTGTTTGCTAATCCGGTTCATGGGTTGTCAGTTGGACATTGATAAGGTGTTGCAACTTGCAAAGTGCTCACATTAATCACGAGAATTGGAATCCTAATATGGTTCGTGGGTTTTCAATTGACATTGGTAAGGTGGACGTTGCAAATCTGAATCAGGGACATTGCAAATGGTTCACATTTATAATGTGGACATTGCAAATGTCAATAGTGGTAGTGGTGAATCGTGAATCAGGGTGTGTGAATAACACAGTTTCTTCCAATTTTTTGTGAATAAGTTGTTATGGTTAGTTATTTCGCATATAGTGGGCTGGGCCGACCAACAACAAATACAAAGGAATAGCTCATCATACCCCAGTTTTGTGAATTTTTTTGTATTTGAAAAAATGGAGGAATTTTGTTTATTGTAACTGGAAAGGGAGCTATCAAAGACGACAGCGACATTGGTGGTGGCGTATCTTTTCCTTTCAAAAGAAGAACCAGAAGCAATCTGAGATGGGGAGAGAATCTTGGAGGGGTTGCCTTCATGGTATTCCTCTCCCTGTCATGTAAATATTCCTTTATGCAAGAAAGTTCAGGTCTTCATGGTATTCTTCTCCCTGTTATGCAAATATTCCTTTATGCAAGAAAGTTCAGGTCTTCCTTCATGGTATTCCTCTCCCTGTTATGCAAATATTCCTTTATGCAAGAAAGTTCAGGTCTGTGTGTAGTTTAGTGGTTTGTGTTTGTTGTTCGGTGCCTTATTGCCTACAATCCCGATTGGCATTTTCCTGCAAATTGTCTCAATAATAATTTCCTCTAGAGAACTGAACATAATTGTGATAGAATGTCTATTTTTAATGCTGATATAGATTCATGATAATAGTTTTTGAGTTCTGGTGCGTCTCATGTGCATTTGAATTCTTGAATTCCAAGTCTGCCATGCTTTTCATGGGAGAAAATAAATTGAGAACTGTTTCATGCCTCTGCTTGTGCATTATAATGCCTCGTGACAATATTTTTAAAAGGTTATATCCTTGTGAAACCATGTAATTCTCAATCCTGCATTTGATGTTTATATCTGTTATTGTGTCTTTCCGAATCTTGATATCTCACCTCTGTCAGTGGGTTTGATATTTTCGATTTGGCGGCTCATATAGATCAATCTTCTTTCAATTGCATTTCCCTCTAGTCAACCAGAGATAATAGGTTTCATTCTCATAGAAATTTATGCATCTTACATTCATAATAAGGCCTCTTGCTAATTGGAAACTAGTCTTGAATCCCTACAAATTACAAAATTTATGTCATATTGGAACATATATTTTTACAGCAAACAATATTTCCAATGCTATAGGGACCACGGATTCGGGTGACAGTGGTAGCACGTACGAAAACAGTCTCTCCCACGCTCGAGATGATGAAGATCTGTAGCGCAGGCCTTCACTTGAAGTGGATCCACATGCCTGCAATTATTCACTTATTCACATGAGGTGACAGAGGCAAGGCATCAAGAAGATACGCAATGCCAACAACCTCCCCTCGGGGGTACCTCTCAGCTGCAATCATTGGAATGATCTATCATCTCCCGGATGGATATGACGTTCTGCCATAACTCGAAGTACAAGCTTCCTCAAGAAAACTGCTGCAACATGTAGCTGCGAGCGAGACATAATAATGCTCACCGTCTTCGTATGTGCCACAGGCCTACAAAAGGGGAGGCCCTTCCATACAAGGCTACTCACAGTTTGCTCCTTCTGGCTTCTCTGTTTCAGTTTCAACCCCCCTACGCGCCTAGCCTGCTGCGCAACCTCCCCCAACAGCGGCGATGCGCAGAACCCCCCAGGCTGTGCATCTCCCTGAATGCGCACCTCACCCCGACTCCATCTGCATTGCTAGTTTCACCAGACTGTGCGCTCCCATTACCCTGCTCCCCCTGCTGTGCATCCTCCACTAGTGCACCTCCCTGTCCAATAGCACCTCACTGCGCACTCCCCGTCTCTGGTCAGAGCCGCTCCTCCATACCTCTCAAACCCCCATCTACCCATTGCTTCCCCTGTCCATGGCTATAAGACTGCGCCAAAGAACAATCAGAGGAGGCCAAAGAGGTGTGTTCCCTGGACTCTACCAGCGAGGGCTCGATAACCGCTTGGAGTCCTTTGAGGGCTCCTGTTCGGGCAGTCACGCCAGGGAGGCCCCCCAGAGCCCCGAGCTCGACCAGGAGGAGGCCCCCACTCATGACATGTAGAGAGGCAAACGCGGACCATGGAAATCCACCATTGCGCACCAGGAGCAATGCCCTGCAAGACCGAGCCTCTTCCGACACAAGAGGCAGAGGGGGAAGACACAGAGGTTTGGATAATGGACTCGAAAGGCACTTGGACGCGCGTCCCGTATGCCAAGTACCCGATTGATCCCATCATCTGCACTCCTGCTTCTGGGCCTCCGTGTCGACCTACTGTTGCAGAGGAAGCCATTGCGTAGTAGTACGTTTGCCCGATCATGGAGGAAGATCCTGATATCGAGGAGGATGCAGAAGACCCATGACTACGCAGCTGCTCAGCGCTTCTTAGTTCATTGTTATGCTAGTTATTATCACAGAACCTTAACTTTCACTGCTGCTATGGCACATTTTGTAATCTCCTATTTGATGTTTTTTCGAGGCCGGTTTTCTCCAAAGAGGCAGCTCAATACATGCGCAATTATGAAAACTACAAAGGTTGGGATGGGTTAAGCGCAACTTACCAACTCAGACTATAGCATATGTAATGTTTTATTTTTGAATTAATATAGTTTAGCCTCAATTACAAAAAAAAAAAACAAACGCCATAGAATATTTAATACAACCTTTAAAATACCCCTCCCATACATCATACATGCATGGGCATCCAAATCCTTATATATCTGGCAGACCTGATTTGACTTCTCTGATGCCTGACGGATCTGTTGGTGAGGACAGAGGAAAGAGCTTTCGGTGACTGTACCTGCCAAAACTCTTCTGGAACTACGCAGTTTTAGTTAATGTAGGGAAAGCCAGCGTCCCACTCTATTTCAAACTCGGCCAGTCACACCAAAAATTTTAAGAATTGAAATGAGGAGGGAGGGCAAATTGCGGAGTAACTTTTGAAGCAACATGGCAACTTGAAGTGAGGAAGGGAAAATGTTACCTGGTTTATTAGATAGTTTTCCCGTTGGCACATCAGCGCCTTCATTCGAAGTAAACAATATTTGGTGGCTTTAGTATATGTACCTAGGATAACAATGTTTTCTCACAGATAAAGCATTTAGTATAGATTCTCTCTTTGTTTTGTGCATTATTTCCCGTGTGTCAATGTTATTGAGATGTTTTCGATGGAGATCTCTATATTATGCACACCAATGTCTTCGCTCAAGGCCGGGTCACCTAACAGTTTTATTTGGGAGTTGTTTTTAGTGTGACTTCTTAGATTTTGATGTGAAATTTTGATTTGTGTTATTTAAACTGGTTTTTTTGATGGTATATATGGATTTAGCTCTCTGAAAAACCTATGGAGCACTTCAATTGTGCAGAGTTACCCATCAAACTAGTAATTTCAATAAATTCCAGATTTAAAAAAAAATATCAAACTTGTAATTTCAATAAATTCCAGATTTAAAAAAAAATTAAACTAGAGAAATTCACTAGAAAAACAATTATCATTGTCTAAAAAAAACCATTAAAAATCTAGTCCAAAATAAATCCATTAAAAATCTAGTATTTGAAATGCAAATGATTTGGCAACCAGAGCTGGGCTTGTCAAGACCGACTGCACTCTTTGTTGCATTCTTCAGCAGGTCAATGTTGCTGCTGCTAACTCTGCGGCAGAGCAATCTTTGGGCTCGAACCAACATCAAAGCTGCTATTTATTTTAATTCCGCGGCAGTAAAACGTTGAACTCAAGAACCAAGAGAATAAGGCTTCAAAGGGTGCGAAAGAAGTATATGATTTAAGATCCTAAATGCAAGTGATCCCACAACTTCATCGAATTATTCTCACTCTGAACTCTTAATATTTAACCAATTATACTTAATTTTAATCTGACTTTAAAAGAAAATGATCATTTCAACCCAATAAAATATTAATAAATAACAATTTAGAAACTAAATGATATATTAAAATAACAATTATAATCTCAATAGTTTATTCAAATATAATTACTCTTTTTTATCATCTTTAAGTTACCCTCAATAATGCCATTTTCTAAAATTGAATATTTAACTTTAATTCATAGTTTTAAAACTAGGTAAAATATATGTTAGGAGTTATTTTATAAAACTTTTGGTACAGATTATAAAAATATATTATTAAAATGGTCATGAGTTATTTTTAGTGGATAGGTATAGATGTCGAGTAGCATGTTATTTAATTCATTGCAATGTATAATTGTATGAGAAAAACTATTTATAAAGCTGCAATAAAATAAATATAGTTTAGTTTTCACTATTGATTTTATAAATATTGATGAGTGAGGAGAGTTTTCAAAGATATATTTAAAAAAAATCATATATAGAAAGAAAGAAGGAGTGTAAGAGTTTAGATACAAGTTTAATGAGTGAAAAATTGTTATTAGACTTTAAATATTCTTAAATTTATGTCTATACAAAAATATAAACAAACATTGTTTATTTGTCACTAGTTAGAAAGAGTAAATTTCAACTTATGTAACACAAATATTCTAGACAAGCGAGTTTTGCTTCTCAACAACCATGTTCATAATATATGTCGGCACCATATAGATTTCACATACCTAATTTGTATTTTGAGGGTCTTAGTTGAGAGTAAGTACAAGTTTGCGAAGTTTACACATTGATGCAAACACTTCAAGGCAATGATTCAAAAGGGAAACAAGTTTGAATTTGATCACAAATTACATATCAAAAGTTGACCTTAAAAGTTTATAAAGTTGAATTGCAACCTTGAATTACTTGTGTTGATAGCGACCTTGTATAATCAGTAGGGGTTCTTCCCTAGTGAAAGGTTTCAACTAGATCTTGCATTGTTTGAACATTCAGACTTTGGCTCGACAATCTTTACTAGTTTGTTGTTTCATCAATTGTGACCCGGTCCACCATTTAGACTTTTATAACGTGCAATAAATGAAATACAACTACTTTAATATGCGAAATGAAAAATAATTCCCAGGCTAATCTAATGGAACCAAGGGAATAAACAAAGCACCAAATATATCACTAGTCATATTATTAGGATGAAATCTACCATGTAAATAAATGCAATAAACTAAAAACTTTACACATACTAGAAGAAGTTTGAAAATCAATAGTTGATTATAGTAATATGCTTATGGCTACAGACAAGCAAATTAATTCATATTGCTTACACGAGGAAAATATCCTTCCTAGTTGTTGGGTTCTAGAAAGTGTTGTAATTGTGATAAGAAACAACAGGTTTCTCTAGAAAGTTTTGTCACTCATAACACAAGCTATCTTAATGCAAAATCAAATTGAGTTGGTCCAAATTTTATTATAAATAATTTTTTTGTTTGTTATTGTTAAAAAGTTATTGTATATTTCAAATCTATGGATGCAATGTTTTTATTTAATTGTTAACATAACAATTAACACAACCATATCATGAAATATGAAACACATTATCCTTAAATATTGAAAGACGATATCCTTAACTATCAAGCATATAATCCTTAAATAACGAACATGTCATCCTTATTAAATTACCGTAATAAAAAGATAATCATAAGATTCTATATCTTGATCTTCTATTGACCTTCATCAACCATGAGTAAGTTATTGAGCAAGTAATTATGTCAAAACTAAGTTGTTTTCTGAGATCAAACTAAGTTTTCCATCCTCCATTAATTGTTTCCCAATACTATAAGTCAAGTTAAATCTATGATCAATATAAACTCCAAAGTGTTTATGCGAATGAAAAATACAATCATGTACATGATCAAAATCATATACACGAATTAAATAATAGTTTTAAAAGAAAACTTATATTAAATTTACCAAAAACAATATAACTTTAAAAAAAGTTAAGCTAAACCAAATTATATAATTAAATTTAGGTTTTGTATATAAAAAGAGTTAAGAAAAACAATGTTTTCCTTTGTCTTGATGTATAACAAATATTAAAAATTAATATCACTCTACCTATTGTTGTTGCAACAACAAGCCTCCAAAGTTTTTGTCGAAGTCGATTTTGGAGCCTACATGAACCGTCACTTCAAGCCCCTTAGTGTCGTCATGTTGTTTTATTTGTTATTCTTATGTTTTTTGTAAGTGTCACACCCTCCTAAGTCAATGTTTCCTAAGTATCGTCACCTACCATTATAAGATCTTGTGTTATCTATCCCATGGTTAGTTGAGCCCATAAATTTACTTGACTTAGAAACTAGCCTTATTTTCCATGCACACACACAAAATATCACACAAAAGCTCACAAAAGCAAGAAAATCCTCCTTTAAGGCAAAAACACACTTCAAGTTGACGAACACTTGCTCTTGTGTTGAGTGCACTCCTTCAGGCTAAAGAAGTGTGCCCTCCTTGAGCGCACTCCTTCATGATCAACAAGTGTGTCCTCCTTGAGCACATTCATGCGGAAATAATGCATGCACCCTTCTAGAATGCATTCATGAGCTTCTTTGTTGCACATGAGCACACTTCTAGAAAATAGGATCCCACTTAACTTCCCTTAACTAAATTAGTCACTTGTCGACAAGTGGCGAGCATGCATGAGACTGATTTGCATGTAATCTCTTTTAAATTAACTTAGTTAATCATTCATTCTCACAAGCATTCTTAGGCACACATATTTGGATCAAGAAACTCTTCATAGATCTTCTTTCCAGGTAAGTTGCATGTTTAATATATTGATTTCCTTTCATGATTTTGTTGTCAATCTTACTTTTTCGAATATACATAATTTATGGGCAACTTCAGCTACTATATATGCGTAATTTCCATATATGTGAAACTTCTGTATATGGGTATATTTGTATGCGCATTTTTCCGAAGTTATGCACATATACAAAAGACACGCATATACAGAAGTTGCATATATACGAAGGCTGAAGTTTTGCACAACTTTCATATATGCATATATCTTCTGTATATGCACAACTTCTGTATATGCACATATCTTCTGTATGTACGCATATCTTTTATATATGTGCAATTTCTGTATGTGCGTATATCTTTTGTATATGCACAACTTCCTTATATGCACATAGATTTCATATATATTAAACAATATTCGTATATGAAAATATACGGAAGTTGCACATATATATAGAAGTGGTGGGCAACTTCCATAATATGCATATATGACAACCTCCATATATGCACAAATTTTGTATATGCACCCATCTTCTATATATGCACAACTTTCGTATATGTGTAACTATTGTATAAGTGCATATCTTTTGTATATGCATATCTACCGTATATGGACAACTTCCATATATAGACATATATGGAATATGCACTTATACAGATGATATGTACATTTACAAAAGACATGTGCATATATGAATGATGTGCATATACGAAAGTTGCACAACTTCTATATATGTGCATATTTTTTATCGCATATCTTCTGTATATATGCAGATCTTTCATACGTGTGCAAATTTTGTATAGGTGTATATACGAAAGTTGTCCACATACAAAAAATATGTGCATATACGGAAGATGTGTATATACGAAGGTTGAAGTTGTGTACATTTATGTGCATATATGGAAGATATGTACATATACAGAAGTTGCATATAAACAAAAGATACACGCATATACAAAAGTTACACATATATGAAAGATATGTACGTATACGAAAGTTATGCATATACGGAACTTGCACGTATAAGAAAGATCTGCATATATAGAAGATATGCACATATATGAAAGTTGTGCATGCATGGAAGTCACACAAATTTTATATATGTGCATATTTTGAATCACATATCTTCCATATATGCAAAAATTTTGTAGATGCACATATATTTTGTATATGTGCATCTTATATATTGCATATCTTCCATATATGCACATCTTCTAGATATGTGCATATATTCAGTATATGTGCATAACTTATGACGAGAATGGTAGTTCCAAGAATGCACTCTCCAAAGTCTTGGTTTCAGGAAGGTTAAGAAGATCGAGTGACTTGCAAAACAAGAGCAATGACATGTTAGAGGTTGTCTACAATGGAGAAGGAGTTGACTTTCTTGAACCTTCCATAAATTTGACCATCAATTAATTCCACCGCGCCCAAAAGCCTTGCAAGCTGACTTGGAAGAAGTTGTATAAGGTCGATGTCGATAAATTTGTGGGAATTCCACTGCTGGTGATTCATGTAACTTTGTCCCCTATTCAAGAAACTACTGAGCATACCCATGTATGTGAATCATCTGTAACATTCATTTTTCAGAGCAAGTTACATGGCTACAATTTGGAGGATTTCTTTTCTTTGTGGGATTTAACCATTGTTGGTGTGATGGGCTAGTAAGTTCTCATTTTATGCATGCATGAGCGGAGATGGCTAGAGGGGGGAACATAGTTTCAGTTCGTCCGATTCAAGGGAGGTATTTGCTTCGCCTTAGGTTTCCACCTCAGGTTGAATACTTGCATCCCAAGTTTACATAGATTTAGGATTTCCGTAATTTCAAGGAGAGATTAAGACCATACAAAATTTTTAGTAGCTATGTATACCTCACCTCTGCTCAATGCTTCACCTTTGTACAACTCATGGAGCTTAATAAAATTGTTTCTATGGATTAGGCATGTAAATGCACATTAGTGATTTTCACTCATGTATAGAGATGTTTGATTAGAGCCATGGACCTTTCGAGTGTGCAGGCCATCAAAATTCTCTTTATTGTGAATGTTTGAACTAAACACATTATTTATGGTCATCCTTTCGGTGAAATCAAGAACATGGGAACCATGCCTAAAGTTTGGTTATTCCCACTTGAAACAACTCTCATACAAAATTGTTAGAAATTATAGATAGTGATAAGAAAGAGAGATAAAATTACCAGCAATAGAAAAACATATTCCCACTCGAAACAACTCTCATACAAAATCATTACAAATTAATGAGAGTGATAACTAAGAGATATGAACTTACCAAAAGAAAAAACATAAACACAATTTTTATTGTGGGTAAACCTCAATCTAGAAGAAAATCCAGCTAACATAATTTTATATTGGTCTCGTAGCAAAAAACTAGCCAATTCATCCAAGTGATACTTCACGGGCTCACCTCTCTTAGCCACTTAAAATGAAGTCCTCCCAAGCCTTTAAAGGCTTCATTACATGCAATCCATGGGCATAAAAACATGGACAAGAAAAACCATGTGCTTGATGTTATCGCCAAAATTTGGTCATCTAACCATTTACAATTAGATGTATCAAAGTACACCATGTAAGACCAATTTTACCATAGTAAAATTGCTTTCACTATAAGAAATAATTTAATAAACCATATTTTATCAAGTTATTTATGATTTAAACAAGAAAACCCATGAGGAATAATTAAATAAATCCTTATTTATTTGATTTTCCTCTAGGAATAATTAATTAAACCATTGTTTAAATAATATTCCTAGTCAAATTTAACAAGGAATAATAACTAAATAATGTTTTAATTAATTATTCCTAGAGAAAAATAATGATTTATCCAATTTTTTCTCATAATTGGGTTAAATATGAGCACACTAACACTTGAATTTGATTGAGAAACTTTGATGCTTTCATCAAGTCAAGAATACCTAACAACCACCCCTTAAACCTTGACTTGGGGTTTCTTTCAACCAAATTCAACCAAATTAGCCATGTGATCCAACACCGCTCACCTCCAGGCCCTATCCCCCTCAAATATTATATCTAGGGTATTCGGTAAATTTACATGCCCCCCTATCACCTACGTCTAACTCTATACTTTGCTAGTAATTTCCTAAGGGTACCCATGCTTTACCAGATATTATAGTTGCATGCCCATTTACATGCAATTAAAAATGTTTTTGACTCTGTTATAATTTATTATTATTGTTCTTGTTCTTCTTGTTATCCCAACATTTATAATTCCATCCTCTCGAATTAGTACCCTTGAGGCTCTTGATCCCATGCTCTCCTCTTGTGCGTTCTCACCATCACCAACACCCCAGGAAATATCCATAGGAACCATTCATATTGAAGGATCCAAGAGCCAAAATGAGATTTTTAATGTTGAGAAGCTCACCCATTACACATGACTAATACTCATCATGATCTTCCTATGCCTCTCTATTTTTTGCTTCTCTCTTGTAACCACCATCAACTCTTGCATTTATCAAATATTTAAAACTCCCATCTCTTCATATTATAAAATCTATAAATAAAAATTCCCTTTAACCTACTAGATTTTTTTATCCCTCATAACCCTTAATTCTGAACAACTTGGATACATAGAAAAACAAGCAAAGAGGGTTTTATTTGGAATCTCTAGGCCGAGATCATCACCAAATAAGTTGTAATGACCTATTGTGTCTTCTCTTTGCCAACTTTCAACAACATAAACTTATATTTCTCAACTATAATAATACGATATATTCTCTTTAAAACATTGACTATATATACATATATGCACTATCTTCCATATTGCACTCCCCTGAGCATTGTTGAAAATCACAAAGTTGCGATGCATCTTCTACCATTACAAGTATGAAGGAGATTACCTTGAAAATATTCATACAAGACATTAAATTATGAATAATTCTTGAATAATATATAGGTTATTTCTCAGGAAAAATAAAGAAGAAGCTAATTATGTTGTTGTTCAAAGATAAGTTCTTTAGCAAAAAAATAAATTGCAAGAAAACATAAGATTGAAAGCACTATAAAAACCTAGAGAAAAGGTTGAGACCAAAAGAAAAGAAGAGGTACAACTAAAGATAGCTAAGGAAGAACAAATACGAAAGAGGTCAATTCTAGAGCGAAGGTAGAAATGTTAATGAAGAGTAGAAGCTGAAAAGAAAGGAAATTTTTATGTAGAAGAAAAGAAGAAAATCTGACAAAGACTGTAAAATTGCCAGGAAATCAATTAGAGATGCCCCTAATGAAATCATTAAGCTCTAGAATGCAATTATATAAAAGTATCTCATCAAGAGGAAGAAGAGGTCATATATTACTAAGAGACAAGAGCATCTTCTCCACCTCTCTAAAGTTGCACCCAAAAAGTTTTGGTGGAATGTGCTTGTTTGTAAAACTAAAGATAATCATTCTATACCCTTAGAAAATTGGGATGACTATCTTAAGAAGTTGTATGAATCTCCATACACCATGGGAACCATCTTAAACACTCATATTAAGGAATATATATTTTCTCTAGATGACATTGAGTATGTGATTAATAAACTTGCTAATGGGAAAGCTAAAGATATTGAAGGATACCACGCTGAAATATTTAAAATGGGAAGATCTATCCTCATTCCTCATCTCCACAAGCTTCTTAATTTGGCTATAAAACATGGCTTCCCTAAGGTTTGGACACAAAGCCTTATTGTGCCTATATTCAAAAGTGGGGACAAAATCGTTCCCTCTAACAATAAGACCATTATCATTAGCCACATCCTAGCCAAGCTTTATGGGCTCATTTTAGAAAAGAATCTTAGCCTTTGACTTAAGAACCAGGGTAAAAGGGCTAAAGGGAAAAGTGGTTTTAAGAGGCACCACTTGACTATCGACCACCTCGTCACTCTTAGGATCACTGCAGAGGAATTTCACAATAGTAAAACCAATCTCTTCTGCTATTTGGTGGACTTTAGAAAATATTTCGACACGGTCTCTCGAGATAAGCTCTAGGAGAGACTTGAAGAGATCATGGTTCCTCTTGAACTGAAGATTTTTGTGATCCTCCTCTACGAGAATGTCATTTCTAATCCTAAGACAAACAAAGGGTGGTCTAAAGAAGGGTGTCCCCTATCCCCTACACTTATTGGTATTTATATCGATAAGCTAGAGGAGTGTTTGGAAACTGCGAGTTGCAAGGGCACCGAGCTTGCTGACATAATCATTACTATTCTCCTTTATGCTGATGATATTGTTATTCTTGAAAAAATCCATGATGATCTAGACAAGAAACTTAAGACTCTTCATGTCGACTGCTCCAAGATGGGCATGACAATTAATACCGACAAGACTAAAGTCATGATCATTAAATCCAAAAACATCACCCATGGTACTTTAATCTATGATAACCATTTTCTAAAGTAGGTTTCTTCTTATAAATATTTGGGTATTGACTCCCTCATTAGCTCAACTGGGATTATAGAATTGAGAATATAATTATTGGAGGTTAGAAATCTTATTATGAGCTTGAAAACAATTGTAAGTGAGTCGATATTTACATCTAGAGTAAAAAAAGGTTCCTCTTTGAGAGTCTCGTGTCCCCTGTTGTCTTATACAGATGTGAAGTTTGGGGTTGCAATATATCTAGAGAGTCATGGAGAAATATTGAGATGATCCGAAAGAAATTCATAACCTATAACCTCGAGATCAAGGGAAATACTTCCTATCATATCCTATTGATTGAAGCTAGCATGTCTCCCATTGATAGTACAAATATGTTTGGATATATGATGTATAATAAGAAGATTTACAACATGGAATCCAAGAGGCTCTAAAAAATGCTTCTAACTTTAGTCAAAACCCCCACCTGCACCTCAAGCACGAGTGTCATAAGGATGCCAAGTCTTGGCTCAACCTTTGGGGGATTAAGGAAGATATCACCATGGGAAGTAAGGATAATATCAAAGATACTACTACCTCCAATTTTAAGGACAACATGTGGGATGATAAGGAGATGGAGGGTAAAATGAAGCTAAGATACTATAAGGAGGTGATCAACCCCACCCTTAATAACCATAATTATCTCTCTATGTTGACTAGCACTAAGAAAAAATGAACATCGCTAGGATAAGAACTAATTCTCATGAGCTTTGGAGTGAGACCAGGAGATGGTCTACTCCCAAGACTCCCTGGGATGATAAAATATATAAGATTTGTGATACTAAGAAGGTGGAATATGAAAAACACTTCCTTTTAGACTACCCGGTTCTTGCCCACATCTGCTCTCAATTCCCTATCATCAACCACACCTCCATTATTCTTGACTTATTAAGCCAACCCAACTATAGCGATCTTGAAGTGATTCTTTCCCTTCTCCTCGATCACAGAAATGAGATTTTGAAGAATGACAATTAGACTCTTCTTTTCTTAAGGTCCAATAGACCACATTGGTCTTAGTGGACGTTAATCATCATCATCATCATGGCTTTCTTTTATGTAAAAAATTGTTTGTATTTTTTTTAAATATAACATCTAATACCTACACATATATGCTATACTGGGTTGTAGAGCATCTCTTGGTGCACCAAGTGTTGCAAGACATCGTAGTTCCAACCACTTAAGTGGATGTTATGCTTTTAGAAAAATTGCAAATTCATATATGAAGTAGAAAATTTAATTTCCTACGAAGGGATATGGACTTGCATAAATTTTTGGTGGGTAGTAACTGTTAGGGTCCTATATTTCATAGGATCTCAAGGTGACTGAGTTTATTCTTTCGTTCAACTTTACTTTGTAAAATGATTTCCAAATCTGCAAATAATTTTCAAAAAAAAAGAAAAAATGAGATAACATAAAAAATCAAAAGAGGGTATATGTTATAAATAAAAAATATAAGATGTGAACCCCATCAAAAAAAAGAAAAAAAAAAAATTCTGAAAGTATTGCACATTCAAATGCCACTACTCTTATGTTTAGCTTACTTCTGAAAATAAATTGTGTGCAACTTGTTTAAAAATGCCACAAAAGTTCAATAAAATTCAATCATACAGTTTAATCATGATTGACTTATGTTTAATTTGCTTGTCAATAGGTAGTGAAAAATAATTTGTCAAACTGTTTAATCTTGACAAATTAATGAGTTAGGTAGAAAATAAAACTGGTTCAATAGTTTAATTTGAACCAAGGAAGGTGTTGTAACATCATTTGTTTTGATAAGTTAGCATAAGGAGTTGAATAAGTTCAAAATGATAAAGTAGGATATGGATGCAAAAGAATGAAAAAGTTAAAAATGTTAGGAAAATTATTATTTTTATAGGCATCCATTAAATAAAATGTTAGGTGTTAGATGCCCTAAACAAAGAAGGCAAAATAAAATTTTAGGTGTTATATGCTCTAAACAAAGGAGGAAAAACAAAATGTTAGGGAAACAAGAAAGAAAAAGAAAAGCTTCATTATGTTTTAAAGGATTTGATTGGATGCTAGCACTAGTAAAAAATGATGAAATTAGTGACTAGGTGACTAAAAAAGTTAGTCACCACAATTATTTCAAGTGAATTACTACTAAATTTGAGCAATTTTAAGTGACCAAACAAAAAATGACTAATTTAGTCTAGGGATAAAATATACGACTAGATAATAAGTGACTAAACTAAAAACAACTAACTTAAATGACTAATTAGTCGTTTAAGTTAGTCATTTTTAGTTTGGTCACTTAAAATTGCTCAAATTTAGTAGTAATTTACTTGGAATAATTGTGGTGACTAACGTTTTTAGTCACCTAGTCACTAATTTCATCATTTTCTACTGGTGGCACATGGCATTGAATGAGTGATTGATGACTACCTAAAGGATTTAAACCAAATTAACCGTGGAGGTTAAAGCTACAATTGAAAAAAGAACATTAACACACATGTGATAATTCACATTAGAATTCATCCTCTCATCGTCAAGAGTTGTTGAATAAAATGTTAATTCTTTGATGAAACCAATGAAACCAAGAAGATACTTATCAACCCGTACTTAATGAAGTAAAGAATGTCTTCACAAGAAGGATATGTATTTCATCCAATTAAAGATTGAAAGACATGCTCTTTTTTTATGTCAAGGAAAACTTTATGGAGAAACTTGAGATCGACAACTCATTAGAGTGACTTGAGCTACACTCGAGATGGACTGAAATGATTTCCATTAATTTGCAACCCAAGAGTATATTCAATATGTTGTAAGTCTATAGTAATAACATACGATTTAGCAAGGGTCAAGACATCTCTAAATACACTTGTGGGGTGGTCACACTCGTTGGGGAAACTACCCTTCTAGATTAATGAAAGTCATGTTCTTTTTCACTTCTAGGAAAAGTTTATAGAGAAACCCAACACTGGTAATTAATCAAAGTGTTTTGAGGTACAATTGAGATGAAATGGAATGATTGCCACTATAACCCAAAAGTATATCCAATACGTTGCTAGTATACACTAATAACATGTGATTTATTAAGAATGGTCAAGACATTTCGAGATACAATATTTGTGGGTGGTCCTACTCCTTGGAGGCTTCTATGTCCTTTCCAGTGTTATAAAGATAAGACAAATGTCTCAGCAGAAATTTGAACCTAGATAGGGGAAATAAAGAACTAAATAAATACTACAAAATTGATAATAACCAATTTAGCCAACCAACCTATTACTCTTTTTCCCTTAATAATCCTTTTTACCCTAATTTATTACTTCTCTTATTAAAATTTCTCCACAAAATTCTCTTAAAAAAACCTCTTATTGTAGAATTTTTTCTACTATAAATATTACCTCATATTACCTCTTCCTTATCTATATATAGTGATTGTCCCTTTTTAAAAATAAAAGTTTTATTTTTCCACATCTCAAATAAAACACACATTCAAATTTTGTTCAAAATAAACAATAAATGATACCCATATTTGAAAATAGGGCAAATAAAGACCGTGGACATTATTTGTCAAAGCCACTAACCCAAAGAGAGTCCCGCCATCAGAAATAGAGTTTAATAGCTTTCAAAAGTCACGCCATAATTTGTGCGTTGTGAAACCACAATCACATTCAAAAATTCAGAGAGTGGCGGGAAGCGGGAAGAATGAGGGCAATATTGGCATGCCCAAGATGCACCCACGATGCAGAATTCAGGGGACAACAGAGTCGTATTTGAGGAGACTATTTTACTTCTGCCAAAGAACTGATAAACTCACGCCCTAATTCGTGCCTTTTCTGAAGCCGCAATCACATTAAAAAATTCAGCCCACTACGTCTATGGAGAGTGGCGGGAAGAATGAGGGAAATGGCATGCCGGCGATGCACAATTCAGGCGACAACGCAGTGGTATTTGAGAAGATTATTTTGCTTCTGCTAAAAAACTGATGAGACTAAATGGTGCAATGAAATAACCCATTGCAGATCATATTGGCGAGTCCACAGTAAGAGAAATGACCATTAGGGCTTTCAGGGTCGAGGATCAGTTCTTGAAGAAGAACTTAGACTTTATTGACAAAAAATTGAGCCCTTTTTTCCACAGTTTCTGAGCCACTGAATGGTTGATTTAGTGTCTAAAGGTGCTAAATGCAACTGTTCTTTGCTCCTCTTCTCTTGCTATGGTTCTACTCCCATAGGGCAGCTTTAATCTTGGTATGAACAATGAAACTAATTGTCAACTGTGGGTGATTTTTGTTGTTACTGAATGTTTTTATGTATAAGATGATCATTCCTAACAATTTGAACTGGTGCAGGTTTCGTTGGGATGGCCTTCTTTTACGGTCTATCATTAATGAAAAGATCGTTTGCTGAAAGTATGCAAAACCAATTTACATTTGTGAACTACATTGTTTCTGTAGAACACATCAAACAATACATGCACATTCCTAGTGAGGACCCAGCTGTTATAGAATATTACAGACCACCGGATAATGGAGAAATTCGTGGCAAGATGGAGTACCTAGCACAAGCTGCCCCATACCACCAGGAAATAATTTTATGTACAAGTTCCAAGTGAAGGACGAGATAGGTAGCTACTATTACTTCCATCATTGTATCTGCAGAAAGCTGCAGGGAGCTTCGGAGGACTAAGTGTAGCTTGCAGGGCCCTGATCCTTGTTCCATTCCCTCAGCCTGATGGTGATATAACTTTGCTTATAGGTGACTGGTACACAACCAACATTTCAGTAAGTTATTAATCCATCCCTAAAACATGTACATCTCTTGGAATTAAGGAGTCTTGCTATGTTCAACTTCAGCCTGTCCACCAGAATGTTCTCTTGCAATGCATCAATCTCTGACTATAATCTTTTGGCAGATCCTTAGAAGAACACTTGATGTGCATAGATATATTGGTAATCCTGATGTTCTTCACATTAATGGTCGCGGGTTACCAAATGAAATAGCGATTACAGTGGAACAAGGTACTTATCACTGATCTATATCGGCAGTTTATTAGATTTAGTGGTGTGTCTAGCCTTTCAACGATTCACAAGATCCTGTTTATTTTGATTTTATCTCATGGCTATTGAATCCATTGCTTCTTCTCTTAAGATGTATCTAAAATGACCCATCTTTTCATTAAGTTTTTTGTGCCAATCTTTCAAAGTGATAACAAATGAATTTGAGATAATGACTATGCACCCATTTAGTTGGGATGCATTTATTTGATTAAACAAAGTTTGAGAAGTCATTTTTAGGAATATTATGATGTGAGAAGTAAATACTATGTTTAAAGCTACAATCTTGTGAAGAAATTGAAAACAAAACATGCAACAAGTTTTCAACAACATGGTAAAAACTCATCCTCTTACAATGATCACAATCATGCAGAGACATTTCACACATGCTGAATATTTTCCAATCCATATGAATATGTGTAAGAAAATATAGTGAATCAAGCACAATAGGGTGGAAAATACTAGCACAACTTGAATTTTTCCAATGTAAGGATTCCAATGCAATCCTTTAGCATAGGCACAAAATATTTCATGAATCCAACACAATTCACAACCCAAGCCCCAAAATTGACTCAGGATAGTTAGTGCACAAATAAACACAGAAATCCTCTCTTTACAATTCTAGTCCTCCATCGAACCTAAAACTACCATGGCATATGCATCCAGTTCTCCTCCTAGATAGAAGTACCAAATGTCCAAAATTCTAGAAGCACTTCTTGTGAACAATTGAGGGGCCAGATTCATCATATTCTGATTTTGAAATCCACATTTGCAATACACATAACAAGTGAAAATTTTTAGGTGAATCCAAAAAATTTTCCTTGATAAAAAACAATATTTATCAAAATTTAATTTTATCAAATTGGCCCCGATGTCATTCTTATTATGATGGGCCAATTGTTGGGGATCTTGCTGTGGTGGAATTGTGTTTTTAATACAATCTCCCACCCTATTATCCTCCAATAATATCACGATCCTCCCTTTCCAAGAGACGATGTTAGTGTAGAAATTTGAATAACTGATATATTATTCACTGAGATTCTCCTGATCACACACTATTTTAGCTTCATGCATAATACATAATCTCTTCTACCATTGATCATTAATTGCGGAAATAAAATCAATTGCATGCACACATTAAAACCACGAACAATCACACATATGAACACAATATTTAATGGGAAAGCTTAAAGCTGAAAACCCCAACTATCTGTATATTATATTTCATGGAGATCAAGTAAAAATCATTGTACAAAGCTCCTCACAAGCTCTCAGCACAACCTCTCATTGCTACACACTATCAAGCTAGATCTAGCAAAACACATGCTCCAATATTTTTCCACTTGATAGCTAGCCTCTATTGCGTTATCAATGGGCTTCATTAAATAGATAAACCACCTGGCTTGTATCAGCAGGTAATCCTCATGGGATTCTCCACTCTATCTATGTGTTGCAAATAGCAACCAGAGAAGATAGTCACAATCGATAGTTAACATGATCTTTCACCTACTTCTCGCACCGAAGTCTCCATCGTGAAACTGTCTATGCACCGAAGTTAACTGATGCATTCTTTAGTTGATTAATGAGTTTATAATTAGTGAATTAATTAATAATTAATTCACACCACTCTCACTAATTGTATCAATTAGTTGTGAACCGAATACAAATAGCCCAACTATGTTTAGATTAGTTAAACCGAACACAACTCCATTAACTTCCTCAATCAACTCCACCAAACTCTATCACATGAGTTCTAACTAAATTTCTCATGCATTAGCTCCAATAAACCCTCAGGAATAGTGTAATTCCTTCTTTTAGATGTTGTGCCACATCTATGCACTTAACTGAAGTGCTCCAAGAGAATAAGATAACATTTACAGTCTAAATATTATTAACATCTAATAATATTCGACATATCTATTTTTATACTGGCAATCTAAAAATAGATTCTGCCCAATATGTATAAAAATAGAAGTCCATATATTTTTCCAACTTGACCAACCATCCACAAATAGCATCCTGCAACTCATAGAATATGAATGACATGTCTAAAAAGAGACATAGTCTAAAAATAGACTTTGCGCCAAAAATAGCCTACGGGCCCACTTAGTGAAGGCGACTTATTTCCATTAAGCTCATCATCTTGTTGCAATCTCAACACTCCCTCTCAACAAGATAAGGATTATCTGCAACCCCTATCCTGCCCCTGTGGTATTCGAATTTAATCCTGGTGAGCGCCTTCGTCAAGATATCAGTATCCTGATCCTCCGTGGGAATGTATGAAAGCAACATGATCTTCCGCTGCACACAATCTCTGATATGATGATACTGATCTGTGAAGCCATGCCGCCTCAACTCATCCTCCTGTCTGTACCATGATCCATGTCCTGATGTGCCTCTAAGATATGTGCCTATGAGATATGTGCCTCTGAGATATCTCAATACATGCTTGACTGCCTTCCAGAAGATCTTGGTTGGCTTAACCATAGCTTGTGAAAGTTGGTTCACAACATAGCATATGTCAGGTTGTGTATTGACCAGATACATAAGCGACCCCACTAACTGTCTATAAAAAGTGGCATCCACTACCTCCACTGAAGTAGCATCCTCCTTCCTCCATCCACCAGGAAGAGGAGTATCAACAGGCTTGTAGCCATGCATGTTGAACTTCTCCAGTATCTCCCGGGCATACTTGCCTTGAGAAACAAACAGTCCATCACTGCGCTGCCAAATTTCCAATCCCAGTAAATAATGAAGGAGGCCCAAGTACTTCATCTCAAACCCTTTTGCAAGATCATCCTTGCATGAGAGTATCAACAGCTCATCACCTATCAAAATAAAATCATCTACATAAAGTACAATGATCAGCAACTTACCCTCCACGACAATCTGCTATAGGTTAGGATCCGCCTCACTCTTGGAGAATCCAAGTCCGGTGAAATAACTGTCTATCCGTGTGTACCAAGCACGAGGTGCTTATTTCAACCCATACAATGCTCTCTTGATCCTGCACACATGCGACTCGCTACTGAAGATCTCAAAACCTTCGGGCTGCTCTATGTACACCTCCTCCTCAATGACTCCGTTGAGGAACGCAATCTTCACATCCATATGATGAATTTGCCACCCCATCTGCGCTGAGAGAGCAAGAATTGTCCGTATGGAAGAATACCTTGCGACAGGTGCAAAGGTCTCCTCATAATCGATCCCCTCAATCTGTGAAAAGCCTCGAGCAACAAATCTTGCCTTATACTTCTCCACACTCCCGTCAGCTGCCTGCTTCACTTTGTAGATCCATCTCGAACCCACCATTGATTTCCCCTCCGGCCTTGGGACAATCTCCCATGCACTGTTTCTGACAATCGAATCATACTCTTCCACCATGGCATCTACCCATGCGGGGTCCTCCACGGCTTCCTCGAAAGAGGATGGCTCTGTCACGACACATTTGCTCACAAGAGCCATGTATCTGAAGTATACCGGTCGGAGTGGCTTGTCTGTGCAGGCCTGGCCTTCTGCATCTTGAGCCAGTCGCTCAGCTTCTGTAGTGCGCTTCCGCCCTCTGATGGTTGGCGCTGCCTGAGTGGTCTCTTCCACTCCATGAACCTCCTCTTGTGGCTAATCCACATCCTGAGGCTCATCCTTAGGAACTAATAGCTCCTTATCTGCATGCAAGTGTGGCTCCCTCTCAAGCGAACACTTCATGGCTTTCTCCTCCTGAAATTTGATATCCCGTCGCACAAAAGTCTTGTGACTGTCTGGCAAATACACACGATAGTTGTGGGGCGTATCAGTGTATCCCACAAATATCCCAACCTCCGCAGTTGGCTCCAGCTTCTTCCTAGAATCCTTCATCACATGAATGTAAACAGGTGAACCAAAAATCCTCAATTGGGAAATATCAGGCCTCTTACCAGAAAACGCCTCCTCGGGTGTACTCATGCCAAGTATCCTGTGAGGACAACGGTTCTGCACATATACTGCAGTATTGCATGCCTCAGCCCACAAGTGGTGAATGGGTAGGCCACGATCATGCAACATGCTTTGTGCGGCACCACTATCGTTACGTTCTTCCACTCGGCAACCCCGATACATTTGTGGGTTATGAGGTGCTATGAGTTCTCTTCGAATTCCTTCTACGAGCAAAAGTCCTTGGTCGCCGGGGCAGATTCACCACCATTGTCGCTCCTAAGAGCCTTCACCTACTTCCCCGATTCTTTCTCAACCGGTGCCTTGAACTCACGGAACTTTGAGTATGTCTCGCTCTTCTTGCACATGAAGAAGAGATCCGGCCTACGAGAAAAATCATCAACAAATATCACATAATACCTGTGCTTTGTTGTCGAAGCTGCTGAGAAAGGTCCACACACATCTGTGTGAATTCTCTCAAGGATCGTCGTGGCGCGACTATCCTTCTCGTGAAAGGTGGCTTTCACAAATTTTCCCAAAGTACATCCCTTGCACTGATTTAACTACGCAAGTGTACCTTTGGGAAGCCCAGTAGAAATCTGCTGCAGTATCTTCAAATCTCCATGGTGAAGGTGGCCCAATCTCCGGTGCCACAACTCGCCATCATCCCGGCTCACCACTCCTTCTACCTTTCCTGCCATTGTTGCACAACCATCTACCTGCGATTGATAAAGGTTCTTAACTCGAACCCCTATCCTACGGGTCTCACTAGTTGCCTTACTGTGCAGGAACGCATTTCCTTCGCTAAAGACAACATCATATCCCTTGTATTCTAACATTGATACAGAGATAAGATTCTTCTTCAATCCTGGAACATGCATCACTTCCTTCAATACGAAGGGTTTACCAGACTCCCTCTCAAAGGAAATGGTACTGATACCGGTCGCACTGTATCTACCATCATCGCCCATCTCGATGTGCACTCCAAGATCTTTCTCATCCAGATCAGTAAACAAATCTCTATCTCCTGTCATGTGAAAAGATGCACCACTGTCCAGAAACCACACTGAACCCGTCATACTTGAGACCAAGCATGCGATCAGCAAAAAATCCAGCTCAAACTGCGAGGCTAAGGCCTCTCCAGCTGCAGTCCCAGCAGCCTGCTTATTTTTCTTCTTTTGTGGACAATTTGTGGCGTAATGTCCGTGTTGGTGACAGTGAAAGCACTTCACCTTGGACATGTCCTGCTTCTTTCCTTTCACACCGAATTGAGAAGCTTTCTTGCTCTTCCCCTTCTTTTCTTTGGTAGCCAAAGTGCAATTCTCTTCATCAAAGTTATTTGATGAAGATCTGTCCCTGGTACTTCGCCTTAACTCCTCTTGCACAAGATCCGACCAAAGTCGCTCCCATCCTGGCAATTTCTCCAGACCATTGACAGAGTCCTGATAGGAATGCCAACTCTTCGGAAGCCCAAGGAGAGCCAAGCTCACCAAGTCCTCATCATCAACAGTAACCCCCACACTTCCCATCTCATCCCTACATTGGATGAACTTCGTGAGGTACTTGGGCATACTGTCGCCTTTCTCCATCTTTATGTTTTTGAGTCTATCCTTGAGCACCAACTTCCTCTGATCGCTCTTGCTTTGGAATAAATCTGTCAAAGATTTCCACATCAAGAATGGAGAAGCATTACCATGAACGCTGGATACTATGTGATCCTTCATGCCCTCCAATATAATTCTTCGACACTTTTTTGTCTTTTACAAGGCCAAGTACTCATAAAGATCACTAGAAGTAGGCTATAACTGCATCTATGAACTCCTTCAGCCCGTTGTCATCTAACACTGCCTCCATCCTGTCCTTCCATGCAACATAATTCGAGCCGCCCTCAAGGGCATACTCCAATCGCAATCCGTTGAAAGACATTTTGACTTCGACACCAAGAAAACACTGCTGCAAATTCGAATTCCACCAGCTCAAAACTCAACCGCTTCAATGTTTTGCAATTGCTCCACGATCAATCTCCCTCTGCTACCATGTAGAAATTATATAATTGATATGTTATACATCCTAGATTCTCCTGATCACACACTATTTGACTTCATGCACAATACATAATCTCTTCTACCATTGATCATTAATTGCGGAAATAAAATCAATTGCATGCACACATTAAAACCATAAACATTCACACATATGAACACAATATTTTATGGAAAAGCTTAAAGATGAAAAAACCCAACTATATTTATCTTATATGTCATAGAGATCATCTAACAATCATCATACAAAGCTCCTCACAAGCCTTCAACACAACCTCCTCATTGTTACACACTATCAAGCTAGATCTAGCAAACACATGTCTAATCTTATTAATTGATAGTTAGCTTCTATTGTGTTATCAATGCTATGGGATGGCTTCAAATAGATAAACCACCTAGATTGTACTGCGCAATCCTCATGGGCTTCTCCACTCCATTCGTGTGTCAAAACAAGAATCAGATAGTCACCCAAGATAAGCTTAACCCGCTCTTTCACTCTATTTCACCTGTCTCCCATCAACTATCCATGCACTGGGGTTAACTGATGTAATTTTTAGTTTGATTAACGGTTTATAATTGAGTGAATTAATTAATAATTAATTCACACCACTCACTAATTGCACAATTTTAGTTAAACTGAATACAAATAGCTCAACTATGTTTAGATTAGTTAAACTGAATACAACACCACTAACTTCCTCAATCAACTCCACCAAACTCTGTCACATGAGTTCTAACCGAAGTATCCATGCAATAGCTCCACATAACCCTCAGGAATAGCGTAATTCCTTCTGGAAGCTCCTGTGCCACATCTGTGCACTTAACTGAAGTGCTCCAAGAGAATAAGATAATGTTTAGAGTCTAAATATTATTAAGAGCTAATAATATTTGACATATCTATTTTTATACTGGAAATCTAAAAATAGATTCCGCCCAGTATGTCTAGAAATATAAGTCGATCTATTTTTTCCGACTTGACCAACCATCCATAAATAGCATCCTGCAACTCATAGAACATGATCCATATGTCTAAAAATAGACTTTGCGCCAAAAATAGTCTGCGGGCCCACTTAGTGAAGGCGACTTCTTTCCACTAAGCTCATCATATTGTTGCAATCTCAACAGTTAGAGGCTCCTTCTAAACATTGATCTACTCTCAATACTTGGTAGGCCATCCTCCTTCCCACAAACAACCTTGTGGTCCATTTGTAGGTGAGGAAAAGAGTGGAGAAAGGAAAGAGACCCAGGTCCACAGACAAATAGATCAATCACTTTAAACTCAGTATGGGAATCCTTGTGGGCTCTCACGAGTGAAACCCTTAGTATGGGACTCCTTTGTATTCCTTTACCATTTACCGGTGAAACCCTCAGTATGGGACTCCTTGCGGGCTCTCACTAGTGGTTTCTGCAAACCATAGCTAGTGATGTTATTCATAATGCTATAAACATTTGTATTAAGGGTTATCCCGATAAATATAGGGTTAACATGCATAGGTTCAGGGTTCGAGTTCCTCTGAGCATGGCTCATGTTCTGAAGCATGAGGCACACTTGATTTCTAAGGCGGTGGAGGCCTTTTATGACCAAGACGTGGATTCCTTGAAGGCGACGTCTTGGATGGAGAATTTTTTGGGCAATAAGGAGATGGTGGATGTCTCTATGAGGATGTCAAGGGCCATGTACGCTCAGCTCATGTAACAAACCTTTCAGGCATCACGTTGCTATCAGATGCCGCCTCTATCATCTCCAAATTACAAGGAGGAGGAAATGGGTATGAAGATAAGTTGTGGATGATGATGTATCAACAACGATCGCATTATTAGTTCGAAACGAAAAATCCAAAACTTGGATTGAGTGGCTCATGGGTTGCTGGAGTCCAAAGCTCGACACTAAAAGCAACAAGGAGTAGAGACATTGGATGGGAGGCATTTAGGAGAATCTTAGAGAACAGGGGTTATTTTAGGGGTCTTCTTGAAGGATAGAAGGAGCATAAAAATCTCATGGATGAAGCATTGGACTATTACAGAAATACCACACTCTTCTCTAGAGTCAGGTAAGCCTAATTTTTTTTCACATGACACAGATGATCCATATGATGCACTACCACCTCAATTTAAGTATGCATTATCAACAGTGAGAACAGTTCATAAACAAAAGAAATTATTTTATTTATTCTATAACTGGAAACCTATTTTTTCTACATGGATGGTAAACCTGGAAAGAATATCTACCCACCCATTTGAGCGAAGAACTGGTACCTTTCCAGCACCATACCATAATATGTCGGTAGGTTAAATAATTCCTTTATTTATTCGTAAACAGGAACCTGTTGTTTTTACATGGATGGTAAACCTGGTAAGAAGCTCTACCCACCCTCAACACATTTGACCAAAGAATTGGTACCTTTCTAGGACCATACCATAATCTGAATACGTCAATATTATTCAATATATTCAAGAGCCACACCTGGAAAACCTCATGCAAGGGAGGACTCAGGAGCATGCCTGTTAGGATTTGAAACTGTGTCATTGTCACAAAAACTTCTTTAAGTTTCCACTAGTCCAAATCCTGATGTACAAAGCAACATAAGTTCTTGTAATCGAATTCAAAATTGTATGCATACTTCTCTAATATTGTTAGCATGGGGGCTGTTAAATTAAATTTGTGTCTACAGGAGGGAGGCAAAACACACATACATGTGTGCCTCCAAGTTCTATCGATAAAAATATATGAGTACAATGAGCATATTATGCAAAAAGGGTGGATAGCACAAAGGCTTTTGCCATATAAACATATAAAGGGCAGGTGATGTTGGGACTAAGTACTAAAACATGCTACCTATGAGCTAGTGAATCCTGTGATTTACAAAACATCATTGTACAGACACAATCAAATTCCACCCCTTAATGAAGACACATGCCTTCATGAAAGAGTGCAGCATGAGCCTCGCAGTGAAACATAAATCAAACTATTCCTTTGTAACTTTTCAGGCATCATACGAAGGAGTGACAGATGTCTCGTCAGGAAGCACAACTAACCTATTTTACCTATAAAACGTTGAAAGGGTGTGAGGGGAAACACCAAACCCCCACAGGATATGTAGACCTGAGACCACTAAATTCCAATAGACCCCAGCCAACAAGAGCACCCTTGATGGGCCACAACAAGTCAGCAATGGCATGGGAGTGGAAGAATTTTTTTATTTCCAATGCCTTGCAAACAACATCACACACACCAGTAGGCAAATTGAAATTGAGAAAGCCTTCTACACTAAATCAATTGTGTTGTGGCTGGAAATAAAGAGCATCATGGCTTTTTCCCATTGCACACAGAAAATTGAAACTGATATGAAAAGAAAAATGATATCAGCTTTTCCATATCAAGACAGGACATATAAGGTCAAATTAAAATGGTTATAAAATGAAAACCAATAGTGCATCTGCCATATCAGGATTCAGGACAAATCAAACAAGATAAAATCTTCAACAACCTCTAGGTTGGTTAGCCTTTGCAGGAGATTATTTAGTTTTGGAACCTTCTCCCTTAATGACGTCCACGTGGTTATGTTATGAAATGTTGTATTTAACTCTAACCTCCCGAGGTCTTGAGTTAAGTCTGTCAAAGTGTGTGGCTATGTTATGATGCGAATTAAATCTACATTTTTTATTGACGTATGACAAATCATGGCCGTGTTCAGTTTGAAAAATAGCAAGGTGTGATCAAAGATTTTCACTTACTCTCCTATGTCAGTAGTCATGATTACATATTCCAATCAAATAGTTGATAAACTTAGTAACGATCCAATTTCAATTAAAACCACATGACCAAAATGGAGTATGTGATTGATATTTTGTATACTTCTTCGAGATAGGGAAGCGTAATTCATTCCCTAAGGTTCTTGAAGATGGCTCTATTTCCTATTATGCTTGGTTTCTTGTGATAGTGACCAATGTGAAGCACTCAATTTCTTTGTGAAACATAGAAAAGTATGTTTAATGGAGCAGACAATTTCTTACTTTGTGAAACATAGAAAAGTACATTTTGTGGAAAACCTTCAAAGGAAAAAACATTTTATGTTTATTTGTTGATTCAAAACAAATTCAGACAATTCACTCTAAGGATAAAGATAGTATGCACTATGACTTGTTATTTACTTATCATGATTCTATTTTTAACAAGAAAGGAAATTATTTAGTGTAGTTTTAAATAAATGTTCAATGTTGAAATCTGAATGTAGTCATTGGAAAATGACAGTTAAACAAACCAATTTCTAAATGATGCCTTGCAATATTAAGGTTTTTGCTATTGTTTTTTATATAATGAAAGATATATACTTCAGTAGGTGAAAAAGGCTTAAAATTGGAAACTTGAGCACTGAAACTTGCTAGTTAAATTTTCCAATATTTTATTAACCTGTTTTTCTGGAGATTGATTGTGTTCTTGGAGAGTTATCTTTTTTTTGAAGGATATGTACAACTTATTATTTTCATCTTTAGTATACGATTTAAGAAATAGACTCTGTTCTTTGGTGTGTGGCCATTACAACAAGTACTTGTTTTCACTTTCGAAGGACTAGGTATGAAAGATAAGTTTTCTTATTTGATTTTGATATGATGTTTTTATTTTGTTTCAACAATGTAATATCCCCTTTCAGGGATATCTCTAAAACACAAACAAACTCTAACCAGAGATGGACTGGGAGGGCATTTACTAGATATTTCACCTCTGAAAAGAGGGTGAGATCTAAAGGCTATCTGGCCCTTTCCAGACTCTGTCTAAGAGTATGGGAAAACACACCAAGTGGTAAACACTGTTACTGATCAAATAGGTAACCTGACCTCAAAACAGGAACTCTAGCCCAAAAAGTCTCAAAAAACATGAAAAAACACCCCAAAAACAAAAAGTGTGTTTTCCAGAACGCACTTGGTTTTTTTTGAAGGTCAAATTTCAACATTTTATAAAATAATGCTAAAAACAAAATTGTTTGTTGAAAAAAGGATTGAAAAAACACCCTCAAAACAAAACCAGTTGATGTTGGAATAACAAAAAAAAATTTGTGTCATAATTTTGACACTTGTAACAATGGAATTAAAGACAACATATTAGGACATTTTTTAAAATCGTAAATTTCTAACATTTTTGATAGATGATGTTAAAGATAAACAAATACATGTCTGAAGGGCTTATCATTTCGAAAAATTTTCATCCATGTTGTTAAACATAAAATATCTTGACTTTAAACAACCCCAAAATTGTAATTATTGTCAACCATAACCTTAAAGATAAAATTTGGTAGCGCATAAAAACCTTAATGACAAGTTGTAAATATAAAGTTTTTCAATCTTAAGTGTTCAACATACTTGAACAATGAAATTATGGAGAAATTATAAGACTTAACAATTTAAAAAAATGAATAAGTAAATGAAAAAAATATCATTGAACAGAAACAAGTAAGAGTAATTTTAATTTTAAAGGATAAAAACTTATATTTTCTCAAATCTTAGCATAAGACAAATTTAAATATGATTTCAACCAAAACCTAAAAATCAAGCATCAAAACAAAGTGTTCTGTTTCAATGACGCATATAATTATTAAAACTTTTAAAAGTATCTTATACCAAATGGTAACAATACATAATATCATGGTAAGATCACTGCATAATCTAAAAATTCAACATTAGTTTCTATTTTCTATTTTACTTATAATTAAAATATCAACATTGGTACATTGAATATAACATAAATTATTTTTGTAATTCATTGTTACATTGTCGATATTCTAAAGAAATGAATTCTTCATAATCAAAACATATAATCCAACAAACATAGAAATGTCTCAGAACTTCATGAAAAATGAGATGGAAGTCAAATTTTTTATTTCAAGTTACCATGCAAACATCAATTACATAAAAGTGTCTTAGATAGTTATTCAAAATCAGCCATAGGTTCTGGCACACCATCATAATCTACATTTTCAGATGAATGGCTCGATGCAGATGAAGATGATCCATATTCTTCTCTTTCATCAACTAGTGCTCCATCTGAGTCAACATGCATGCCCACCATTTCAGAGTTCAAAAGTCTTGTAGATCTACGTCTACATTCTGCAGAGTCCCATTTCAACAGTAATTGTTCTGGTAGAAATTTCTTCAAAATATTTATGATCTGCAATCGAAGAGTTCCTCTCTTTGTCAAATTGAAGTCATACACAAGTATGTCAACATCGTCCAATTTTAAGACATCTGTGCGACGACGATTTATATTTGTGCCCTTTCTTTTTCTCTTTCTGCCAATTTTTTTTTCCACTACCATCTTTGGCTTGTACACACCATTGAAAGGGTGGGTACTTGTGGCATACCAATGTACATCAACAACTGTAATCTCTTCATTTTCATTAATGACCTTTATAACCTTGGAAATCCAGAATGGATAGCCAAGTGGATCTTCATCTGCTAACACTGCTATCATGCAACCCTCCTTAAGATCCTGCACAGAACCCCTATAAAGGTCTTCCATGGCTTCATGTTGTGCACGTGATCTTCTAGAACCAATATAGATTTATTTTTCCTCTACCTGTGGGGAATTAATAATATCTTGAGGCTGTTGTTGTTCAACATTGTGTGTTTCCTGATGTTCATGTTCATTTGGAATATTTTGTGGCCAAAAAAAATGAGTCTTCAAAAGCGTATCCGCATTTACTGATTTTGAAATCATATCACTTTGATTACTGAAAAAAGACTCCCACCAAATTGAATCAACAACATCGAAGTATTCATATGTATCTCTAATACATCTTTTAATTTCCTCTAGACATTCAGAATAATTTATGTCTCTCTTCTGCCTTCGTGCATTATGGAGTTCGGAAACTTTCTGTAATAACAATATCTTTTATGAAAACATTGTACGCTCTGGAATGAACTTCAAAAATGCTAAACCTGATGATGGTCCCCATTCTTCAATAGTTGAATACTTCTTGCCCCATATAAGTGTTATCCCATCAATTTTTTTGATACGAAATTGATGTTGGAAGCTAATGTCGTTAAGTTTTTCAATGCATTTCTCCTCACCATGCGATCCAAAAATAAACCTTCGCATGTCAATAGTTTCTTCCAACACATGAAAAACAAGCTCTGGAATGTACGATTTCTTAATACATTCAATTAATGATGGCAGGCTCCCAACACCTTTCCTCCTCAATGTTACTGAAAAACGATTGAACATTTGATCAATATGATCATGAGTATGCCCAACAAGAAGGAAACCAACCTTTATCTTTTTAAAAATCCCCAATTCAACGAGCATGTTTAGATACCCAAAAAGAACTTGATTTTTTTTCTCACGACTTGTGTTGTCTAATTGTAAATACAAAACTTCAGGAAGAATCCCAGACTAATGAGTAACCACATCATGGATTATAGTTATGGTCAGATTTGCATCATTGTGAATATTTGGAGTTGTGAAGAAAACTCTTGGAAACATCTTCTCATTAAATACCACACAACCAACCAAGTGAAACTGAATGAAATTTTCCTCCTGTAATTTTTTTGGCGTGCGGAAAAAATGTGGAAGAAGTGTTTTCTTTTGGTCCATACCATCAATTATCAATCCCAGATATTTATTTGGATGATCATAACACTTCTTTCGATGTTTATACAACTTTTTTCTTTCACTTGTTTGTTGATTGCGATGGTCTTGAAGTTCTTTGACAATGGAATCTGTACATAAAATAAAATAAACATATGAATAAATATATTTTCATAGTTGATAAGTATCAAATTTTAAAAAACAATGTTTTGAACACATACCTCTTTCTGCCCCTTGACATTTATCTCTTTTTTCTTTAAGAGAAGCACATGTGTTGCAAATCCCCATCCTTGTCTTCTTAGGAATACGAACATTGTTGAATTCAATTTTCCATATCCTTGTAAAATAAGAATATGTAATAAAATTACCAATTCCTTCAATAGCTTCTACATAATCTTTGTATAACATGAATATTTCTCGTCTCGAGAAATTATCTAGAATATGTATTGTGTCTTTATTTGGCATACACTCTCCATGATTTGAAAATAAGTCTTTCATCCATGTCTTAGCAGTATTTGCAAACGGCCCCACCTCCCGTTTATAACGTGCTTCTGAATAATATGTGGGATCCTTTTCCAATCTATCATGGATTCTTGACAAATGACAATTACCAATTGAATACAACATTTTGAACGCCTTTCTGCAAAGCAAAACATTCCCAACATGATAATCATAACCTGCTAGTGTAGATTGTATGCAACCCACTAAATATGAATTTTGCATGCTTTTATTCATTGACATATATGTTTTCCTTTTCTCCAAAGCAAAGTTGAAATCCATATTTTTCAAGCAATCCCTTCAACAACATTCACTTGAAATCAAATGAACGACAGAACTTTTTGTCGTGAGATATTTTGTCCTCGCCCTTGTATAACTGGAATGCTTTGGATTGATATGAAAAGGTCGACTCCTACTCCTAGTTGCAATATTTGCTTGCAACGGCTTCATCATTCCATCATCCTTTGTAAAAGTAGTTTCATCACCATTAGGAGGAATATTATCCCCACTATCATCATCCTCAACATAGCTAAGAAATTCATCAACATCATTGCATGGAAAATTTTCTTTACCATCATCAGTTGAAGAAAACATTTCACAAGAATCATCGGCACTTTTGTAACCCTGACTCAAAAGAAATTCTTCACCATCTTGACCCATGCTTTCAAATTCTTCCCCGGGAGGATTCAATTCTTCATCAACATGAGTGTCTTTGAAATGGTCACTTGGAGAAAATGCAATATTCAGATCTGTGCCTCTAAAATTATCATTTGCAAGAAACTCTTCATCCTCCCCTTCCTCAGTGGTGCTCTCATAATCCTTGGGATTAGGCATAAGTGGAAGTTTTGAATTTGTATTCACTAGAATTTCTTCATCCCGCCCCTCCCCTTCCTCACTGATGCTCTCATAATCCTTAGGATTAGGAATAAGTGAATGCCTTGAATCTATATTTATTGGAAATTATTCATCCCCCCCTTCATCAGTGGTGAACTTATAATCGTTATGATTAGGATGAAGTGAAAATTTTAGCTTTGGAAATTCATCCCCGTCTTCATCAGTGGTGCTGGCATAATCCTTAGGATTAGGACGAAGTGGATATTTTGACGCTGCAAATTCTTCATTCCCATCTTCCTCAGTGGTGCTGACATAATCCTTAGGATTAGGACGAAGTGCATATTTTGACTTTGCAAATTCTTCATTCCCCTCTTCATCTGTGGTGCTGACATAATCCTTAGGATTAAGACGAAGTGGAAATTTTGACTCTGGAATTTTTTCGTCCCCTTCTTCATCAGTGGTGCTTGCATAATCCTTAGGATTAGGACGGAGTGGAAATTTTGACGCTGTAAATTTTTCATTTCCCTCTTCATCAGTGGTGCTAGCATAATCCTTAGGATTGGGACGAAGTGGATGTTTTGACTCTGAAACATTATCATTCCCCTCTTCATCAGTGGTGCTCGCATAATCCTTACGATTAGGACGAATTTGATATTTTGACTCGGGAAATTTTACATCCCCCTTTTCATCAGTGGTGCTGGCATACTCCTCAGGATTAGGACAGAGTGGATATTTTGACTCTACAGATTCTTCATTACCCTCTTCATTTGTTGTTCTCACATAATTCTTAGGATTAAGCTGAAGTGGATATTCTTCATCTCCCTCTTCATCAATGGTGTCCTCATAATCCTTGGGATTAGGACGAAGTGAAACTTTTGACTCTGGAATTTCTTCATCATGCCCTTCATCATTGTTGCTTTCATAATCCTTAGGATTAAGAGTAAGTGGTATAACTGGCGCTCGATTTACAGAAATTTCATTTTGCTGCACCTCATCAATTTTGTTCTCATCATCTTTAGGATAACGACCAAGTCAATTTTTTGACTCTCTATTCATGGTTAACGAACTCCCGTTATATTCATCACTCTGAATAGAGTTGTTGCGTGACGAAGATGTTGATGTTCTAGAAAGAAAAACTTCGCTATCAGAAGAAACCATGGCTTTCAACAAGAATAGGTTGAATGATACAAATTCCTCTCCCACTTACAATATATAGCTTAAAGACTGAAAATTTCCCTCCAAATTTTCCCTCCAAAACAATTTGCGAAAAAATTTCTCTCCAAAAAATTTCGCGAAAAACTTTCCCTCCAAAATTTTCATTTCATATATTTGGTACAAATATTAATAAAAAAATGTATTTAACATTTTTTTTAATAAACTGTTTATGTTGAAATATTTTACCAATATTTATATTCAAAATATCCACAAGATATTTCTATCATGGATGCCTTCCAAACTAAAATAATGTTTTTATTTGAATGATTTAACATTGACTAGATGTAAGTATTAACTATAATATTACTATAATACCTACATGCAAATATTAACTATTCTAACTATAATGACTACATGTAAATATTTTAAATTTTAAATTTTAAACTTACGTTATATTCATCTAAAATTTATTTCAAAATTTATTAATAAACTATTGGTCTTCAAATATTTCACCATACTTTCTATTCAAAATATCCACAAAATATTCCTTTCATGCATGTCTTCGAAACTAAAATAATTTTCTTATTTGAATGGTTTAAGATTGACTACATGTAAATATTTACAAAAATAACAACATGTAAATATTAACTATTTAAACTATAATTAACTACATGTGCATATTTTAGATTGTAAAATTTAATCCAATGATTTTAAACATTGATTACATGCAAATATTAACTATGATAAATAAATGCAAATATTAACTATTTTATCTATAATATTAAATATAATTAACTACATGTAAGTATTTCATATTTTAATTTTTAATCTGAGACTATATTTGAATTATTCAACATTCAGTACATGTAAATATTAAATAAAATATTAATTATGATAACTACATGCAAATAATAAGTATTTTAACTATAATATAAACTATAATAAACTACATGTAAATATTTTAAATTTGAAATTTTAATCCCACATTCGTTAAACAGTAAACCAATCAGACAATATACGCTATTTAAAAGGAATGATTGTTTCTATTCATCACATCACATCAAGTTTTCTGGTATTTGTTAGAGCAAATTTCTGGAGGTGTTGCGTTGGCATTGGTAACTTCGTGGAGGCATTGCATTGGCATTGGAAGCGTTGTGTCGCTATTGGTAATTTTGTGGAGGTGTTGCATCGGCATTGGTAACTTCGTGAAGGCATTGCATTGGCATTGGAGGCATTGTGTTGCTATTCGTAATTTTGTGGAGGCGTTGTGTTGGCATTGGTGACAGCAGCTTTTTGCATTTCAAAGGTTAGTTTTCCTTCTATTCTGTCAATTTAAAGACGATTTTGGGGAAAATCTGTTTTTCTATAGTTTTTTTTGTGTCCAAAAACTACTTTTTACAGGTTTTTAGGTTCAAAAACCTTGATTTTTTTATATTTTTTTAGTGAAGAAAATGCAAAAAAAACTAAATTTTTTAGGGTTTTAAGAACAAAAATTTAGATTTTTTTTCTTTTTCTTTTTTAAGACTTATAGGTTCATTTAGACAGAAAAATCCATAAAACGACCATGCACATAAAAAAAAAAAATATTATAACATTTTTTATTTGTTTTTTTTTAATCATAAATATATTAGTGATTTCATTATTTAAATTTTTTTTTATTTTTTTATTTTTTTTTAATTTGAGAATTTTTTTATTTTATATTCTATTTTATTTTATTTTTTTAATTTTAAATCTTTGTTTTATTCTTTTTAATTTTAAATCTTTAATTTTTTTTTTCATCATTGTTTTGTTATCTCTCTCTCTCTCTCTCTCTCTCTTTTAATGGTATTGTGATATAGTTTTTTTTTTAAATTTATTATATTGTTATATTAAAACAAATGTTTATATATATATATATATATTTTAATTATATGATGTTTAAAAACCAAACATTATTGTGATTTAATAAATTGTTTTTTTTTTTAATATATTTTGATATTTTTAACATTTTTTTTTTTATTAATAAATAATTTTTTAATAATTATATTATATATAAAAAAAATTAAAAATCGAAATTAAAAAAAAAATTAAAAAACAAAATAAAAATTAAAAAAAAATTAAAAAAAACATTTTAAAAAAAAAAATTTAAAAATTAAATAAAAAAAAAAAAAAAAAAATCGCGCGCAGGCTTGCCCGTTGGGCACCGGGGACCGGCCGGGCGGCACCATGGGGGCGGCCCAGCCCGCCTCCCGACCCGCCCCCGTGGCGCCGCCCGACCGGCCCCCGACACCCAATGGGCGGGCCGCGCGCGTATTGATTTTAAAATTTTTTATTTTTTATTTTTAAAATTTTTTTATTTTTTATTTTTTTAAATTTTTAAATTTTGTTTTTTAAATTTGTTTTAACAATTTTTTTTTTAAATTTTGGTTTTTTTTTTTTTTAATTTTTAAATTTTAATTTTTTTTTTTTTTTAATAATTTTTTTAACAAAACATTTTATAATTTTGATTTTTTTTAAAATTTTATTTTGTTCTTTATTTTTTTTTAAATAATTTGTTTTAATAAAACAATTAAAAATTCATAGAAACATTGTTATAAAAAAAAAAATAAAAAATAAAAAATAAAAAATTGTTATATAATATAATAAAAACATTGTTAAATAATAATTGTTAAAAATTTCAAAATATAACAAATATATATATATATATATATATATATATATATATATATAATTCATTAAACAACAATTATGTTTTGTTTTTAAACATTATATAATTAAAAAAAAAATACAATATAATAAATTTTAAAAAAAATCATTTGTTTTAATATAAAAATATAAATTAATTAAAAAAAACTATATAACAATACAATTAAAAAAATAAAAAATTATATAATATTATAACATTTTTTATTAATAGTTAGTAACTTTTTTGTTTTTTTTTAAATATTAAAAAAAAACTGAAGTTTGAAAATACTAGTTTATTTTTTTTAAATTATTTTATACAATTTAAACACATTTTTAAATTTTTTATAAAATGTATTCAAAACATATTATATAGATATATATACATATGATTTATAATATTTTGTTTTTAAATGAAAAATTTTATAGTTAATTTTATTGCTTTAATTTCAAACTATTTAGTTTTAGAAATAAATTTTGTTTATTAAATTTATTTTATCCGCAATATTTTTCCATTAACTTATATATATATATATATATATATATATATATATATATGTTTTTATCAGGAAAATGGCATCAAAAAAGATTTCTGTGAATGTTTCTGCACCTAGGGCAGCAGCTCCCAAATCTACGGCAACAGCTCCCAAATCTATAGCTGCAGCTCGACGCACTATGGATACAACTCCCAAATCTAAAGTTGCAGCTGGACGCACTATGGACACTGTTGGACACAATAAGGATATTGTTGCACACACTAATAAAAGTCAAGCAAGTGGGGCACCAGGTTCATTAAAGCTTATTTATGATTGGAAGAACGCCGAGGAAATAGATAAAACCGATTTCTCATGGTATCTTGAATACAATGAAACGGAGACTGATATACACATCTATCTGATTTGTGGTATGATTGACTTAAATGAGCCATATGATGTGATGGGCAGAGTACGAGAAATATGTATGGTCCCGAATACAAACACTATTTATGTTCTTGCAAGGAAGGCTCAGAAACGTGAGAAGGTTAGATATCGTCTATCAATCGTCAAGTACGACACAGATGAAATAACTTCAAAATTTTCTGAATAAATAGCGAGCAACATTGCAAATAACATTGTAAGTATGCTTATTTTTATTTCCTCTATGCATTATTGTAAGGATGATTCAATTTTTTATAAATTATTGATCATTGACATGTTTTATTTTGTTTCATAGGATTTTGTTCCGGGTATTTCAAACATGTTTGATGGTATTTATATGTTGGTGCCAAATGTTATGGATGTGATCAAAACTTTCCACAAAGACAAAGCAGAGGAAAGGAGATTGAAGCTAAGAGCAATAGCTCGTGACACTGCAACAGTACAAAGAGGGGATCAACCAAGAGTCACTAAGGTGGGTCAGTCTAGTAAACTTAAACATGTTTCTTTTGAAGGTGTCGAACATGAAACATAAAATTATGATAGAATTAGTGAGGAGGAGATGAGAACTATTGTGCAAAAGGAGAAAACAGATCAGACACCAAAAAGAAAAATTGCCAGAGATCTCTCTCTTGTACCTCATGAAGGAGAGCTTGTTTATAAAAAAACTGATATGTTATCCAATAAGACTAGGAAATCAAATATTGGTGAACCTGTAAAGGTCGTGAGCAGCAGTGAAGAACAAATTGAAAGCTCTTACGGAAGCAGAGAAATCATAACACCAGGTGCTGAGTTAGAGGATGGCATTATTAAAACAAAACAAAATACTATTCGACAAGAGTTGAGGAAGAATAAATTAATTCTTGGTGGCCAAACATTTGAGCTTAATGTTAACCAATTTTATAGCCCAGATGAAGGACAATCTCAATATCAAATTAGAAAGGCCCATCACCTACATGTACATAATCTGAAAACATTGTTCAGGTTCAATCCACATGCGCATGTGGTGGATTATGTGGTTCTTGTCGATCCATGTCAGGTTCCCAACAAACAAGCATTTGACAAGACAAAATGTTTTGATTATAAATATTATGTAATTGGAGGGAACCATTCAATAGAGGCTAAGAGACAATTGATTGCATAATATCCCAATAACTATCTTTTTCAAACAGTGGAATGCATCATTTACGCCGGCTTAACAGAAATGGAATCAAAGTTATTGGCATGGGATCATAATGCAAATAATGAGTACAGAATGAAAATGACTTTCATCCAAAGGGTCAGATTTATTCATAATGAATTCATAGAAAAATGTCGTGGGGATAAGACACAAGTTAGTGTAGCATTTCGAAAGGAATGTTTAATGGAAACAAGTTATCAAATTGATGAAAAAAAAACAAAAGATGGAAAATTGAATACAAATCTCTTCAGAGGCACAGATAACATTTTTCAGTTGGCATTTAGAACTGGGGAGGTATGGGATTTGATTGATGAGATTTTTTATCGATGGGAGAATATTTCCATAAAAAATCAGAAAGTTAGAAAGAGTAAACCCATAATATGTACCAACAGTAAGGGGGGTCCTGAAATGAAGCAGCTTCCAGAGGATATGACTATTACACCTTGGAGAACAATGCATGGTGTGAAGGATGATAAATTAGTCAAATCAGTATTAGCCCGTGTGAAGTCGGGTGAATTATCAATGGAAGAAATGTGTGCAGAATTTCAAAAGTAAGTTTCTTGAATTATTTCTTTCATTATAATTTTCTTTTAAATAAAACATAATGATGCTGGTAGAATTTGTTATACATGTCAATATATTAACGTTTTTAACTTGATTTATTCAGTCAATTTTTTTTTATGAAAATACAAGAACACATGGTTAAAATGTTGAATGAAGACAGTTGGGATGATGTTGTACGCAACTACCCAGAAGTAAGTTCTACATCAACACTAAAAGAGTTTTATATTGCATTCAATAAGGTATGTTGATTTATAAATTTATTTTATTCATATTTTAACTATTTTTATTTTATTACTTATACATATCTATATATATATATTTTTATGTCATTAAAGATGTTGAAGAAGGATGGAAATGGAGTAACAGATACTTTCAAAAGCTTTATTGAAAAAATTAAGATGGAGAACATGAAAAGGAAGCGTCTTATGAATGTTGAACTAGATCCTACTCTTAATCATTACATTTGGAATGGGCTCGACAGTGTCCAATATCAAATAATACAAGGTGACTGTGAAGACATTGCATCACTAATACCTAAAAGGGAATATGGCCTAGTTATTGCAGATATTCCTCATGGTTTCATTTTCCCAGACATTGAATATGATAGAGAACCATATACTTATCAAGCTTTTAGTAAAGTGGTTACGGGTTTTCAAGAAGTGACAACATCACCACTTTGGTGATTTGTGACATTTCATTCAGACACACAGTTTCCAATGTTATTAACAAGCTTCAAGGGTAAAGAAAACTCAAGGATGCAACTTACATGGTAAGATTTTGAAATTGTATGTTTGATTCTTCCTAAAAAAATTTATTCATGTAAAATTTAATTGAACTTTTACTATGTTATGTAACAGGAAAAAGTCAAATATTGTTTCTTCCGAAGATCAACCTATTATAAATGATTGTGAGTTCATCCATGTTGAATGTTGGACAAAAGACGATAGCTATAAGCATATTATTATGAATCGAGTAGATGGGAAGAGTCATAGTCAAGTATTGGTTTATGATGCAGTTATAAGAAAACTAACATATGAGGATAAAGATGCAAAAGGAGATATAGTTAACATTTATCAAAAACCACAAGCATTGATTAAATATCTTATAGATCTATGTTCAAATGAAGGAGAATGGGTTTTGGATTTATTCTCAGGTTCAGGTAAGTTTTAATATACAAATTTAAATTTAAATATTGTCATTTTTACTTTTTATGTTTCCATACTAATTTTCTTACTTATTTTTTTGTGCTTGATGATTAGGTACAACACTAGCATGTTTCCTACTAAAATGAAGAAATTGCATTGCCATTGAGAAAGACCCAGTTCAATGCAAATTTATTCAACAAAGAATTAACGCTCTTAAATTCCTTCCAGATGCGAAGCAAGAAGTTGGTTTGAGGAAAGGAGATTTTAATGAATCACGTGTAGCAAAAAAAGCAAAGGAACCTCAACCACCATTATATGGAATGATTGGAAAGGGACACTTTGGAATTTGTTGACATGAAAGATCCATTAGAAGACGACAATGATCAAAATGAAGAAGAAAATGTTGCAGAAGAAGCCATCAATGCTGTTCTAGATGATGTTGAAGATGTATTAGTTGATATTGTTGATGATGTTTAAGTTATGCTTGCAAACAAAACTTATTTTTTAGAACTATTAATCAGTTTTACTTGTAATGTTTAGACTTTGATATTTTATGAGAAAAACCCTTTTTTTTTGCAAAAAACATGTGATTGCTATTATTTTTTGACATAAAATTCAATAAAAATGTTGTTTTCTTAAGTTTTTTTGTTAATATTCTCCCAAAAATTTAGTTTATTTAACATGTTTTTTTCAACAAAAACTTTGTAAAAGTGTATTTTTTGCATTGTATTTATATTGAAAAATTGTATTTTTTTGTCATATGGTTCAAAATATTGGTTTTTTAGCGACAATTTTTTGATGTGCATTGAAAAATTATTCAACAATACATAAACATGTAGAAAATTTAAACTTTAGAATATTGACCCGTTTTCCATCTTTTATGTATGCGAAAAAGTGAAGATATCATTACAAGTTTTTATTTAAAAAAAAAAATTAATTTTTTTATTTTTAAAACACAAGTACATAAATGCACTTAAAAATAAACATCTCACAAAAGAAGAAGACATTAGAAAATTTATAGTGTCAAAATCAATCCTATAAAAAAACGTTGGTGATGATACACCACCACTATTCAAAATCGACATAAAAAACACCACTTAAAAAAAAAATTTAATTAAAAAAATTAAGAAAACAAAATGAAAAAAACTTAAAGTGCCAAAAACATGCTCAAAATTTTTTTCTTGATTCTGCATCGCCACTTTTTCAAAATCAGGTGTTTTTCTTGATACTTCAAAAAGTAGGTAACATTGAGGTTACCTATTTCATCGGTAACATTGTTGGTATAGAAATGAGAATGCTCGAGGAGAAAAATAACAGTAGTGTAAGCATTCAATATCATATATATAGGACATGTAACAGACACTCAAGAAATGCAAAGAGAATGCTGAGCCATTTTATTATACTGAGAAATATAAGTGAGTACAATAGGTGATCAGAGTGATGGCACCTAAACCTGCACAAGGCAAGTTAAGAAATACTCTCACAATGCTGCTGGAATGGTTGTTCTCTAATCTGCGTCCAATGCTGTTGGAAAACTGCCTTGTAGCTACTGCTGATGGAACAAGATGAGTATACGGGGCTGCTACCCTACTCGGAATAAGCTGAAACTCTAGAATCAACCTCTACTCACCAAACCCAGGAAAGCCCAGAGAGCGTTTCTGGAATGGACAACCTCCGAAAATACCTCCCTTGAGGATCTACGCTATCCTCCCAAGGGCCACGTTGAGACTGACTAGAATCCTCAAAAATATGATCCCCCGCTCAACAAAAAGTCTCCAATAGGAAAGGGTTGTCCCCCTGCTCAATCTCCTGACCAAAATCCTCCAAAAGAATACCACATCGGAGCTTCCCCAATATGGGCTGCATCCTCCCTCTCAGGACTGCACAGTCAATAGATGCAATTCTCCTCCACGAATGACGCAACTCGATCCTCCTGCAAAATACTGATGGGAATGCCTCACCTGAGCGAGCACTCAAAGTCTCCCGGGGCTAAGGGTGAGATCTCCGAACGGAGACACTCAATGCACTAAACAGTGCTGCAGATAGGCTAAACAGCCAGCATTCTCAAAGTCGTAATGACTAGCTCCAAATGCATAAAATCGAATGAACAAAATGAGGAGGCTCTCCTCCTTTTATAACATTGGCATTTCTCTCAAACCCTAGGCCCATCATCTCCAACGTACCCTCTCTTGGCCCCACGCTGCCAACTCGACCTACACAGTCCCTCCACGTGCTCTAGTGAGTCCCCTCTCTACGTGGTTTCTTTGCCCCCCTTGGCCTACTTAAGTTACAATGTTGTGTCTACTAGGGAGTGAAATTTATGTTTAGAGTGAGTTATGTCCCCCTCTACTCACTTTTATTTATAATTTAACTATAATAGGAAAAATTGATCAAAATTAATATTTCCAATTAGCTGCTGCTAATTGGGAATATTACAGTCCTCCCCGCCAAAAATTGCTTGTCCTCAAGCAATGCCTAAACAAGCCCCCTCTCTAGCTGATGCTCCCCACCATCACTGTAAAATGTGCCTAGGTCCTAGATGCACCACTGAATCTCCCCTGTCCTCTGTATCACCCTGATATGGAGGGATCTCTCAATGCCGGGATCCCAAACTAATCTCTCACTGTACCTGTCATCAAACAATCCTCCCGGATCCCCATGCCATGATGGCCAATCATCGCCCAAGTCCCACGGCTCGAACTGCGCACTACCTCTGGCTATAACTGATGCTCTAAGAAGTGAAGACCACCAATAAGCATCAATGCTCCCTGGCTCCTGTTGTGCTATACCTGTAACTGTATATGTTGCCCCACCAACTGTGTACCAACTCATCACCTCCCTCTAATCTATCCCCTGACTCAATCCAGTGCTAATCCTTCTCTCCTGAAGTCAGGATGGAAAGTTGAAGAAATTTTGACCTATGTCCCACTGCCAACTAGAATCTGTAACATCTATCATGTGTAAGGGCCCCTACTCTACTATGATCCCTATGAAGAAGATTGCACCATCAAGAGGGTACCAACTCATGATCTCCCGCCAATCTACCCTGGAAGAAGGATCCAAGGTAGTGACAATTGCATACAGGACATGTCTAGAGCGTTGTCGCCAGCCCGTACTGAACTCACGCTGCGCTGTCCCGTCTATCGACGAGATCTTCCTGTAGCGGAAGACACCTCTCTCTATAAAGTGCCAAAGTGGGCTAGATATGCTGCAAGCCCCGTCGATGTACCCCTGGAGAATGCAGCTCCTTGAAATTACTGCAGCCCTGCTGAATGCATGTGCATCTATCTGTACCTCATCAGTGTGTTGGCCCAACAATGGGTGCTCCACCATCTCCAACAACTCATCCCTCTCCTTATCGGGAATGTAATGCTCCTGATGTCTACTCGCCTCCTGCAGGACTATCCCATCAATCTCCAACATCCCCAGAGGATATGGATCTGCAACTTCTGTCACCGTACTCGATGTCAGTGCATCTGACTGCTCCTCCTCAATGGCTGACCCCAAGGTTAGCTGCATATCCATCACGGACTCGATGTGAGCCTTCATCTAGCTCTGCCCCAAAGGACTATCATGCATGATGTGCATAGTATCCTCATCTGCTGACTCAGGCTCCATCTTATACTGCTTTGGCTGAATCGTCATAAGTGACTCATCGCCCAGAGTATCTCCCGTAGAGTCCCCTGACTGCTCACCCTGTACACTGGAATGCAGCTCTGGTCTATTGTCATCATCTCTGCATGACTTCTCTCGCTCCCCAGAAGCGTCCTCAACTGATCCTATGGACTCATATAAAGAAGAGTCCTCACCCTGGCATATAGAAGGAATGCCCTCTTGTTCTACCTCCGCCACCTCATCTGCATTGAATATGCCATCCACCCTCTTGATAATGTGTCGATATTTTGTCTGGAGCCCAGACACATACTGGGATGCTACCTCTGTTGTACCCAGTATCCTCTGCTCATGCATGGTCTCGACGCGCCCTGATAAAAGAGTGACGCATGTCTCCCTCATGACCTGCTCCAAAATCGTAGGCTCAGCGATGACTGATGTGCCACCCCTGCAAAGGATCATCTCATCTCCTGACCTGTGGCTACCAACTAGCGCACCGACCCAGTGCCACTGCTGAGAAGTCTCTCCCCTAGTGTGCTGAGTGCCATCCAAATATCTTGGGTGAGCCTCGCGTGCCCCGCTGCTCATGCCCAAAGTGCCAAAGGAAAACAACAAAATCGACTGTGCCCGTGAGTGATGTAGAAGAGGGTTGGGTGCGTGAGTTCCCACAGATACTGTCAAGTATCACTCATTTGTCTCCCCATCGATCTTGGGTGAACTACCCCCAAAGATAAGCCTGGTGTCCCTGTCCGTGAGTCTCCTTGGACGCAATACTCTAAGACCCTGCTATGCAGCACCATACGCCCTCGCATACCACCAATCATCCCTGTACTCCTCGACATGCCACTGCACACTGAGGCATACCCCTGTATAATGCTGGATACCCCCTACTGCTGCTATACCACCCTGTACCGTCTCGTGCCCTGTCTGTGTCCAGGCATTGGTCACTCCTCGCGTGTTCTCAATGCAATGTAGGACACTCCTACTCCCCAATGCAGTCCCACACACTACGGTACACCACCATGCAACTCCATGTCCTCCGGTAGTCCACTGCTCAATGCTAGAGGCTTCCACACATCCTTGGATGTGATGACCTAGAGCTATGCCTCTACATGTCGGACCACCCCCAATCGGTATCATCATCTCCACCGTTGCATCGCTATACCCGCCGACGAATGGATCATCACTCCAAACCCTCCCCGAGGGGTCCGAGAAGTGAATCTCCCTAAGTGTCAGTAGTGATACCACCACTGCTCGGCTCTGCTGTGACCTCTGTGCCCCACACAAAGGTGAAGAATCCTCGGCCCCATACAAGGCACCATCTGGTGGTCTGTCAATGCCACCTCCTCCGACTAGCTCCTGCCAAGGTATGTTGATCACCCTGTGACCTCGCGTACAAGTGCCATACCAAGACAACCTAGAGAGTCTACCCATAAACTGGTTGGCCACTGGAGCTGACCAAAACTCCCCAAGCGAATGCGCATGCTCAACTGCTAGGCCAACTGTACCCTCCAAGACATAGTCAACCGACCTGCCTGGGAAACAACAGGTAGTCTCGCCTAGATCCCAATGCCAGTCTGGGATTCCTGTACTCCCAACACCTGGAAAATTATACTGAACTACACCCAGGTCCACCACTATCTCTATAACCCACTCCACCGGGTACCAACTCAAAATATCTCACCATCCAACCTCAACATGTGGATGATGCACCCTATGCAACTCCGATCGTCTCATCCTGCTAACCAAGTCAATGTATGAGGTCTGCCTAGGTGGCTCCGTCTCTCTCTCCAATGGAAAGAGGTGACCCAACAATGCTACTAGCCCCGTCTATGCATGCCTGAAGGGGGCTGCTTTGACACTCAAATGTGTCCTCTAGCTGTACCATTAGGGAATCTAGCTGTTCCCCAATGTGGGCCAACTTGGCCGCTGACTCGACACAAACCACTCTCATGCCCTCTAGCTCCTCGTTCTATAACAAGATAGCCTCTTGTACTGATGTGGCCTTCCCTTTAAAAAATCGAAGGTCAGCTCGAAGCTGATGACACCCATTGTGTGCGACCATTCTCCAATACCTTTGTATCTACTAGTGCCTCATCAAAGGTGGATACATCTCCTGGCACCTCACCCATCTGTCGCGCGCTGCTACCACTTGAAGACTCGGACACTACCCCGGTCATCACCTCAATGGATGGCACCACTGGGTTAAGCTCTACTCTCTCTATCAAGATGCCAACCAATAAGGTCAAAGAAGTCTCCAACGCAGATGACCCCTGCTTCATACTGGGTGTATCTACATGCTCCCCATGATCCTGTGTGCCCTCATCCCCCAAGTGCGAGGTAGCCATTTTGATGGCTTCCCCCTCCGTTATTCGGTCAAGCTGGAAATAGGCATCCAACTTTTCCATCCGATCTCGAACCATGAAATCAGTGGATTCGTCATACGTGGGAAAAGGTGTCCCCCCAGTGGTACGTTGCAACTCTGAAATTTGTGTGCTAGACCCCCCACTGTTCCTTCCTCCTTCATCCTGCCTGAGCTGACAATAATCTCTGAAGGGCAAAGCCGCTCTAAAGTTTTCCCCCATGGACTGTCATTCGCGAAAATAATCTCCAAAGGGTATATGATCATGCCGCCTCCCTTTCTCACTCGGTACTAGATGTAAGAATGTAGGCATTGTGATCTTGGTTGGCCTACTGAAGGCTGGTAAATGTTGGTCACACTGTTGTGAGACCCCCATATTTTCCACCTCTAATGCGTTTGGTGGGTAAGATTCTGTCTACCCTCTTTTTTCATAGAAAAATATCCCCACGGTTTCTCTTCCGGTGTCACAGACAACTAGCTCCATAGGCTGAGCCAGATCTATGCTCTGATACCATTGTAATATCCCCTTTTAGGGATATCTCTAAAACACAAGCAAACTCCAACCAAAGATGGACTGGGAGGGCATTTACCAGATATTTCACCTTTGAAAAGAGGGTGAGATCTGGAGGCTATCTGGCCCTTTCCAGACTCTGTCTAAGAGTATGGGGAAACACACCAAGTGGTATAGAAACGGGAATGCTTGAGGAGAAAAATAACAGTAGTGTAAGCATTCAATATCATATATACAAGACATGTAACAGATACTCAAGAAATGCAGAGAGAATGCTGAGCCATTTTATTATACTGAGAAATATAAGTGAGTATAATAGGTGATCAGAGTGATGGCACCTAAACCTGCACAAGGCAAGTTAAGAAATACTCTCAAAATGTTGTTGGAATGGTTGTTCTCTGATCTGCGTCCAATGCTGTTGGACAACTGCCGTGTAGTTGTTGCTGCTAGAACAAGATGAGTATATGGGGCTGCTCCCCTACTCAGAATAAGCTGAAACTCTAGAATCAGCCTCTACTCACCAAACCCGGGAAAGCCCAGAGAGCGTTTCTAGAATGGACAACCTTCGAAAATACCTCCCTTGAGGATCTACGTTATCCTCCCAAGGGCCATGCTGAGACTGACTGGAATCCTAAAAAATATGATCCCCCACTCAACAAAAAGTCTCCAATATGCAAGGGTTGTCCCCCTGCTCAATCTCCTGACCAAAATCCTCCAAAATAATACCACACCGGAGCTTCCCCAATATGGGTTGCATCCTCCCTCTCAGGACTGTGCAGTTAATAGATGCAATGCTCCTCCACGAATGACGCAACTCGATCCTCCTGCAAAATACTGATGGGAATGCCTCACCCGAGCGAGCACTTAAAGTCTCCCAGGGCTGAGGGTGAGATCTCCGAACGGAGACACTCAATGCACTAAACAGTGCTGCAGACAGGCTAAACAGCCAGCGTGCTCAAATTCGTAATGACCAACTCCAAATGCATAAACTCGAATGACCAAAATGAGGAGGCTATCCTCCTTTTATAACATTTCCCTCTCTCTCAAACCCTAGGCCCATCATCTCCAACGTAGTGTCTCTTGGCCCCACGCTGCCAACTCAACCTGCACAGTCCCTCCACATGCTCTAGTGGGTCCCATCTCTACGTGGTCTCTTTGCCCCCCTTGGCCTACTTAAGTTACAACGTTGTGTCTACTAGGGAGTGAATTTTATGTTTAGAGTGAGTTATGTCCCCCTCTACTCACTTTTATTTATAATTTAACTATAGTAGGAAAATTTGATCAAAATTAATATTTCCAATTAGCTGCTGCTAATTGGGAATATTACAAACAAAGTAATGCATGCTCTGGTTGAATGCATTGATGAAATTTTGTTCTTGCCCCATTCCTCATCCGATTTTGTGGGTTTGGACCTTCCACCGGATGATGATGATACATGGCTTTACAATGGAGAAGAGGATATGACTGCTGCCATGCTATAGAGACAGAAGGAAATAGATTCATATGAGAGAGATTGACTTAAGCAGAAGCAATCAAAGAATCCTACAAGGAATTAATCTACCTCAAGAGAGACTATGAATGATTTTAATGTGGAAGATGTAGTGAAGAATATGCAGGAATTTGTGGATAAATTTCAAGTTATGAAGGAGCTGAAGTTCGAGGAAATGGGTAGTGCTAGTTAATATGTTTCTTGCATGTGATTGGTTTTTCTATTGCTAAATATCATTCAATTTAACCAGAAACATGCATAAAGCAATAATCCTACCAACCTCTATAGTTTCAACACAATTCTTTGGGCACTTATGTCTTCTAGATAGGGCTGCCAATTATGGATAGGAGTTTTTCTTACGCAGAAATAAAAAATGTGTATCGTTATCAAAGCATTAGTATGCAACACATGCCCTTATGTGCATTGGTCCTTGGATGTTCTCATGAACCAAAAAAATATCGCCTGGATGTTGTAGAAGAATTGACATTTTCCAGCAGAGAAAGTTGAGCATATATTTTAGCTTGGATTCATCTCTTTGACAGCTACTATAGATTGGTAATGCAAGGCCCGTGTTGGTCGATGTTTTCAACATATCATGGATCTAGCATCATTTACAATTTTTCCATGTAGTTGAAATATAAACTAATGTAACAATAGGAAGGTGTTGTCAAAAATAAGGTGATACGAAGGGAACCATTGTTAGATTTAGCTTCACAAGGTATCAAGCATTATACTTCCTTCTTAGTCATATATGATTTTTTTTCGTAGGTGAGGATTCCAGTCCCAAGGGCAGCAAGAAGAAGAAGAGGAAAACACAGGGCAACAATGTCGAAGAGGAAGAGGAAGAACAAAAGGAAGAGAAAGAAGAGAATCCCAATGCAGTTTCTAATTTCAATATCTCGGTGTCACTGAGGCAGAAGCTCAAGTCCAAGCGGATTGAGTCACTCTGCCACATCCAGGCAATGACCTTTGAGATTATCTTCAATGGCTCGGACATGGGTGGTCGAGCTTGTACAGGCTAGGGTAAAACATTTTCTTTTGTGTTGCCTATTGTGGAGTCGTTAGCAAGTGGTCCAAATGCCAAAGGTAATAATACAGCCTATGGGAGGGTCCCCAGTGTGATTGTGTTAGTTCCAACAAGGGAGCTTGCAAAACAGGTCCATGTTGACTTTGAGGTTTATGGTGGAGTTTTTGGCCTTCATTCATCCTCTGTATATGGAGGTCCTCCCTATGGTCCACAGGAATATGCATTGCGTAGAGGTGTGGATATCATTGTAGGTACACCTGGGCGCATTAAGGATCATATTGAAAGAGGGACGTTGAATCTGAAACCCTTGAAATTTCGTGTCTTGGATGAGGTTGATGAAATACTGAACATGGGCTTTGTAGAACATGTTGAGATCATTCTTGGAAAAGTTGAGGATGCAAGCAAGGTTCAGGCGCTTCTCTTTAGTGCAACAATGCCATATTAGGTATAGAAGTTTGCATCAAGGTTCTTGAAACATGACATAAAAACTACAGATCTTGTGGGAGATGATAAGATGAAAGCTAGTACAGGTGTGAGACACATTGTTCTTCCTTGTTTCTATTCAGCAAGACCACAAGTTATACCAGATGCTATTTGCTGCTATAACAATGGGGGAAGTGTGATTGTTTTTACTGAGACAATTAATGACGAATTTGAACTCGCTGGATATTTTCCAAATGCTCGTGCTTTTCATGGAGATATACAACAATCACAACGTGAAGTGATTCTCACTGGATTGTGTTCGGGAAAGTTTGCACTCCTAGTTGCGACTGATGTTGCGGCACACGGTTTGGAAATCAATGATGTACATCTTATAATTCAGTGTGAACCACCAAGAGATGTGGAAACATACATTCCTACATAAACTACCCATGGAGACTCTTAAGTACAGTATGGATTGAGACCCCTACCTTGCTCTATGTTATTCAAACGAGACTTCTGCTACAAGCCTGCATAGAGAAAGTCCTTGTAGGATTTCAAAGGCTTCTTGACTTCTTTATTCAATGACCATCTCTACCCATCAACTCCCCCCTTTAGGTACTCTTTAGACACACCAAGGTCACTTCCTACCATCTAAACATGACTTGAGCCAAGTGAGTAGCGAGAATATCTATATGCAATACATCTATGCATGTGGTCATTTGTTGGAGAAGAGTTTCGCAAAAAAAATCTAGAAAATATGGCAAATTATAATTTTTTCATAAATATTACATTTATATTAAGGCAATGCATGTATTTCCTCGCACTAGTGAGTCAAATTCAACAAGAAGTGCAAAACTCATTAAGTACTTATGTGTCAAACTTTGACAATTAAGCAATCACAATTCAAACTAATGTCAATGAGTAATCCAAAAGACATCCATAGAGATCATCTTCCTAATGTGACGATACATTTTTAAAGTGTATGATATCAATTGACCTATGTTCAAGTATGAATAATCCAAACAAGTCTCTTTTAATTTGGAATAAACTTTTCGGTAAAATTCCTCCTTTATTTTATGAAGATAAACCTATTTTGCAATAAATAGACGCAGAATACAATTTATAACAAATTGCACTTATCAATAAAGTTTCTCCTCTGTTTGGGGAAGAAAGACCTATTATCCAGCATGGATAATAGTAAATACATACACCATATACAGCTTATACAAACAATTTGTAGAAAGATCCACATTTCTTTAGTTCCTTGAAATCCCACTAATAATGCCAAAAAACAACAGTTAAAAGTTTTATTACACGCTCCATAATTAAAAAAAAAAAAAAAAAAATCCATGATCCAAAACATTAGAAAACATCTTAAACTTCCACCCCATTTCAAGGGCTTCAAGCCACTTCTTACCATTTTTCTAAACTTCAAGTATCACAAGGACATTGTTGGATATTACAAAGAGGGTTAATTGTTTGAAGCCCATAAAAACACAAAAAATTGTATTTTTCTCTATGGTATAATGTTCAGTGCAACAATGAATTTGAGAAGAGGATCCTATCTCATTTGAATCCCTTTGAATTTTGTGGTACATCTGAAGAATGAACATGAAGAATAAGGAATGCTTGGTCTAGGTCTGCTAACTCTTATTCCAATAGACAATTTAAGAAATCAGAATGAACATATGCATACACACATCCATATATTTTCTTATGTAGTAACATACAGTTTTAACTACTAACATTAGCCTAAAAATAAATATAAGAAAAATATACCACTTGACTGTGCCTCCAGTTAGCCATAAGAATCACATGCAAGTTGAATTTTCCTCCATTTTCCACTAGAAATGGAGGACCTGAAAGGTCATTGGAATAACTGGAATAACTAGACCATCTTATCAAATAATTTGCTAAAAACAGTCATACAAACAAACTATATTTCTGACAATAAGTAGCTAGAACCATGGTTCAATGCTTTGAAACTCTTTAAAGCTAACCTCTGCATAAATCAACCCCGGAGCTAGAATACAACAGTCAGATTTCATATCTTGCTTCCAATGTAATTTTCTGCGTAGGGGTTCAAAGCGGCTAGGTAGTGAGGTTGACCTGGTGCTTCAAACAAGTTTTTCCACATTGTTATCAATAAATCAGTCTATCAATGGGTCTTCCAACTTCAATATAAAAAAAATGGAGCATGGGCATGGGGGTGCACAGATTAAAATGCCAGCTGAAACCTACATTGAGCCTTCATTTTCAAGTAAAGGAAGCCTTCTATAATCCACCACTTTCTGTTGATTTCTGTAGATCTGACATAAAAAATAATTCATAGATATTATAAAAAGGAGTTATCATTGTATATCTATATATCCAAAAGTTAAAATGTTGTTCTGCATCTAGAGGCATTAACATTCAAACCCATGGCATGCCAAGAGCACATTCAAACTCCTTAGCTCTCTCTTGCATGATACAGTAACTAACACTGAGATCTTTTACAAAATCAAGTGTGGATTCTACATGACAAAGGAAATTACCTCATTCATAGTACCCAATATTATTATTTTTTCAAAATTAAATGTGGATTCACCAATAGGACCTCTTTTTACTGGTGAGCTTGACAGAGCATTAAACCATCTACCATAGTTTCATTCTAACATTACCTTGTTCACAGTAGCCAATATTAGTTTTTTTTCAAAATTAAATGTGGATTCACCAACAAGACCTCCGTTCACAAGTAAGGTTGACAGAGCATTAAACCACCTACCATAGTTTCATTCTAAATGTGGTCTACCACACCATAATGACACATCAAAGCGTTGAGGAAGGGTGCAAGTTCCAGAGGATTTTCGTGGAATTTTTACTCCTTAGACCTAGTCCCTAAGCGAAAGTATATGTGTCTCGTGGTGCATATAGGAAGCTTAGTGCATGTTAATGTGTGGGTTCTACCTGACAGGGAACATTGTTTTGTCCATATAAGTCCAGCTATAATATTTCTACCTGACAAGAGACATTGCCTCATTTGAAATATTTGCAAATACATTACACAATTGTGTTTTTTTTTCTAAAAATAAGTGTGGGTTAACCAATAGGGGCTTGATTCACTGGTGAGATTGACTGAATACCAGGCCATCTGCCCTTGTTCCATTCTCACTGTGGTCTGCCCTACAGGAATGGCATGTCAAAACAGGCTGAGGCTAAGCTCAATCTCTGGCAGATTTTGGTGGAACAATTACTTGACCATTACCTAAACCAAGAGGAACTGGGTTTTAAGCAGTACAACCATCAAGCTCAATGAATGATAAAATGTGGGTTCTACCTGAGAGAGAGAATTTGCTTTGCCCAAAATTCCATAATTTAAGGGTCAGTCTACTCTTTGATGACAGTTTTACTGTACTTCTGCAGAAGGTAGAAGTCATGCCAACCAACTGCTGAGAAATAGATGTGAACGATCATAATTAGCATTTTCCAAAACTTTAACTCCAGTTATTATACTGATATCTTTTTGTCACACCGAGCCTTAACTGTAAATACACTTTTATAACTCATTCTCCTCACTGCTGTGGTATCAAAATAATCTAATAAGAGTAGTACTGAATTGAGGCTGAGGTAATTTCAACACTGTGATGTCATTGAGATTGCGATGTTACTGAGATCCTTCTTTTCATAGTGACAGAGATTGACCTTTCTTGTGAACTTGCACCTAGCTTAATTATTGGACTTTCTTACTATGATTTGAGCCCTTTTGACATAGGTCCTTTTAGAATGTTGAATTCGCCTCAAATATGTCCTTGTAGAATGTTGATATGAGTCTATATGTATCCTACACATAGGTCCTTTTAGAATGTTGATACGAGTCTATATGTATCCTAGACCTAAAATAGGCCAAAATTACAATGGCCTTAGGGCTAAATTTCAGGCCTGAAATAGGCCAAAATTGTGGATGCTACATTGGCCTAAATTTAGAGATTAATGTGCTTACTATAGGTCTACAGGTTAGAAAAAATATAGGTCCAAAAATTCCATCCAGGGGTCTAAAAATATGTCTCGTTTATTTTCTTTCCTACACTATTATTTAGCTTCTCTTCACCAAGATAATATGATATTAATTGATGCTTATTCAATTTGAACATTGGTTCTTATATATTTGTCTTCCACAATGGAGGTAAATGATTATTGGAGAGGCATGTCATGCCTACATATGTAAGTTAGTAGTCTTTCATTTTTTATCTTAAAAAAATAATTTTTATTCAATGAAAAGGAATTAGGATGTGTATGAGCACTCATTTAAAATATTATAAATTCCTCTCCAAGTTGGTGTCAAACCCATGAAGCAAGTAAACCAAAGATTCATTTTATTAGTATTGACTTCATCTTTACATAAGTACATAATTACATAGTCATTATAATGAAGACCTACCTAGTTACATAGTTAGATCTGATTTGTTATACCTTCAAACTAGTTCTTTCTTTTAGTTGGTTCTTGCACTATCAACTTCATAGGAAAGAATTCAGATTCTTTCAAACCCAATGTAAGCAGCTATTCTGAGATCCTCGAATGTACTATTTCACTGTGTATACATATTACTGTTTTGACCTTATTTTGTGCTTCGATTTTAAGTACTTCACTGTACATGTCTCTGACTTCTGTTGACCATTTCTGTGAGACCCTATGTGATACCATCAAACTGAAATGGCATACTTCTCATCAAGCTATGATGGCACCGAACCAGTGAGACCTTTCTCACTGTGGTAGCACAAAACAGTGATAGATTTTTTACTGTGGTAGTTCCAAATTGTAGTGTCATACTTATCATGTGTTTGATTATACCGAGACTGTAGTTGACCTGTGATTATAACACTGAAGATCTTCACTGTAATATGGATTATACCGATATCTTTTTGTCACACTAAGCCTTAACTGTAAATACACCTTTATAAATCATTCTACTCACTGTTGTGGTATCGAAATAATCTTATAAGAGTAGTACTGAATTGAGGCAGAGGTAATTTCAACACTGTGATGTCATTGAGATTGATATGTTACCAAGATCCTTCTTTTCATAGTGACAGAGATTGACCTTTCTTGTGAACTTGCACCTAGCTTAATTATTGGATTGTATTACTATGATTTGAGCCAGATGTTTGTATTAAATGAAAACCAATTTTTAGGGAATATTTATAGCTTACCAGAGAAAATCTCGATCAAGACTATTCTTCATCAGCAAATTCGCCAAATGTCGGTTGGGTGAACGAGGGAGTAATGGATTCAGGGTTGTAGGTTTTTCTTCATTCGCAGGTATTGATCCTTTGATGAATTCGTAATTTTATTTTTGATTGTTTTTCATATTTGCATAAGTTGGGGACTTCAGTGGTTTTTTCTCGGAGCCATGAGAATAGTGTTGCATGGCCCAGTTTTCCATGGGGAAAGGAATTACTAAACCTGGGGACCATACAAATGAAGATGGGTAGACCTAATCATAATTTTTTACAATTTGATGTCTGCTGAGCTACAGTGCAAAGTGACAATGAGTTTTTGTGAGGAAAATGATGTCGGCCCTCTTTATTTTTCCATGGCCAATAAGTTGAACATATATTTTGGCATATTGTAGGTCGCTGGCTACACAGAGCCTGCCTTCCGTTAATTTTTTGGGGATGTAGCTTAACATCCTATGATGTTGTTTAAGGGGCTACTCCAGGGATCTTTCCTTGGATGCTCTATTTTATGCTTGTAAATGGAGTTTGCAGTATTTTCTCAAAAAAATCTTCTTCATATATATATATATTTTTAAAGAGAGTAATTTTTGTGATCGGTTATAGTGTTTTCAATCAAAACTGAGCCACAGCGCGTACATAACTTATGTTCTAATATTAACCTTCATTGCATATGCAACCTATCATGCTTCGAGAAAGCCTTCCTCTATTGTTAAAAGTGCCTTGGATCCTCAAAATATGAAATATTTGACAGCGAGAAGTACTGGTCCATTGACTAATAGCTATCCTTAGCTTGTGAATCATATCTTCATCGAACATTCTGATCCAAACCCTCTCCAAATTGGGGGAAATCAATCTGTTAGCCCAGCAAATGTGACGGATGGATGGGCCCCCTTCAATGGAACTGATGGAACGACTATTCTGGGAGAGATTGACTTGGCGTTCACCTTATTATTATTATTGCATGTACAAACAGATAATCAATCATGGCATTCCAGATGTGGTGAGCAACAAGATGGTGGAAGTGGCAGAGGAGTTTTTCACTATGCATGTGGAAGACCGAATGGAATACTATTCTGACGATCCATTCAGTAAAACACGTTTTTCTACCAGCTTCAACGTCCAAAAAGATCAAGTGTTCAACTGGCGGGACTACCTGAGACATCATTGTTATCCGTAGAAGACCATGTTCATACTTGGCCTTCGAAACCTGCTAATTATAGGTTAATATTTTGCTTCTTTTGTTTGTTAGATATGTGTGTGTAATTTTGATGAGTATGGCAGAGAACGTGCCAGTATCTATTGCAGAGAAGTAAGGACACTTGCTCTAAGATTGCTAGAGGAAATATCTGAGAGCCTGGGAGTGGAAGTTGACTTCCTAGCTGACAAAGCGTTGGGAAAGCACGAGCAACAAATGGCTATAAACTACTATCCCAAGTGCTCCAATCCTGAGCTTACATTCAGTTTACCAGCCCATTCAGACCCCACTGTACTCACTCTTCTTCTTTAGGATAAGGTGCCCGATTTACAAGTGCTCAATAATGGACACTGGATTTCTGTCAACTCAATTCCTAATTCTTTTGTTATCAACATCGGTGATCAATTACAGGTTCCATCTATCTGCTTGGCACTCTAATTAATCAATTCCCTCTTTTGATTTAATTTTTCATTTGTAGAATCCAAAAAAGTAAAGGGAACAATGGTGTTTGTTGTTCACATTTTCAAGTGTTCCATTGTTGATTATCAATTTTCCTTTGGTTGTTGAATTGACTAAATTTTTTGATATAGGCATGTAGAATTATTTTTGTTTATTTTCTGTATTACTCTAGTTAAGTTGTAAATAATTCTATTATTATTTATTGTTCGAGATCAATTAATATTTTGTATTAAAATTTTTAAATATCTCTTAAAATTGCTGGAACGCTAATTTCTGATTTTTCACTTTCTAAAAGCTCCATAATTATGGATGATTGTTTTACTGGTATTGTTTTCTACTTCAATGTTTTTGGCTTAATGCAAGTTAGTTTGCAAAATCTCTTAGATTATAATCCAATGATTGGCTGAAATTCTAAAATTATGATAGGTCAATCTCAGCTGTTTTAACAAGTCATTAAAAGTCGTTGGTTATCTTGTTAGATTTATATTTCCTACATGAAGCCAACGACTGTGAGGATGGCCATATGGTGGGTATTTCTGATCAAGGGTTTGACCTATTCATTTTTGCAAAAATATTTGCATGTCAAAACTATTGTCTTCAACATGTATACTTGAGGCTGGATCCAACTTTTCCCTGCTTGACTTATCTTCTAACAGTGTCATACTTTCTCTCCATGGTGGATAAAATAAAAATCAGCATCAACTGTTTGGTTTTCCTTGCTTGCAATATTGATTCAATACAGAAGTAGGATGTCTAAAGTGGAAGAGGAAGATATGAAGCTACATCATACAAGGTGTTTGCATGTGCTGATATTTTAAGAAAGGTCTTGTGCCAAGTTGCACTTCTAGTACATTCACATGGAGACAAAGTTTCAAAGATAATTTAGTTCCAAATTTATTAGAATTAGGCTATAAGTTAGAATGTTAAGTTCTGTGAAGCATTTAAAATTAGGCTAATAGCATAAGATTAAAACCAAAGATAAAACACTGGACTATTCACTTGTTGTGTAATATTCCACATTAACGAGTTCTACAGAATTCCTGAAAGTTGATGAAAAAGGCCAGAATGATGACACTAAAATTTAAAAGAAGTATAAAATAACTTGTAATCATGATTTTTTTGTTACCTAGCCAGTCAGACTTTTCTGATTTAACCATAGGAAATTCATTTTTTTTTGGAACTGCACTTTGTGATCAGATGGACCAACCAGACATATGCCACTATTGTTTAAACAAGTTTTATTATTTTATGTCTGTTGTCTAAGTCTAATGCATTAGCTTAGATGACGAAGGTTTTAACAAACCCCAGGACTGCATTTTCCCGTACAAAACGATAGTTAAAAGTATATTCTGGTTTTATTATGTAATATTTAACTCCTGTATGAGACTGAAGTGATAATTTTGTTGCTTGAAACGTTTTATGTGTAAAGAGATTTTCGCATTTTGTCAACTGTAAGTAGGTGCACATTATTTTTCCTTAATATTACTTTGGTTTTGTAGGTGAACATATTTAAGGATGCTGCAGTTCTAATGATCCAGTATATTGACCAAATACGCGGTAAAGGATTTGAAATTAAGTATCTAAATATTGGAGGAGGTTTAGGCATTGATTACTATCACAAGGGTGAAGCGCTTCCTACCCCTAAGGATCTTATAAATTCTGTAAGTCCTTAAAGCTTTTAAGCATTGGCTTAAACTAAGTTACTTTTTATTCAATCTTACACTCTTTTGCTGCCCAAGTTACTATGTTGGCCTTGTTACAACTATTTTGAGAATATATATAGACACTTTAAAGATGTCTATTTGCACCATTGGCTGTTTTTTCAGGTAAGAGAGCTGGTATTATTTGGAAATCTTACACTCATTGTTGAGCCTGGGAGATCTCTTGTTGCAAACTCTGGTGTTCTTGTGAGTCGAGTTGTTGGAGTCAAGACAAATGGTAACAAGAACTTCATTGTAATTGATGGTAGCATGGCAGAGCTTATTAGGCCTAGCCTTTATGGAGCTTACCAAGTTAGTACATAAATTTGACTTGGGGCAAACCCAAATTTTTTTGATGATGCATGATTGAAGGGATGATCATTTCCAAATGAATATAGAAGGGATAATTTGTCCTAATTTTGTAGTCTCCTTGTTGATAGGAAATATTACTAGTATTGAGATTCCCAGATACTAAATAAACCATTCTTTCTCATGACAGGCACACAGTCTGAAAGTTGTGATATGAATCTGTTGGAGTTCCCATGTTTTGGCCAGATTGGCAAGACCAAAAGATGAGACAACATCAGAACCACTTTTGGGCCCTAGGATCTAGCCCTCCTGGACCCGAAGAGGGATCTCTCCAATAACACAAAGAATAATATATCTTTGAAGCTCGAATTGAGATATTGGGCTAGGTATGAAGCACAAAGGGGTGTTTTAAAATGATTTGGTTGGTTGGTTGCTGGGTTGGTCATGAGATCATGAACTGAGAAAGTAATGGGAGAAAAGGAATAAAACAACAGGATGTTTTAGCAAAGAGGATAGGTCAAGAAAGTGCCATCCATTGGGCTATGGAGTCATGAGAGGTAATTACATGCAACAACTAGCCAAGGCTTTCAAAGGGCAAGTCATCTACACTAAAGGATATTTTTAGATAGATGATGGAATGGAACATTAAGGAAAGAAATTGAGGGAAGGAAAGAAACCTACTTTCTGTCTATAGATCAGGTCAGAGGTCATTTAACTCCAGACCTGCTTGGACATACTCAAAGGCAGCTCTCAAGGGAAGGACAAAGGGGCAACTTATAGATCGGACCAGAGGTCATTTAACTCTAGGTCAGCTTTAGCATGCTCCAAGGAAAAACAGAGATGATTTCAACAGAAGGGATCTCAGAAATGCCAGCTAGTCGCACAAGGATCCTAGTGGACAGGGCTAAATCTAATCCCCAGTGTTCCCAAATATTCCAGCTTAAACCCAACAAGAACATCTAAGAACTGATCCCTCCAATTCATACATAAGAGATTAGGCAATAACATCCACTACACTAGTTAAATTGACTGAAATCAACCCTCAGATAACACATTTAGCAAAAAAAATAGAAGGCAAGGAGAGCAGGGACATAGGGTACCTAACAAGGATAAATCCTATGCCATATTTATGATGCAAGCCCAGAGGAAAATGAAACAATATGGAAATGTAATAAACAGAGTTAGAAAAACATCACCAATAGTAATAGACCAGGATCTTGTGAAACGTGCTTTGATTAACTGATGCAAAACCAGTCATATACACTGAGCTCAATGGCTGTTACAATCCAAACTCCTCCTCCCAGCCTACTACATAACAACCACTCTGCTACTCCCTCCCAAAATTGTTCTAACAGTCGGAATGAATCCCTCTAACTGCAACGGCAGCAACTAGACAACAATGGCCCAACAACAACAACCCTTACAATATGTTCTTGGGGATTTCTTATAGGAGAATGGGAATAACAAGGGTAGATACAAATTAAATTTGTCCATTTAAGACAGAGTGATGGAAGAGTCTGAGCCTATTCTGCTTAATGGCAATCTGCTTCGTTGTATGTACTCTGTGATCTGCTCTGGAAGACTCTGTCAGGCCAAGATTGACCTCTGGTATTTCTTTGGAGTTCTTTCAGGTGTCTGGAACTCTGCGCTGCCTTCTGAATCTGGTTAATTGGATTAAAGTCTGCGGGCCTTCTCCATACCTCCATTACTGCAGCTCTGACAGTCTTAAATAAGCCTCTGTTCGTAACATTCATTTTAAGGGCTCGAGGAGACATGGCGGGCGTTGTAGGAATGGTGTACGTCTGGAGAAAACATTCTGCTGGCATTAAACACAGATAAGACTGTTGCATGTGCGTTGGTCTTCAAACTGTGCCTTTCATTTGAATTGCGGGGTCAAACATTAATAATATCAATAATAACCTTAACCTCCTCTGAATCACTTCTGTTGATCCGCTGGTAGATGCTGAAATGACCTCTCTGTGCTATCTGCACAATGAAATAAACCCGTTACAAAACCCGGGCAGTGGTGGCGCAGGCATGCTTCGGAAGCCTATGGAAGCGGTGGTGAGGCAGTTGAGAGCAATAAAAACAATGCAAGGTGGCGGAAGAAACGGTTATGCGGCGGCAGCGGAGCGATGGCTTTTCATTGAACAATAGTGACCAAATGCAACGAAATGGTGGAAATTATGACCAATAGGGTTTGGTGGTAGAATGCAGCGCAGACCGTTAGATCACGGTCAGGGGACAAAGATCGACGGCGGAAATCGAGCAGCTATATGAAAGTGGGCGGAATAACCATGAAATATAATACTTTTAGTGAAAAGTCTTAAACTTTGGACTCTGAACAAAATACAAAGAGATGTGAAGGAAATGCAATGCAATACGATGAGGTGGGACCCAGCCGGAGGCGGAGGGCAATCAAATATCGACCGTTAGATCTTAGACCCAATGGAAGGTCAAGATCGAGTCGGGCAATCACAATCGGAGGAGGGACAGGGGTGTCACTTTTCAAAGTTTCGATTGCGATCGGCGGTCGGAGCGCGATTGAGCGCTGACCGTTGGATCCGGAGATCAGATCAACAGCTATCGTTCAATCAGAGGGAGAGTGCGATCAGGGATCAGAGGGAAAGGCTTGCGATTGATCGAGGATCAGAGCGACGAGCTTGCGATTGATCGGGGATCAGAGTGACGAGCTTGCGATTGATCGGGGATCAGAGCGACGGGCTTGTGATTGCGATTGGGTGGAGAAAGCGATGGCCGTTGGATCGGCGGGGAGACGAACAGCTAGGATTTGATCAGAGCAATCACAATCGGGGGGCGTGGAAGAGGGAATGTGATTGAATGCCACGATTGCGACGAAGCGATTAGCGCTCTGCCGTCGATCTTCATGACAGATCAACGGCTTAAAACGCGTCGCGGGACTTATGAAAAAAATACAATCGCGTCGGGGTTTTCGGCTGTAACAAAGGAAATGCACCCGTCTAATACTCCGATTGTGATTGGCTCCCAAGGCTTTAAGCGCTTGGTCCTGGGTAATGGTTACGTGGGGAAGTGGTTGAAAAGGGCTGGCGGGAAAGGAGCTAAGCCCTATTATAAAGTGGAAAAGTGGGTATTTAGCCCATTTTTAATGTATTTCAAGGTTGGGAAAAGGTAACGATAGAGGAAGATAAGGGGAATAAGGGGAAATTTAGCCAAACAAAAGGCAAGGGTAGAATTGAAAGGGGATTTTGGGAGGTTTTAGAGGGTAAAAAGGGAAATAGAAGGGGAGACAAGGGGGGAATAAAATAGAGACTAAGTGGGGGTGAAATAAGGGGAAAGGAGGCCTTTGGGCATTTCTTCACAAACATAGAGGTTTTATAATGGAAATCAGCAGAGGGGACTTTATCAAAGGACAAAAGGCACAAGGAGGCTTCAAGGACGATGTGTTTTCAGGGGAAATGCATTCCTTGAAGACTCAAGACATTTTAGCCCCCTATTTTCCTGTCAAAAATTACAGGGGGGCTAACAGTGGCTCCACATGGGGATGGCTTCTTCTTGAAGGAGCCAAGAATCCAGAAAATGATCTTTGGTGTAGGCCAGATGCCTGCTTCTCAGTACATCCCTTTCTTTCTTTGGATCAACTGCTAAAAATCATGAATACATCATATTAGAAGTACAATTTCTCCCAAACAACTACCTACCCACACTATAGTCCTAACATTATCTTCTGGGTGCATTTGGACTAGCAGACCCTTTACATCATCAATTTTTCACGAACAGGAAAATAAACCTATTCTAATTCTACCCTTATTACTCCATGAGACCATATTAGACTGTTGGCCTCATAGCTTCTCTACCTAATCTACTATCTGCTAGGATTAAACTATCTAGCAGACTTCTTCTCTACATTCCAAGACAGAAATTGAAAGCAGTCAAGCCAGGATTAGACTGTTTGACTTGCTGGACTTTGCGGAAATTAAAACGACTAACTACATGCTCACAGACTGAGCTTTATTGAGATTTTCCTACCTACCCTACTCTAACTGGAGATCTCTGATGCTCTAGGTGATACAATAATGCCAATGCATCCAGTCAAGTAATATCAAAAAGGGGAAGAAGAACTGACTGCTCATCAGTCACAACCACAAGATGCTCTGCATGTGGATCTTCAAAACTGAGGCCACCAGCAGTGGTGGCCAATTCTGATGTACTTGGCTCTTGCAAAAGATTGATGCTTGAGAAGTTGAGCCAATCATGACCCCCATGTATTCTGCCATGGGATCAAAAAAATCATGATGTAGACTTTTTTCCTTGAAGCCTACCATGACTGATAGGCTGTCTACATCCTAGGCAGTTTCAATCACTGCATCTGCAGTGAGGCCCTCGTAATCACACTCCTCCTTTTCCTGGTTGGGAGTATTTGGCAGATGAGTGTCAACCAGGATTATCTTTTCTTCCACGGGATCAAGACAAAGATGTCTGTTGGAAAGAAGGTCTTGCTCATCTTCACTGCAGCCTGAGCTAGAGGGCTCATCATATTCAACCGTGTTGTCCTCTAGTAACGCAGGCTGGTTCTGCTGCAACGGACTGAACTCTGTGAAAAAATCAACATATTCTTGAGTGGGGGCTTCTTTGATTACCTTAATCCTTTCGGGATAAGGCTCCGGGTATTCGTTCCACCCCAGATTTTCTTCATCTATTTCCTCCTCGCCCTCTGCGCTGAAGAGTTGCTGGCTTCCGTCCTCTTGGCAAGTATAAATGATGTTCGGATATAAAGAAGAGAGAAGATTCAATGAATCTTCGTTTGATATCATGCTTTCAACTCTTTCTCCATCAGTATCATAGATGGCCTGCATTGACTCATCGTTTTCTTGCAGTTGATGGTCGTAATCTTCCTCCCATGAATCTACTGATGATGGCCCTGCAATCTTAGTTTCCCCTTGGAAGAGATTATCATTAGGCATATCAACATCAGAGGAATCATCATTATAAGCATTGTCATCCATCAAATCTTCAGGATTCTCAGCCAGTATTTCTTCGAAATAGTCTGCAAGTTCATTTTCTGATTCAAAATTATGTTCATCATACATGCTTTGCATGTAAATCATGTCTTGCAATGATCTGGTTTGTTCCTTTCGAGGACAAGGAGCAAGTCTTTTCCAATCATCATTTCTGTTTTCGGCCTCATATTATTGCTCTTTTATATTTAGCAAGGAGCTGGCAGTCTCTATCAGTCTTTCCAGCTTGTTCTCTAAAGAGATCTGCGCCATTTGCTCTGTTCGGTCCTTCCTTGCTGCTTTTAATCTTTCCTCCCTGCACTTTATGTTGTATTCGATAGTGATTTCTATATTCTGCATTTCCTCCAGGCTCGAAGGTTCTCTTTCTCTTATATGGAATTCCACCTCGGGGTCAAAAGAGCTTGGATAGTGCAGTAGCGCCCATCCCAAAGGTGGCTTTATATCAGAAGGTATGGCATCATATACCTTATTAAACCTGGCTGAAAAATTCTGCACTATCTCTCCTAGCTGCCTTCTCAAATTCTGATATTATTTTAGGATGAGGAGAACATTCTTCGAGGCTGCCCACCTATCAAGGAAAACTCGAGAAAATTGATGAAAGCTGAAAATGCTTGCCACTGGAAGGCCTTTGAACCAACTTTTAACACTCCGTTGAAAAGACAAGGCAAAAATTCTAATGCACACATCTTCTTCTATCTCATACAGTTCAATTAAATCCTCAAGGTTTTGAAAATGTTCTTCAGCAGTGGACCCTTTATTTTCCCCATCAAAAAGAGGCAGCTGATTTATAAGTTCTGAAGGAAGGGGTTGGAAGATAAGAGGTAAAACCAGAGGCTTGTATCTTTCTATGACCTTTGTAGGTGAAGGTGGTGTAACAATGGGCTCATGGCTGCTTGAAGCTTCTTCAAGGGTGGGAGATACAACATGTACTTCTTGTTCCACCAGGTTCTTCACAGGAGTACAGGTCTGCTCGTGGTCTAAGGACTGAATCTTGAGATATTTCCCACATTCAGTGTGGGTCTCATCTTTGTACACTTGATTAGGCTTAAATTAGGACAGAACATAGTGGTAGACAAAAAAATGAATTCTTTAAACCAAATCCAACCCGTATGTTCTACCCTTCTATGAGGTTTGGCCATCTTTCAGGTTCTTCCTCCAATGGAGTATTTAAAGATTATGGAGTGTGGAGTCGCCAGGTGGATGTATATGAATGTTTGAAATAGGATGTTGTCCACCATCAGCAATGAAAATCCAATCTAAAGGCAAAGTGGTCTAGTTCCCCAGTGGAGTCGCCATTATGTTGGAGTTCCCATGTTTTGGCCAGATTGGCAAGACCAAAAGATGAGACAACATCAGAACCACTTTTCGGCCCTAGGATCTAGCCCTCCTGGACCCAGAGAGGGATCTCGAATTGAGACAAGACCTGGCACAATGAAGTGACTAACAATATTTACATAAGCTGGCAGAAGCCTAAGCAAATTTAAATTTTAAAACTTAGTGAAACTTATCTAAGATCAGTTTAGGGAAGGAGGACTTAAAAGGCTAAATCTCCCCAACGGAGTTGTCGGTTTTGTTGTCAAGATAAATCTCCCCAATGGAGTCGTCGTTTTTTTTTCAACGGAGTCGCAGAAAAAGGCGATCTCTCTAGCCCTAGAGTGGGTCTAGCAACATGAGATTATTTATAACATAAGCCTTCTTAGCTAATGCTTACAATGTAATGAGGAAAGAGACATAAATACCACTTTCCAATTGATATCCTTGAATTTGTTGATGGTGACCTCAATCCACAATACTTATAGGCCTGCTTCGTGCTACTAATGGCACATGAATACCTGTGAATGATCAAGAAACAATAGAACACGTGATACAATACATAATAAATGTAAACACTAGCTATCTAGAAGATCAAGGAGTACCAGAATATTTTCATAATCATGTAGACAAATATAGAAAGAAAACATCATATGTTATTATTGATAAATTACAAAAGGAGAGATTAAAACCAGGCCTTGATGTTGGAGGTGTCCTTAGGTGAAAATATGAGTCCTTCACCTATCTCAAAATCATTCCTTCTCCCGTGCACTTAGGATTAATCACGATGCTAACATGAAAAGGGGTGAGAGTTTAGACGAGTCTGGCAATGATCAAACAAGCTCTAAACTTGAGGAAATGAGGGATGTGAATTTATAGCAAGGGAGAGGAGGTTTGGATCCCATGAAAGGAGGAGGAAGGCCCACTTTCTACAGGATTATCCCCCATGGATGATATCAAGGCTCTAAAATGAGAGATCATGGCCTTATCATATTTGTTCAACAACCAACTCGTCGCCCTTGAGCTTCTAGAGGTTGAAGCTTCTCCTTCATCCGAGGAAGCACTGCCAGAAAGGGGATCAACGCGGTTTTCCAAGAAAGTAGGGTGCTGACAGCGCTGGGCCAGAACTGTGAAAAGGACATCAGCACAGTCATGGCACCAGGAAGGGCGCTGACCTAGGAAACTAGGAATTTGAACAAATTTCTTCAGCAATATTTCAATGAAGTATTTTTTGGATCTTCAAGAGGATATGTTAGCATATTTCTTGATGATGGAAACATTGCACGGGATCTATCACGGGGAATTTTAGGATCAAGGACGAGAAAATGAACCCGGTGAGAAATTATTGTGTAACAATATGTAACTTCCTTGCATATAATTGCTTAATAGGCCATTTTAACTTGTTTTTAACTTCCACCCACTTTTCTACTCTTCTTCGCTTTTTATAGTAACATCATCAATACATTAATTTTTAACATCATCTTAGATACTTGATCCAAATTTATGCATGAACACAATGAAATACAAAAATACACATAAACGCAAAGATGCAACATAAATAATTCTTCATTTCATTAATAACAAATAATTGAAATACGCTTACAGACAAAATGGAAATAAACTAGCTAAGGCATTGGTAGCTTATCTCTGAGAAGAGATGTGGTGGCTACAAGCCTCTGAAATGTGTTACAATGAGGCTTGAAGGCATATTTATTATTTATAAATAATGGAAAACCCTAAACATCCAAATACCTAACCTTAGGAGATGAAACACAAAAACTGTGGGCCCCGTTTGGGTAAATTAGTACATCAACTTCCTAGGGACGTAACTTTGGCATATGATCTCCGTTTGATGTGCTTAATACATTGTTAGAAAGATCTAGCTGAGTACTAAAACTTTGTATGTGATAAATATCATAGGAACTTCCATGTTCCTATTTTTTTTCCCAAAAGTTGTCGTTTAGGGCCTCAAAACGACTTTGTAAGTTCAAGATACAAAAAACTACTAAAAATAGTAAATTGTGCTATAATTAAGGAAAATGAAATAATGAAAGACACAATGGTGGGGGTCCATGTGGAATAGGAAGGTGGCCACCAATTTCCACCTAGATCATTCCACACTCCTTACGAAGCAATGTTCCCCATTGCATTGAGTTCCTCCATGAGATGAGGAAACTTCTGTTGAACTTGGTCACTGGTGAGCCACTTGCCTTGGTGAAGGAGTTGGCCTTCTTTGACAACTTGATATAGCAGGATCCTTTTTTTTTGGGTGTGCTTGATCTGTGTGTCCATGATCTGATTAGTTGTGGCTTGTGTTGTGAAGGAAAATCCCCTCTGCGAACAGAGGCAATCCCTCTAGCCCTAGGGTGGGTCTAACAACAAGGGAAAATGCTGGTTTCTAAATTCCTAGTTAATAAATGAAATGTGGATTAGGATAGATGGCCTACCTCGATCCAACGCTCTTGATGTAGTATGTTGTAGCAATCCCTCGATCCTCGTCTTTCAAGCCTTGCACTCCTTTGGAAGGGACATTTACACACCTTCACAAGGATCAAACAAACACTAAAATCATACAAATATCTATATATATATATATATATTTTCATTTATAACTATCTGAATAGTCAAGGAGTGACAGAAACTTTAATCATTAACAAAAAAAAGATGGAACAAAAATCAGTCATGTCATATTGATAAATAAAGAAGGGAGTTTACAACCTGCACCTTGATGTTGTAGACCTCCTTCGACGGGTTCAATCAGGCAAGTCTCAAAGCATCCATTCGCCGATTGGCTCAATGAGGTGAAAGGCTCAAAATCTCTCTCAAATATGGACTATTCTCTGTTATCAGCTCTTGGTCTATTCTAGCTATCTATGGCTAGTTGATTCAATGGAATGAAGAGGGATTTATAGGAGTGGAGGATGAGCTTTGGGATCCACATATGGTGGGAGAAAGGTCTATCCCTTTGGGAAGTTTCATTTTTGTAGGAACTAGAAGGCCAAAGGGAGAAACTAGACCTCATCCAGTCGAACAAACATCCCTGACTTTGCCCAAGAAGTTGTTACATCATGGAAGCTTCGTTTCCATTTTTAAAAAATTACCAAAAGAAGATCATTGTAGGTTCTCTTGAAAGACAGAGCGACCATGACGTGAGGCCTAGTGTTAATCTAGTCATCGACGCGAGTCATAAGTACAGAACCGCACCGACCCAAAAATAGATGTTTTAAAGGGTCAACTTCTGGAATAGTCAACATAGAATGTGTTCTTGACATGTCAAGGGACGCAATGACATTCATTGTGATGTATAACCGTACACAGGGATCACTATGATATTCCTCCAGTATTCGAATGGGGAATGCAGGGACGGTGACAAAATGTTGTGTAACAGATGCCCCCTAAAGCATGAAGTCTGAGAGAGAGGGAGGGGTGAAATGATTTATGAGAACATGCCCAAACCAAAATGCCACCATCAAAGGAACTGTAAGATCTAGTACAATTGATATCTCTGATACATGAATATGTGGTATGGGAATAGCCATCCATAATAAAGAACATGTAATAAGATACAAGGTATGGACACAACCATCGAGTGAGAAGGATCATCAAATAGACTCAGGTATGGTCGAAGCCATCCAATCAGAAGAGTCATGCATATAGTCATGATAAACCAAATCGTCCCACAACCTATATTTCATCAGACAAAACCTAAGGCCTTGCGCTCCGTCTCGACTCGAACAAGTACAAATTCAAGCATGTGAAAGAATGAGTTGAAGTTGAACATGAAATTAATTCACCTATTTATGAACCAATGATGAAATTTGTTAACAGGTGCGAGAGAGACCACTAATAATGACAATGGTTCTCAAGGTACTACTAGTATAATCCATGGAATGTGAACAAATGAGCTGGAGTCGAACATCCACAAAATCACCCGATCAAAGGCCAATGATGAGAACCTATCGTCAAATGTGAGGAACTTTCCATAGAGGCATGAAAGCTCTAAGGTACCAGAAGGGAGTCCCTTGATCAGCTTCCTGGATAATGAGCTAAAGTTGATAGCCAGTGATCAGTCGAAGGAGGGTCATAACATTTCCCACATCATCGACACGAGACAGAGGAATGATAGTGAATCAATATTAAACAAAGGATCAGGGGTTGAAAATTGCAGAAGGAACTTCTCTTAAACATATTGGCGACACGACTACGAAATTTGGCAGTATTTGACATCAAGGGATATGAGGTCATGTTGACGAGGGAAAGAGCAAATGAGAGGTCAAAATGGGTAACCCAAACCCATGGAGGCAAAATGAAGAATGTGGTATGTCCCCAACCCAACAGGAACTGCAGACAAGTGTCATGTTCAAGAGCGACACTGTCGACACAACTGAGAACTAGTTCCATTTTCCACCACCATTTCTGGCGAGTACCCCAATTATTTTTGGAAACAAACTTTAAGGGGATAACATATGCTTGTCATGTAAGTTTTTCCTTCAGAGAAATCCATCATATTCATTTTACGAGCCCTAGGGAGGAGGAACTCAATAACGTCATAATGACGGATTCCAATGTCATTTAGTTTTAACGAGTCTGACAAAGGAAAAAGTCAGTGCCTTTTCATGTTTAGAGAGTTTGAAAAGAAACGGAAAATAAAACTCCTAAAACTCCCTTTTCATAGGTAGTCTCTCAGATCCGAGAACGTAGAAAATAATATCCGAGAGAACCTCTTAACCATGTTAGACTAAGGTATTCCTTTTTCGTAAATAATCTGTCCCAGCCCAAAAAAGGGGTAAATGTATACTAGGCAGATGACATTTCGCAACCTTTAGCAACTTCAAAATGACAAGAGTCTCGGCAATCTTTTAAATTTTTGAGAGTCAGAAAAGAGCTTAAATATGACTCCAGTGGTGACTTTTTCTTGTTTTTACTGAGTCTAAAAAAGTAATAAAATACAACTCATTTCCTCATTGTTTCCATTTTTAGGACCTATTGGTGCATAAGAAACAAACGTAAAACCCATTTTTGAGAAAAAATAATAATAAAATAATAGAAAAAGGTGTCCAAAAATCTAATTAGGGTTAGAAAAGGCTTATAAAATAACTCAAACAGTAAAAAAAAATTATGTTTACCTTTTCAACTTCTTGTGAGAATTTTTACGGGTTTCTATTGTGAATTTGTGGAGCTGGTTGTAGGCAATCCAGGAGGCCATCGACAAATTCGATGCTTCCAGGTAAGAGCTATAAACGTTTCCTGCTGTTTGATCCTTTTTTATTCGATTTTTATGATTTTAGTGCATTTGTTGGAGGGATTTGAAAAAAACTTGCCCGTGGCAGTTGGCGTCGATTCCAAGCACGAAATCGCGCCCAACCACCGATTTTTTGAATGGGAAGGTGTCGTTTGGCACTAGTGTTTGGAAAACAACGACGTCGGATGCTGCGCCCAATTTTTTCTCTATTTCCTCTAAAACGGCTCGACCAAATTGATTCAAATTTTAACATGTGGATAATAAAAGCTTTGCATTTGGTTTTGCAGGAAAATTAGTAGTTAAAAATGGTCATAGAGTGGAAAGAAAGGGAGCATGGGGAAGAGGATGAATAGGCCATGGGAAATGATGCATGCATGGATTCCCTGAGAAACTGTGGGCTCCTGAAATTATTCATGATCCCATGTTCGAGAGCTCAACTAGAGCTAGAACAGTACTTGATTAGTGTATGGGACACTTATCGAGAGAGATTTATGAGTCATGACCAAGAACTGGAGATAGAAGTCTCCGACATATACATCATAACTGGATTGTCGCGGAGGGGAGAGCGACCAATTTTGACAGGTACTTGGGCCCTTGGAGATAGCATCGGCATGTTGATAGATAGAGTCTATCATGGAGCAATGAAAGCATATAAGAGTGGCAAGTTGGGACATTCAGACCGTGCCTAATTTTCCATTAAGAGTAGTGCTACATACCATTACTCAGGCTACCGAATCTCAGGCTCCCCATGAAGCTACAAAGACATAGCTTCAACTAGCTATAAATTTCATGGTTCCAACCATCTTCAATTGGGTGGAAGCAGCGACAATCAACATAAAACGTCAACTAACCAAATGAAAAAATGGTAAGTTGAAGAAGTTTGGATATGAGTCTATATTGATACTGTTCATCCTGAAACGGTTGCCGATATTCCAATGCCAAGAAGTGGTTGTACCTATGCCACCAACACGAGAGCCATGGATGGTCCGGTGGGTGGAGTTCATGCCTCGATCAAGAGGTGGAAAACACATGATGTGGAGACCAGATTTCTTTGACTGGTTGCGCCGACAACTCATCGTGGCAGAGGACTAGCCGTATACCGGCACCAATTTCAGGGGTGATCCAGACCTTCCACTTCCAAAAGGGGACGACTCAGACAAGGATTTAGGTATAACACTCATTTTTTGGATTTGTATGACTATTATAATTTTTTTGGTATATTTGTTCCGATATTTACTCATGTGTTGCAGATGTTGGACCAAAAAGACCCGCGAGGATTTCCCCAATAGCTCGGAGGGTCCCACAAGATTTCAAAGTGGCCCCTCAAGGCGAGGGAAGCGATGAGGAAGAGATCACATGCAACTTGGAGGGACTCACAAGTGGGATCACAGATTATGTGAGATTCAAGGATGCTCCTCGTTCTTATCAGAGGCACACCACAAGAGTGTCTAACCACATTCATCAACTACTGAGGCATGTCGTATGAGCAGTGATGTGTTATCATGAGCACCATGCGGATTAGACTCCTAGGTTTCATTTCTACATATTTTTTGAGAGACATGGCATCTCAGGATGTAACCAAAACACATATATTTTTTGAACTATGATGTACAAGCAGATGCAAACAATCGATATATATATATATATATATATATATATGTATGTATGTATGTATGTATGTATGTATGTATGTATGTATGTATGTATGTATGTATGTATGTATGTATGTATGTATGTATGTATGTATATGATTATTTTCTTGTCTAAATCTTACTATGTGATGGTAATTTCTTTTACAAATTTCGCAAATGTCTATCTAATACAATATTAGCTATTGCATCAATTAATGTATTCATTCTTCTGAGAATATGTTAATATGTGACATAATAAAAATTCATTTATAACAAACAAACTCGCATATACATCCTTAAAATCTGAGGGTTTCTGATAGAATAATGCCCATTGAGTTGGAGAGCAACAAGCTGAGAGTCTAGGTTTACAATTAATTCATGAATTTCAAGGGTAATAGCTTCAGTTAGAAGTTTAATAACTGCACTTTATTCAACAACATTGTTAGTTTCACATCCTAGACAAATGCCTTGAAGGTCTACTAACTCACTGTTAGGATCATAGATTACCCAAGCTACAAAGGATTGGTTCTGGGTACTGCGGGAGGCACCGTCAGCGAAACCGACATAAGGAGTGACAGACATACGCATAGTAAGCAAAGACATAATAAGCAGGAAAAAAATTCTCGCAAAGCACACCAAGCCAAAAATGTACAAAAATGAAAAACACACTTATGTACAAAAGAAAATGCACGAAAAAATCATGCATAAAATTTTTTGAGATACAGCCCATTTCGGGGCTAATCCAAGGGATAGCCTTCATAATCAATGAGCTCATAGGCCTCGTTTTGCAAGACATGTTTGACGATATAGGGCCCATGCCACATGGGTTTGAATTTACTTGCCCCCAGCTTATCATGGGCTTGGTCATATAAGAGGACTAAGCCTCCTTCTACGAAGGTATGAGGGGAAACTGTCTGATCAAAATGAGAGTTGACCCGCTTTTTTTGTGCTTCTATGACTAGGGTAGCAAAGTGGCGAGTTTCATCAAGCCTCTCAAAATATAGAAGATGTTCTTCCTTTGGTGAGGTATTCGGCAATAATTCAACAACTATTTTGAGTGAAGGAATTTCACATTCAATCGGAAGGGTAGCTTCCAAACTATAAACAAGCTGAAATGGTGTGAATCTAGTCACATCCTTCACCGAGGTTTAGTAAGCTTAGAGAGTTGAGAACAACATGAGATGCTAATTGGACTTGTGCATCCCAATAGTATGTTGAAGCATAGTGACTAAAATTTTGTTCACGGCTTCAACCTGGCCATTATCCTGGGGGTAGTACGGTGTTGAGTTGTCGTGACGCAGACCCAAATTAGTATTCAACTCATCCGTCATATAATGGTGAAAATGGGAGCCATGGTTAGTGAAAATGGCTTGAGGGACTCCAAACTTGGTAATCACATGATTGAAAATAAATTGGGCAGTTGTCTTACCATCAGTTGTGAGTGTAGGCATTGCTTCGGCCCATTTAGTGAACTAGTCCACGTCTACAATAATATAACCATGCCCCCCAGCTGAGCAAGGGTTACATGTCATAAAATTGAAACCCCACTTTGCAAAAGTACCAACGGTAATGATAGGATGAAGGTGAGTAGGTGGTCCGCACATCTTGCGTTGGTAGATCTGGCACTCGTGACATTTACGGACAACGAGGATACAATCTTTGAAAATGGTAGGCCAGAAATACCCAGCACGAAGGATTTTTTGAGCAGTAACATACCCAGACATGTGACCATGACATGCGCCAGAATGGAATTCATTAAGGAATTTTTCATCCCCCTCAAGGGTCAAACACCGACAGAGAACGGAATCAGCTCTGGTGTGGTATAAAGTATCTCCGACTATGCGATAGGGTTGCGAACGATGATGGATACGTTGACGAGCATATTTCGTCAATTTGGATGGGAAGGTAGAAGTCTAGAGATAAATGATGATATCATCGTACCATGGATCGAGGGTGCTAATCAGAAAATGAGTGTCATCTGGAATGCGTTCCTCGGAACCAGAGGGAGTAGAGGCAGAGGGTAAAGAGTAGATCAACCCAGCAAAAACCAATTACTTCTTCGATTTGGTGGTAGTGAACTCCAAATCGAACTCTTGGAGGATAACTATCCACTTAGAGTATTTTCCCCCTAGCAATTTTCGAGTTAAAATATAGGTCATGGGGTTGCATTCAGAAATCACGCTCATAGTGCGAAGTAAAATATAATGGCGAAAAATTTGGATGGCTTGAAAAACTACCAATGCCAATTTACTGAAATGAGCATAGCGTATTTTAGTGTCAAGAATATTTCAGCTAAGATAAAAAGTAACATGCTCATCACCATCATCATCATCCTGTACCAATACCATGGCAATAGTGCTAAAAGCGGCAGCTAGATAGAGTGAATAGTTGCAATGATAATTTGGGGGATGAAAAAGAGGAGCATTGACAAGCAAATTATTTAGTGCATCAAAATATTTTTGGGCAATCTCATCCCATAATAATGGGACACCTTTCTTAAGAAATCGCGTAAAACCTTTGGCTACCTCAACATAGTTCGGTATAAAACGACACAGGAAATTAGCTTTCCCTTGCAGACTCTGCAACTGGTGTAATGAGAAAGGGGAAGGGAGATTAATGATAGATTCAACCTTAAGAGGGTCAATACTAAGTCCATCTTTAGAAACAAAAAACCCAAGGAGTCTACCAAAATCGACGTATAAGACACATTTGTGCAGATTAAGCAGAATGTTGTAGCGTCTACAACAAAGAAAGATTAGATGGAGGTGCTCCGGGTGGTCCCGTCACTTAGCGGAATGAGCCGGAAGGTCATTTAGGTAAGGTTGAACAATGTGATTAATATCATAAAAAGTATACAACATTGTCGTTGAAACGTAGCACTAGCATTCTTAAGGTGAAAAGGGAGCTTCTTATACTCGAAAGTGCCCCATGGATAGATGAAGGCAGTTTTATATTGATCGACTGGCAGTATATTAATTTGGTTGTAACCAAATAACTTGTCCATAAGGGAAAAAATCTCACACCCAACACATTCATCAATGATCTAGTCGATGAAGGGAGTGGGATAGTTATCCTTGGGACAAGCATGATTGATATCGTGGTAATACACAAAACTAGAATAATGCCTTTCTTTTTATCGATAGGGACAATGTTAGAGACCCAATCTGTCAACGGGATCAAATAAATGAAGTCTGCTTTCAGAAGTGTTTCAAATTCTCCCTTTATGGCAGTTGCCTTTATATGGTGCACGAGATGAAGGCGTTGGTGAACAGGTTTCGCATCAGGGTAAGTAGGGATCTTGTGCATGACTATACTCAGATCAATGTCGGAAATTTCCTCGTAGGACCAAGCAAAAACGTCTTGAAATTCTCGGAAGAGACTAGTATAGACCTCGATCTCATCAAAATAACGGGTCACCCCAATGTGGATGTTCTCGAAAACCCCTGGTTTAATGGAGATTTCAATAGGCATCATCTCAGTAATATTTCTCATGCTGCCTTCCGCAAAAACTTCATGTGTCAAAATAGGCATTTGAAGTGGATGGTAAGGAGCTTGGAAGAAAAATTCTCAATACAAGTAGACTTTGCCCCAAGGCTAGGTAAAAACGAGAAACGATGATGACTATCATCCCAGGGAGGATCCTCGAGAGACATGGTTTCCACGATGGCTTCATCCATTGGAAACGTCTCATTCAAGGGATCGGGAGAATCCGAAGCACCGAACCAAGGGGATTGAGAATACGTGTCAAGGGACATACTTGAAGAAGTATGATCAGAAAGAGGAGCCAAAGCCGAGATAACATCACAATAATTAATTTCTATTGGGCTTAATGTCATTACGTCACCAAACTAATCAACTTGGTCAAGAAAAGGGATGACCCACGGATTAGACTATGTGGAGATCATATTAACCTGAGCAGTTTTGGGCAGAGGAAGAGAAAAGAGATCCATAACGACAAGATCTTTGAAAAGTCTCGGCCCCACACTTTCATAAGGTGCAGGAATGCGGTCTACGTATGGAAATTTGCTCTCGAAAGAAGTGGAAGTGAAAAATGATAATTGATCAATAGTGATGATCTTTCCTTCATGCACAAAACGAAGAACACAAAAGAGAGTGGAAGGTACGCATAGCATGGCATGAGTCCAAATGTCGCTAAGGAGGAGATTATAATTGAATTTATCATCAACGACTTCAACCTCGACATTAACCATTTTTCCTTAGAACGTTATAGGTAAGCTAGTGAGGACACCATGAGGGCAAGATTCCCTTCTGTTGAAGGATTCTAAAGAGTTTGGAGACTAGTTAAGAGCCAGAGAACCAATGGCTTTCCAACATGCAATGGACATGATGAAAATAGATACACCTTGGTCCATGACTGCTCGATGTATATTCTGACCATTAATCCCAATTTGGATACTAAAATCAAGTTGGTGAGGAAGATGCCTGACGAAATTTTCCAGATCAAAAGTGATAAGGCTCGAATCGGCATGGTCAACTCCTCCGATAGCGGATAGAAAAGTCGTCTGTTGTGATAGATAGCTCTGAAGCACTTCCAACACAAACATATCAGATAGTGCCTGAGCCAAATCCTCAACAATACTGTAATGTTGAGCAGCATGGGCATTCGGGTTATAGGATGACTTACGGATCACACCTTTGGATGGTGTCCATACAATAGGCTGAGAACTAGGCATTTCGATATGAAGAGGGCCAGAAGCAAGCAGGGGAGGAGGACCATCTGCAATCTCTTTCCCCCCCACCTGACATGGTTCGATATAATCTTTTGATCTGGTAGCATTAGATATGGGTGCAACACCATTCATCATAAAAAATTGAGAGCCAAAACGGGTGGAGGACTGAGGTTGCTCCACCATTTGAGTTTGTTGTGCTGGGAACAGTTCCTTAAGAATAAACGAAGTTCCTTAGGTGCCTTTGAGCAGTCAACTCACCTCGGCACATCGTGAACAGAACTTGGTGTAATTCCATCATCACATATCAGACAAGGATACTTCAATTTACGTTTTGAGCCATCATCAGTATTGGTTTTAGAAGAATCCTATTTCGAGGTATTGGCCTTGGCTTTGCCTTTACCCTTCTTCTTACCTTTGGAAGCTTTATCCGTCGGGGTAGACTGGATGACATTCACTTATGCGGTCTTGCCAGGATTGGAAGGTGGCTGAGAAGCAGTGTCGGTGGAAGGAGTAGATTTCTGCTTCACAGGATTGGGAGAAGACTTATGGGAAGTCTGAGAAATGGAACCAATGATACCATTGACAGATGGTGTCACCAGTGCTTTGGAAGTTCCAAGTCATGGAGCATCGGGCAAGAGTTCATAAAGAATTCCAGATTGGGAGTACACTAGATCGAAGTACTGGGCACGAGCAATGGCCTGCTCCTTGGTAACACATGCCCCATAGCGATGTCCTTATTTATGAGACCGATAAAAGAGGTAGTGAACCAATCAGTCAGAAGTTTATCAGGGATTTCAAACTTAATCAAACGACGACACCATCTCCATTCATGAATGTGATCAGAGATATGTGTGGCCTAATCTTGTTTTAGAGATGTTAGGAGGTGTGTTCTCATTTCATAACGAACCGGTACTTGAAAGTGTGTGAGACGCTTGCAAGAGAGTTGAAACCTTGAAATATTCCACAAGAGAGCTCAATGTACCACTTTGGAGTGGCACCAGTGAGAATCCTTTGGAAAATACATAAACGAATGGAATCATCAATCCAAGAGTTAGAGGAGAACCATAGGTGGTATGTCATAACATGCGCCTGGGGGTCTTCTTCGAACTTGCCTTCGAACTTGGGATAATCGCCAGGAATCTTGGTGGGAGCTGGGGGCCAATATGGATTATGAAGAATGGGATCATTCGTTAGCTTCGACACATCAGGCAGTTCCAGTGTAGAAAGGAATGGAAATTGCGGATTGAAAGGCATCGCAAGCCTTTGATAAAGACTAGCGTTAGGGTTCCAACCAGGACGGGAGAAATTTTGAGCCCATATGTTATGTCCGAGAGGATTTTGTCCATATGGGTTATAATTTTGGAAATTCTGCCCATAGGCTGGCTGAGGACTGGGGTACTAATTCTGGGTGAACCACTGAGGTCCAACTTGAGCAACATATGGATTCTATTGCGGGATGAAATAAGTGCCTAGGGGTGGACCTTATACCATCAAAGGTTGACCTTGGGGGACCAACAATTGGCCTTGAGGAATTAAAGGTTGGCCTTGAGGCTGAACATGATGTCCCTGGGGTGCAGGTTGACCTGCATAGTGAGGTTGAATAGGTTATCCCTGAAAACCAGGTTGGCATGATGGTTGAGATGAGCTAGGTTGTCCCTGAAGACCAGGTTGACTTGGCTAACTGACGGAGGGTTGGCCTTGTTGTACAAGAGGTGGGCCTTGCTAAATGTAAGGTTGGTTCTGTTTCACAAAAAAAATTCCTTGAGGTGGATAGGTTTGCCCCTGAGGAACATAAGATGCTCCTTGCTGAACGTAAGGTTAACCGGGACGATCGCAAGGTTTTCCCTGTTGGACCGAAGGTTGTCCTTATAGATGATATGGTTATCCTTGTAGACCATAGGGTTGTCCCCTTTGGTACGTGAACTAATTTGGGAGAACTCGAGCTTGATTCGTTTGAACATACAATGGACCTTATGGAAGAGTCCCATGGTAATAGACATGATTCCCATGCTCATCGAAATACTGTGGTAGATTTATCGGAGTCAGAATCTGCTGAGAACCTGGGGGGAGGTACTTCTGATGTTGAATAGCCATCATATATTGGTCGTACCACAAACCTCCCAAAATAGGATTAGAAGAGATAGGCATACTACCAATAGGTTGATGGACTCCTGATACGTGAGATTGTGATCCACTCACAACAGACCCAACAGACATCGCAGAAGCAGTGAGATGCATCCCACAAATAGTAGAATTTTACGACAATGATGGAATCACACTAGCAGATGGTGTGGAGGAAGCCACACAAACATTGGATTAGGTTGGGATAGATGTGAAAATCATCGAAAAAATGGGAATCGAAGAATATGGACTCGAAAAAAATGACCCTGTAGAAGGAGCCACAGTACTTGACCATAATGGGTTATGGTACAAAGATGTAGCACCAGAAATTATATGTCCCAAAGAAAGATAACCAACCGAGAGAGATGAAGGCTGAGCGGAAGGTTGAGTCGTCACATAAGGAAAATTTTCAGGAGGGAATTGCTATTCTCCCGTAGATATGAAAATATCTTCACTACTAACAGGGCTCGAGGCATCCATGTCGGATGAAGACATGCTGTCAGGGAAAATTTGGCAAGCAGTAGAGTGAAAATCACCAGACAATGGTGTTGCAGGCGAATCCAAGCATTGAGGGGGATCTTCTCTCAAAAATAAAAAAGAATCTGGGGGCTGCCAGTTGATGTCAAACGGCTCCTTAGCAGGAGACCGAGTGGCAAGAAGTTGAATACTCAGGATGATAGCACTTTCAAGGTCTTGGGTCCCAATAGACTGGGGTGTCTCAGAAGAAACTCTGGGAAGAGACTCTTCACCACGAGCTAATGAAGAGGAGGATGAAACGGGTGGTTCCACCATGCTGATTTTTTCTCAAAAGAAGAGGAGAAAAGAGATGGTCAATTCAAGGCTTTAACAACAATCATTAAGGATTTAGTCATGAACCGGTTAAGAAATATTTTAATGGGCATGTAATCATGGGAAATTGATTTTATAACATTGAAATGGGACTCTTCCTTTTCATGTTTTAAGAGTTAATAAAAGGATAAAAAGTGACTCTAGTCACTTTCAGGTTGAACAATCTTGAAAGGAAAAGTGCTCGATGATATTTTCAAGTTTAAAGAGTCACGGAAAGATCAAAATGACTACTTAGGAACTCTAGGCAAAAGGGTGTACCAAGCTCCCATGAACTGCAATATACACCTTGGTGATCAAATGAAAGATAAATGACCAAGAACTTAACATGCGCGTAGACAGTCTCCCCGATGCTATGGTCGGTTTATCATGGTTATAGGGTGGCATACTCGACTTCCTATGGATAAAGGATTGTGACCTATGAGGGTCTCCCTTTATATATGCAACAATACGGGGAGCACAAATCCATACTAGCGCTGTCTAATGAAATATTGCGAGCAACAACGGCTTGGTTTAATGATGCCGGAACACATTACTAGCCTAGACTTCTAAATGTGAGCGTTAAGTTTCAATGCTTCCTTAGGTTGATTGAGTTAATTTATGGTTTATCTTGAAATTATGTTTCATTTTCAAGGCCTTACCAAATGTAATCTTAAATCTCTAATGCACAACTATATGAGAGAAATAACACCATTTCATTCGATGAAAAGCTAGCTAAGTGAAGGGTAGAGATTCGCAACAAAGCAACAATCAAACGAAATGAAAGAATGACACTTTCCTTTATGCTACTAACATAGCCAAAGAAGAAAATGAAAAAACTTCTCTTTTGTCTTTCACTTTCTAATGAAGAAGAAACCTACTAATGCAAAAGAGCACTTTTCATTTCCAAACAAGAAGGAATAATGCAAATATTTTGTTCTTTTGTATGAGTGAGAAGCAACAATGCAACGCTACACTAAAAAGATAGAACAAATACTAGCTTCGAGTAGCTTCAAATGAAGTCATCAAAACATGAAGAGACCAATTCCAAGCGAACGCAAACACGCACTCAAAACTAGGCATGCATCTCCTTACGCAAAATAAATTATAAAGGGCTTTAAGTCGACTCAAAGAGAAATGTGGCTCGGGGCGATGGAGGGAAAATCAAACAGACACAGAATGAAAGCTTGACAACCCGATTATGCACAAAATCAACTGAAAAGTCAAGAAACCACGTAAAGGGTTGAAAAATAAACGACCAAAATAACTCATAAACAGATCAGACACTCAATGAACACATGACCAAGGAATGATTCAAGACACCTAGAAAACCTAGGATGGACAAGTCACATTGTTCGAATGAGAGATAAAATAAACTAAAATGAATGAAAAAACCAAGTCAATAAACAAAATCCAAACGGATCTATCCAAGAGGGAAAAACCAATCTAAAGGACAAGACAAACTGAAAATCCAGAAAAAAACCCAAAACACAACCCTACAGGAATCATCGCGACTGTTCAACAGTATCCAGCGCCGAACAGACAAAATCACTCTTTTGTCAAAGAAAACCCGCATTGACGAGCGTGATTGTCAGAAAAATAGTAGCACTGAGCTAGAAAAGGAAGGAAAAAGAAAAGGACTAGCTGAGCAAGACCGGACTTATCACTATAGGAGAAGGCTACGTGGCCCAGAAGCAGTCAAGCAAGCCAAAAAAAAGACAAGAAATGACAAACGACCAAAGTTGGACAGACAATCAAAGTTCAAAATGAACAATGAGAGAAAACAGTCATTGAACTCCCCAGTATGGTCGCCAACTTGTTGTGAAGGAAAATCCCCTTTGTGGACAGAGGCGATCCCTCTACCCCTAGGGTGGGTCTAGCAATAAGAGAACATGTTGGTTTCTAAATTCCTAGTTAATAAATGAAATGTGGATTAGGATAGATGGCCTACCTCGATCCAACGCTCTTGATGTAGTATGTTGCAGCGATCCCTCGATCCTCATCTTTCAAGCCTTGCACTCCTTTGGAAATGAATTTTACACACCAGCACAAGGATCAAACAAACACTAACAGCACACAAATATATATATTCATTTATAACTATCTGACTAGTCAAGGATAATCATAAACTTTAATCATTAACACAACAAAGATGGAACTAAAAATTAGTCATGTCATATTGATAAATAAAGAAGGGAGTTTACAACCTGCGCCTTGACGTTGTAGACCTCCTTCGACGGTTTTAGTCGGGTACGTTTCAAAGCATCCGTTCATTTATTGGCTCAATGAGGTGAAAGGCTCAAACTCTCTCTCAACTATAGACTATTCTCTGCTATTAGCTCTTGGTCTATTCTAGCTATCTATGGCTAGCTGATTCAATGGAATGAAGAGGGATTTATAGGAGTGGAGGATGAGCTTTGGGATCCACATATGGTGGTAGAAAGGTCTATCCCTTTAGGAAGTTGCATTTTTGTAGGAACTAGAATTCCAAAGGGAGAAACTCGACCTCATCCAGTCGAACAAACATCCATGACTTTGCCCACGAAGTTGTTACATCATGGAAGCTTCATTTCCATTTTAAAAAAATTTCCAAAATCAGCTCGTCGTGGGTGCTCTTCAGAGACAAAGCAACAAAAAAGCGAGGCCTAGTGTTAATTTGGACATTCGCGTGAGGTCATAAGTACACAACCGCACTGACCCAAAAATAGATGTTTTAAAGGGTTAACTTCTGGAATAGTCAACAGAGAATGTGTTCTTGACATGTTAAGGTATGCAATGACATTAATTGTGATTTATAACAGTACACAAGGGTCACTATGATAGTCCTCTAGTATTCAGAATGGGGATTGCAGGGACGATGGAAAATTTTCATGTAACAACTTGTTCCATGCAGTCCGGGTTTAAATCTGTTGGTGTGAGTTGTTCTACCATGTCGTATGTGTCTAGTAGAGGCGAAAAGTATGGTCGAAGGCAGTCCACATTGAACACTGGGTGCAGACCAAAGAATATTGGAATATTGAGCTCAAATGCATTGCCCCCTATGCCTTGGTGATGGTGTATGGCCCATATCGGAGCAGGAAAATCTTGAAGTGGGATCCAGCGAGGCGCTCCTTCTGCAAATATAGACACACTTTGTCGCCCACCTGGAAGTTGTGTGGCACCCTGTTAGCCCCCTATAAATTTTTTGACAAGCAAACAAGGGGCTAAATTGTTTGTTGAGCCTTCAAGGAATGCATCTCCCCTGAAAACACATCATCCTTGAAGCCTCCCTGTGCCTTGTTCCTTTGAAAAATCCTCACTGTTGCTCTTAGTTCAAAAGCCTCTCTGTCATAAAGAAGAATGCCCAAAATGCTTTTCCCCTCTAAATCATTCCCATCTCCCCTTTAAAACCATGCAATCACCCCTTGTCTGGCCAAATAACCCCTTATCCCCTTTACCATTATCCCTTTTTGGCCTTAAATTGCATTGAAAACAATCCAAAAAACCCATATCCTTCATACATCAGGCTTAGCCCCCTTTGGCTAGCCCCCTTAATCATTTCCCCACGTGACCCGGGCGCTAAAACCAAGCGCTAGCCCATAGCGCGCTTTCAGATCAAATGGTCGGGTGCAATACCCACCGTCGATCTATACAGATCCGACGGTTTTCGCAAGTCTCGTCACGCCCTTCACTCCCCTCGTTTACCCTCCGATCACATCTCAACCGTCGATCTGATCCGCAGATCGACGGCCCACAATTCATCCACCCCGGTGGTCCCCGCGGACAGTCACTGTTCAAAATCGGCGGTTTCTATTGCACCACCTTCGGAAGGAAGGTTTTATTTCTCGTTCGGCAATGATTAGTGCTACCGGCCGACACGTGGCTTCGGGCGATTTTCAATACCATTCTAATTGCGCGTTAAAGATCGACTGTGGACCCAACAAGATATGTGCATACGTCGTCCGATCTGAGACGGGCCATCCGACGGTGATCGTGCCCAAAAGATGCTCGGGTGATAACCAAAGCAAAACATGGCCCCTGGCCCACCATCAGTCACCCTCCGATGCGCTTACAACCGTCGATCTCCTCCTGAGATCGAACGGTCTGGGTTAGATCGCTCCCTCCATTGACCAGGTCCCACCGCCAGAGCTCCACGTCACCTGCTTTCATGGCATTTTCCCATGTCTTTGTACTTCGCCCGTTTTCCTAAGCCCTCCATCGTTCATTTTCCGACGTCGATCATCGCCCCCATGCATGATCAAAAGGTCCCCGTGCATTTCTCCATTAAGCCTCCATATGTCTAGTCTTCCGCCATTTTTGCATTCTCTGGCCTGTTTTCACCATTCCACTACATTTTTCACCATTCCTCCATAGTTCCGCCACCATTCCACAGGCCTTCAAAGCATCCTTTCCCCTCCAGCATGGATTTCTTAACAATTTTGTGTGTTTTGCAGGGTACGGGCGGTGGACGACCGCCATGGTTCACAGTCACTGTCACAGTGGCACAGAACACAAGGAAGACCATTTTCAGGGATCGAAATTATGAAGAAGGGCCTAAGAAGGTGTCATGACATGATTTTCATTAAAAGAACAGAGTTTAACTCTGAAAAACCATTCCAGAGTCATTTAAAGCTCAAATTTCACAGACAGGGACAATAATGGAGCGGCAAAGAGTGTCAGTGAAAGATCAAAGAATTTAAGGCTGGTAAGCAAAGATTTTTGAAGCCTTAACTTAGCAATTGAAAGGCAATGTACCAGATTGAATACTTAGAGACTAACACAAAGGTCCCGATAGGGCCTAGGGCACAGAAAACGACATATCAGTGTTACCATCAGCAAATCGTTCTTTCCCATGAAAGGACGAAATGTCCATACTATTTTAATTCTATACCGTGTTCCAGAGGAGATCTCTGCCCTGACAACAGTCCTGATGCTACCAGAAGCATTGGTTACACAGTATGGCAGACCCCAGAATCATTTTTCTACCTTTTTTTTAATTCACCAGGGTACCACAAGTACTACAGTCAGAGACCACATCAAGGACATACCTGGAGAAAATTGCAGCCTGTCAAAGACCACTCTCTCACCCAAAGAGTACAGAAGTTCGATGCATAGGTATTAAGACAGAATGGGTTTAGACCCATGGCTCCTACTCTGTTTAATGTTTCATTTAGTGTTTCATCTACCTCCTCTGCCTCTCTTTCTGATATAAAAACTCATGAGAAAACATTGTAAAGGTTGTTGATCGGATATTTGTGAACTGCAAGTTGTTTCTCTTGAGACATGTTCTCTATGTAAAGTTGTAAGATAGGTTGAGGAAGATGTTTTCAGACTGAATACCAAGCTGTTGGAAATGTTGTACATGACTGGTGTTGCTCTTTAATATGACAAGTACATTTATTTGGATCCTGATTTAAAGTTGCGGTGATGTTTTCCTATCTTTGTCTTTGTTTTACCTTTTAGTTCATTACATTTCATTTCTTCTGGCACGCATCAGAAATCTGGCATAGGATTTACCCTTGTTAGGTACCCTATGTTTCTTCTCTCCCTGCCTTTAATGTTTTCTGCTGTATGTGTTATCTGAGAATTAATTTTAAGCTAATTTAACCAGTGTAGTGGTCAAATATATACTACTAGCTGATGTGTGAATTAATGAAATCTGTTCCTTATATGTTCTTGTTAGGTTGTAATTGAATGAATTGGGATACTGGGAGTTTAGAACTCTGTCTCTGTCTCACTAGGATCCTTTTCAATTAATTGAACCTTTCTAAGTTCCCTCAAGCTGGAGGCCGAAGCATTGAGAGTTCAAAGTCTCTCTTTGATCTCAGGTTTTCACCTTTGTGTTCTAAATCTTTAATGTTTCCTTGTCTGAAGAGTTAACCTTTTAGGTTTTGGATCACAGGTTTTCCAATGGCATGCCCTGTCCCTGGATCTGATTTCCTGAAAGGTCACCTTGGAGGTTTCCTTGCCTTTCACCCTCTCTCTTGCCATTTCATGCCACCCTATCATCTTTAAGATCCAATGCTTTAGATGACTAGCCCAACTAAAAGCCTGCATATTGAATAGAAAGTAAACCCTTTCCTGACTCCATTGCCCAATGGTCTTGAGTGTTCTCTGAGTTATCTCTCCTTGGCCCAAATCCCTCTCTTCTCATCCTTGCCTTATATTGAAACCTTCCTTTCCTGATTCCCAACAACCAAAAAAAATCAAACAAACAAACCCTGTGCCTATAACTAGCCTAATATCTCAACACAGAGCTTCAAAGACATAAAACCTTTACTGATATAGAGAGATCCCTCTCTGGGCCCAGGAGGGCTAGATCCTAAGGTCTGAAAGTGGTTCTGATGTTGTCTCATCTTTTGGTATTTCCAACTTGCCAAAACATGGGAACCCCAACACACCCGATATTGATCATGTATTTTCTTGTACTTATCATTGGATATTTCCAATATTTCATGAACCTGTTGGCTGATGTGCTAAATGCGCTCAATGAAGTTGTTTTCCTTGTCAGCCTCAGACTGGAAATGAGCTGAATCTGCCTGAGTAGCCGCAAATGGCATGGCTACGTCAATGGGACATAGTGTTTGGAATCCCAAGCCCACCTGAAAGGGGTTGTGGTTGGTTGAGCTATGGAGAGCATGGTTATATTTGCGTTTTAAATAGGGGATGCTCTCATCCCATGTGCGTGGATTCTTTGAGTTGTACATGTACATAATATGTACGATCATCCTGTTTATGAACTCTTTTTGGCCATCTATTTGCGGATGGAAAGTTGTGGACTTGGTGAGCTTGGTGTCCAACATCGACCAGAGGCTGGACCAAAATGTACTGAGGAACCTGTTGTCTCGATCTGAGATGATATATTGTGGGATCCGAAAGTGTACCCACACTCATTCAAATAAGAGTTTAGCAACGTCTTCTACTGTGATATTCTTCTTCCAGGCCATCATAATGGCCATCTTCGAGAATCTGTCGACGACCACAAAAACACAGTCATTGCCATGCTTGGTAGAAGGAAGGCCCGACATGTAATCCATGGAGATGGATTCCCAAGGTCAACTAACGGTAGGTAGTGGAGTATAGAGGCCTTGCTTCTTGATGGTCAATCTGGCAATGGTGCAGCCAGTGTAGGACTTGATGTACTTCCTGACATCTTGTCAAAGGTTTGGCCAATAGAAATAATTTTTCAGTAGTGCCACTATTTTCTCGACCCCTAAATGCCCAGCGACCCGACTGTACTGCGCTTCCCAAATCATCCTGGAACGCTCGCTTGAAGGAACACAAAGGTGTCCTAGGTGACATAACAGGGCATCCTGGAGGTGAAAATATGGAACTTTCTTACCCTCCAAGAGTGTATTGTATGTGTGGTCTAATTCTGGATCACTTTGGTAGAGAAGCGGACAATTGGAAGTCTCGTGCCCATAAGAGTTGAACACAGTGGTTAGCACCACAATTGGTGGTCAACAAAGGTATTCTACAACATTATTGGTGTTTCCCTTCTTGTACTTGATGTTCAAATGAAATTATTGCAGGTATGTGGACCACTTCTGATGGCGATCGTTCTATAACTTCCCTTGTGTCTATATGAATTGCATGGGTCAATGGTCTTTGTTGATGACCATTTCCTTTCCCAAAATGTAATGCTTCCATTGTCGGCAAGCCTGCACAATGGAATACATCTCTTTTTCATAAGTGGGATACTTCTAGACAGTGTCGAAAAGTGTCTCATTGTGATATGCCACTGGATGCCCCTGTTGGGTAAGAACTGCCCCAATGGCATAGTCATAGGCATCTGTCTCGATCTCAAATGGTTGTTGCAAGTCTGGTAATGTGAGCACTAGTGCAGGGCAGAGGTGATGTATCTACTTTATGAACGCCTTTCATTGAGATTCAGACCAAAATAATTTTTTGTTTGCCCCTCCCTTGGTGACTTGACTCAAGGGCCAAGTGATATGAGAGAATCCCAACACGAACCTATAGTAGAAATTGGCAAGACCAAAAAAGCTATGGAGATTTGTTAGAGTGTTTGGGGTTGGCCAATCCCAAATTACTTGGATATTGGTTGGATCCACATGCACCACCTGCTCATCAATAATTTATCCCAGATACTGAACCTGGGTCATGCCAAAAGTTCACTTCTCCAAATTGGAACACAACTTGTGTTGTCGCAATGTTTAGAGGACCTCTCGAATTGGTGGAGGTGTTCCTCCCAAGTCTGGTTGAAGATCAGGATGTCATCCAAGTAGACCACTACAAATGAGTTGGTGAATGGTTGTAAGATGTCATCCATAAGCCTCATGAAGGTCATGGGGGCATTCGTCAACTTGAAAGGCATGACCAGCCATTTGAAAAGGCCCTCCTTGGATTTGAAGGCAGTCTTCCACACATCAGAGGGTTCGATTGGTACTTGGTGATACCCAAAATTCAAGTCGGTCTTACCGAAATAATTCAACCCCTTAAGTTGGTCGAGAAGGTCATCAATCTGTGGGATCAGGTACCTATTCTAGACAGTGATCTTGTTCAGTGCCCGATATTCAATACATAGTCTCCAAATCCCATCCTTCTTCTGCACCAACATGATCGGGCTCCCACAGGGTGATGAACTCGATTGGATGTCACCTTTCTGCAACAGCTCCTGGATCTGCCTCTTGATTTCGTCATTCTCCATAACAGAACGTCAATGGATTGGTCCATTTCACAGCAACGCACCTAGGGTCAAATCGATGGAGTGCTTGACCTGACAGTGTAGAGGCATCCCTGTAGGGGAGGTGAAGATGTCCTTGTACTCCTTCACAACCTTGTCCATCTGTTGTTTCCAGGTGGAGGAGCCTTGTATGGAGGTCATGGCCTCAATCTTCTTCTTTCCTAGATGGCAGATCATCAGGAAAAATAATTTCCTGGTTTTCGAAATGAGCTTACTGCATTGTTTTGTAGTAACCAAAGAGATACCGGTAGGCGGTGCTACCTCCGGTATCCTGGACAGCTTATTTCCCAAAGTAACAATAACATCACGAGGCTGCGATTCATACAAAACATGTTTCTTCCACAAGTATGGTTGGCCTAATAATACATCAGAAACATCAAGAGGAGGAATGTCATATAATACCTCATCTGTGAAGGTCTTGATGTTGTAGGGAAGGTGACACTGTTGGTTGACATGGAGATCTCGTCCTTGGTGGAGCCACCTGATGGTATATAGTTGTGGGTGTGTTGTGGTCGGCAAGCCCAGTCGCTTCACAACCTTTGTTGAGATGATGCTCTTTTGACTACCTCTATCAACAATGAACTGTAGCGGGGAACCCTTTACCCACATATGGGAATGGAAGAGGCACTCCCCCTCCTCTAGATCTTCTGGTTCCTGCTTATGGATTTTCATGGTGGCGACTGTTATCACCAAACTGAAACTAATGGGCTGCTCAAAAGGAAATTTAGATTAACTGTTTTAAACCACTTTTGTTTGGAACTTAGCCTTTCCAACCTGAGAGCGAACTCTCAAGAAAATGTATGATATTCGATAGACAATGCTTGGAACAAGGATGGCCAACTCTTGAGTTTGTTTTTAATGGTTTTTATGCAGGTGCGGGATGTTAATTAATGGCTACCATTGGGCATGGAATCAGAATGAAACTCGATTACATGGAAACATCTTTCATGGAAGCTGAGGCATGTGTACTCTCATCAAAAACATAACTTGAATAGTAAACTATATGCATAAAGGAAGTTGGAGCATGTTTAACCATGAATTCCAATTGATTACACATAAAGAAAACTGGATGAACATTGAAAAGGTAGATAATATAAACACACATAAGAGTACATGAATAATCTCAGGTCTAAGAGAAGCTTTCTACAATTGTATATTGCTAACTGAAAAATATTACAAAAGTAGCATCTAGCATAACATCAATCAAACCTCTCTAATCCTCTCATATTCCTATTTATAGAATTAGACACCTTTACATGTAGTCTACCAGCTAGGCTAGACCTTCGAATATTACCGAAGACACCTTATCCAAAAAGGAACATATTACAAGGAGAGAATATGGAGATATTTATGTTTACAAGAGTTCAAAACCTAATAGGACTCTAACACCATTTACTTCACTAAAAACCTTGAAATGATCCATACATGATGATTTTTATCGAACAAGACATCTTTTCCTGAGGTGGAAATGACCATGACTAAGTAATAAACAACCACACTGAAATTCAGGGTCTGCTTCTCAGATTTTGAGGATGTGCTATTGTGCTTGATGATGTGTCAAGAATGATGAGATTGCAGCCTAATCACCTTCCTTGCTGAGTGTTCCCACTAACCATAGTCTCGACTGATATACTTTAACATATCCAGATGACCGATGTGCTCCAAAAAGGTATTTAATGCTTCAAAAACATTAAAATTCTCCCTCGTAGCAAAAAAAAAGATCTTTAGGCAAGTCTGTATCGAAGATTTTGTAGCGTTCTTCACGTGGAAACTTATGCAAACCTTTTGATTTCCCTACTCATTGGAGGGTATTCACTAAGCCAACATAGTTAAATAAATTACTTTACTTACTCCTTTTATGAAAAATTTTGGAAATTATGACATAAAGTAATCTTTGGAAATTATGACATAAAGTAATCTTCAGCGAGTTCGTAGCAAAAACTCAGCTTTAATCTTGGAGTATGCTACGAACTTGCCTGATATTTTCCAGATTTTGAAATTTTCAATTCTCACCTCCAAAAATCATCCATAGCTGTGTGAAATGATGAGATGAAGCATCATAAGGCAAAATTGGTTTAAAACACGTCTTACCCTCCTCAAGAGGCAACAATTTCATCCTCAGGAGGTTCATCTACCACTATCATTTTCAAGGCCTTCTTATTTAGCTTTGTCTGCACCATTCCCATTTGAATTTCTAGCTCTTTAACCTGATTTTGCAGCTTTCTCCTCTCTGCATGCAACCACTTGTTTCTCCTCATGGTGTGCTTCATCATTCTATGCAAAGGTAGTGTTATTTTAATAATTTTCTTAGACCTTTCAACCACTTCATCATAAAAATTTATTTTCTTGTTGACTTATTTCTTAAAGTTTGACAGCTCCTTTCTTTCTTGTTTGAAATCCTCCAACTCTAGCTTGGTTTCTAAGACCTCGTCTCTTGCCTCTTTAAGTTGCTCTTTAAGAAGGTCTACTTCAAATTTCTCTTGAATTTTCTCTTTGCCTTTCTGTGAGTTGGTGATCTCTACTTCAGCTGGGGATAACTCAATAATCTCTTCCACCATAGGTTGCTTTCTCATTTTTGTCTCCTTATGCTTCTTATCAGACTTAACACCCTTAGAGAGTTGTGACCTAGTAAAAGGTTTTCTAGGCTTAAAGAAAAAACCAAATTCCTCATTGGAGAAATCAAGATTTTTTGCAATGAAACCCTTCTTCTTCATTTTGGTTCCTTTTATATCCACAAGTTTAACCATAGGGGTTTCTTCAATCTCGATAGCCTGCAGAATGTCTTCAAGTTTACCCTTTCCATCTGCCTGACTCCTGGTAATTCTCCTATAAGTCCTTGTGTCAGATTTCGGTTTCCTGCTGTAGATGTTGGATGAGGTGCCATTTTTTCCTGCAAATGTTCAATTTCCATCTCCTTGGGTTCTGCTATAGGTTGTATTTCTTCTTCAGGTCCAACCTCTGCTTCAGCTATGGGCTCCTTATCTTTTTTGGGAATGCTTGTCTTTGGCTTGGGTGTTTTCTTTGAAGTAAGCACATCCACATCATAACCACTTGAAAACAAAAAGGTAGCCCAATCTCTATTTAATTTCTTCAGTTCCTCCATTACCAAAAACTTAATTAAACCATGATGAAATATAGATGTATCGCTACTTTCAAGTTTGGCTTGCACTTTATCAGACATCTTACCTAAGATTATGAAAAGAAAATGTGGAAGATCTAGGAGTTGTTTACCTGTGAAGTGGAGTAAGAGCCTGAAATGATACTAGTAAATCATGTGGAATCTTCCCTCACATGTGAAATATTTTTGGATTACCAAAAAAATCTTTGGATAATTCTCCTAAGGCATATCCTCGGTATACCTGAGGTCATATCCACTCATACATGATTTTGCTTCAAAAAATCATAACAATTATGCAGTTTAAACTCGGTGGCCTTGAACCATTCTTCCCCTGACCTAGGAATTTATGTTGCTTGAGAAATAGTCTCAGGGGAAACTGTAAAAATTAGTATGCCAACCTTTGAAGTTGTACCAACAAAATTGATGGCAAAATATTTGGATGCTTGAGCATGGTACCCCTGCAGCTTTTGACAAAATCTCATGCAGCCAACGTTGGTGAAGGCCTGTGAAAAAGTTGGATCTTCCATAACCAATTTCAGGTCCATAGGCTCATATCTAACTACTGAACCTCCTTTGTTGGTCTGTTGAGATTCAACAAGAAATTTCAGCACCCACGCCTAGTGTGGGACTAGGAGGTCCATGCAGAACCTACACTAGGGTGGGCCCACAAAGCTAAATTTGGTGCATGTTTATTTTAGTTATCCTTTAATCAAGATGGACAATAAAATGTGATCTAGTCTCAGAATAACTTGTAATAGTTAACTGAGTGTGATAAACTCACTTAGCTCATGAATTTTGAGTTAGAGGTAGTTGGTGAGGCATGCAGAGTAATTCTAGTTGTAACAGAGTTCGAAGTGCAGTGGCGCATTACTTAATGCAGGTTGTAATAAGTTTAACTCAGTTAAGTGATTGAAACTCAGTTGTGCTAGTTGTAACTGTTAGATACACTAGTGAGAGATCAAGTGAATTAAATATTAATTAATTCACAATCACTGATCTCACATGCAACTGAGGATTTACTATTATTAGTTGCATGCATGTCAGATCCAGTGGCGACCCAGTTGAGATCTAGGTGAAAGAGAAGTTGACTATCAGTTTTAGGATTATTGGGTTGCACCCATGCAACCAAACACCAATTGGAGTGCCCATGATACTTGCGCAGTCAAGGAAGGCCGAAATTCCTATTTTTTAGGATTGCACAAGCAAGGAAAGTTGTCTAGAGGCAGTAAATTGGCTAAGTATTGGTCAGTTTTATGTGTGAGAAGAGTTGTATGTAATTGTTTCATGATTCCATGATGAATATACAATATAGGATAGTGGGGTTTTGAGCAGCAAGCTTTTCCCAGGAAATTATCTATGTTGTGGCTTGATTGATTCTTCTTTGCTTCAAGTGATTGGCAATTGTGTTTTTAATTCTGCAAAATATTTGGAGAAGTGATTCAGTATTTAACTTTAGTACATTGTTAGATCAGATTGAATCCATGATATACATGCTTGTTGTATAATTTCTACATGGTCTTCTTATGTGCATCCATATCCTCCAAAACAGTTCTGCCCTGTTTGAACTCTTGACATCTGCAAAAAAATGTATATGACAACAAGTTTCTTGTTAATAGAGTTGGAAACTAACATATGACAACAACTAGACCAAAATATAAATAAGAAAAATGGTGGAAATGGATCAAGGAGATCACAATGATCGAAAGGTAAGTGACGTAGCTCGAATGGATGAAGGCTAAATTAGGAAAGGAAAGTGGGAGAGGAAAATGAAATGATGGTGATGTAATGATGGCCAAGAATGCCATACACCAAACAATGACTCATAACAGGTAGGCGCATGATGACAAACTGACCCCTAACCATTGAAAAAATGACAACTCATTGATCCCCTTACTGGTTGCAGAAAAACACGAGTTTGTAGTGAATTCGATTAGAAGGATGATAGATTCGCTACAGAACTGTTAGTGAGTCCGTAGCGAAAACAACACTGCAAACTCAGGTAAAAAGTGACAAGTTTCATAAATGACTTAAATAATCTCATGCATCTATATTTTTTTTAAATTTACCTATGACAAGACCTTAGTCACATGACTTATAAGAACTTAAACCCTTTAAGACTATACAACAATCATGAAATTTGATCAATTTTCATGAATTTATTTAACCAAAACAACTTGAATTTACTAAAAATGACACTCCTAACCAACCTAATTGTTATTAAAGATAACATCGACAGTGGCATTTGGCTCCGCATCAATAATTTGCTTCCCTTTGTCATTCCCCTTGTCGGGTTCTGATTCAGATTCGAAGCATGCATCCGATTCAAAAGCCTTCAACTTGGGCACTAGTGGTTGCTTGGCCCGACACTCACTTGTGTTGTGAGTGGAGCTCTTATGGAACTCACACCACTTTCCCATGTCCTTCTTTGGCTTCGCGGTGTTGTTCTATGCTTGCAATTCTGGCTGATTATCTTGGGTCGCCCTGCCTTGGCTTTGTCCTTTATTCTGCGGTTTTGGGGCACCTTTTCCTTGCTTCTAATTCATAGATCCAAAGTCTCACTTCTTATGTTTGAAATTTTTCTCAATCTTGGCAGCATACTGGTATGATACACCAAGTGAGAAGAGGTAGAGGAAATCCATTTCCTCCTGAATGTATCTGTGCAAACCACTGCAATACTTCAGCACCAAATGTTTCTCTGAATCTTTGATACCCAAATTTTTGCACAGGGTATGGAATAAATTTGTCATCTCCTGCACATCTTGATCCCTTTGTTGCCGCAATGTAGTCCATTGTATGCATTTTTCCTCATAGCTCCCCACGAGATAACATTGTTCCTTGATGGCATCTCAGAAAGAATTCCAAGTGGATGTGGCAGAGAATAGAGAGGGTTCCCCCTCGCCTTTTTTCTCCCAATAGGTTTCCCACCAATCCTTGACATGGGGGGCGACTTTGAGGAGTGCAAAAGTAATCCTTTCTCGGTCGGAAAAGTCATGAACCTTGAAATATAATTCTAATAAATTCAACCATATATCTATGATTTTTGCATCTATTTGGCCCTCAAATATGGGAATGTCAAAGTTTATTTGTACCTTAAAAGGAGTGGTGCCTCCAGATTGGCTGTTGGATGTAGATACGCCGTCGGTGGGCAGTCGTTGAAGGATATGGGCAAAGTTATCCATCATCATGTTCCTTTGTTTCTCGAGGGCCTCCTCGAGCAATATTTTGATAGGATCTCCTACTCTCTCATATTTCTTTTCTTCCCCCATGGGCGATCGTCGGGGTTTGCAAGGCTGATCTTGCAAAGGTTCAACTAGATCGAGCCCTAACTCCTTATACCCCGACCTTGTTGGGGACATGAAAAGAAGGATCAAGAAAGAGCATATCGCTCTAATACCACTAATACAGGTTTATGAAGGAATACAATGAAATACAAAAATACACATAAACATAGAGATGTAGCAGAAATAATACTTCATTTCATTAATAACAAATAACTGAAATAGGCTTACAGATAGAATGGAAATAAACTAGCTAGGGTGCTGGTAGCTTATCTCTAAGAAGAGATGTGGCGACTACAGGCCCCTGAATTGTGTTACAATGAGGCTCAAAGGCTTATTTATTATTTAGAAACAATGGAAAACCCTAAACATCCAAATACCTAACCCTAGGAGATGAAACACCAAAACTATGAGCCTCGTTTGGGTAAATTGGCACATCAACTTCCCGGGGACATAACTTTGGCATATGATCTCCGTTTGATGTGCTAAATACCTCATTAGGAAGATCTATTTGAGGACTACAACTTTTGATGTGAGAGACATCAAATTATCTTTCATGTTGCTCCCAATTTTCCCCAAAAACGTCTTTTAGGGCCTCAAAACGGCTCTGGAAGTTTAGGACCCAAAAAACTGCTAAAAATAGTAAAATGTGCTATATTAAGGAAACTGAAAGACACAATGGTGGGGGACCAAGTGGAATAGGCAGGTGGCCACCAATATCCACCTGGATCACTATCTCTCTTTCAAATTTCTCATCACTCATCTTTTTGTGGCTTTTTATTGAACCGTTCATTTGATTATTCATAGTCATATCTTTCTCTGCTTCTTTGAACTTTTCCATATTCAATGTGAGTTGTAAATAACCTCTAAAGTAAAAATTTTGTTTAGCCCCACTACACAATACTTCACTAAGCTTCTCTCCTTTGAACTTGGACTTTTGGTTACCTAAGATTCCCTCCCCTGGAAACTTTAAGCTTCCTCTTCTCCTCTAGGCTTTTGCACTCTACTCACTCACTCTCAAGAGCTTCAACTGCCCCAATTATTTGGACAATTGTACCCACATTTGCAATTTTGGAGTTATCTCAACAACTTCTACCCAACCTCAATTGGAGGTTTTTATTCTCTCTATTACAACTTTATTGTTGTAAGGGTTGCCACAAATTTCCTTCACTCTCCCTATTGCTACTTGCATAAACAATTGTTAATTTAAAAACGTAAAGGCCATACTACTCATTAAATCTCATTTGATTTTTTATCCCAATAACTTTTGAGTTCTTCGCTTCATATTCTTGCAAAATTCCTTCTACCACTATTAGCAACAATTTTACCTGAATCTACTCCTTGGATGGAATTGTTTCACTTTGCAGGACTTCATTGTATTCCAACTCTCTTATGCTCAAGATTTTATCCCTCTTACATAAAGCCACCTATTTCGTAGCTTGTTTTGAACTCTGCTAATCCTAATCATGGTTTCCTCCTACTAGAAGGTTCTTTGTTTGCCATAAGATATTCTTCGGGCTTATCTCTTAGATTAAATGTCCTTTAGCTCTATTCAAATTCTCTTACCAAAATGATCCTCGTATGTAATATTTGCACAACCATTCTCAAAACACTTACCTTGCAATTACCATTTTGTAATTTATTATAGAAATCTGCAATCATTAGAAATCAAATACATGGGATTTTTTTCAAATTTCCACACTAATACCAAAAGCTATGTAGATTGCATCATTTTCGGCCCAATCCCAATAACTAATTCACACTCTGGATCAAACCCTGCTCGTTCTTTATACTCTGGTGTAGGACCCTTTTCGAATCGTTTAACATCATGATTGTGGATCGGTTCGTATCAATACACAACTTTGTTAGCGCTTCCCATAACTTCCTAAGGAGTCACAACCAACATCTCCAATAATGCGCACATCTCACATTATCCTAATTTCATATGCTCTCATCACGAGGGCTTAAGTCCACCTAAATCCTATGATCGAGGGATGGAACCAATTTTTTAACCGAAAAGTGTTTAAGTCCATTCAAGCCCCGATGATGTTGGCTTCTTAAAACCATGATTTGGTTAAACCTCAAATTCATAAACATATGGCTCTTAGCTTGTTTCGTTGCATATGTCCCAATGTAGTGACCAAAAGCACGTATGAAAGGTGATAGGGTCATTGAGCATCAGTTCACCACCCATTTCTTACATTGCAACTCCTACACTATGTCTCGATAGCAATCAACTCGACATTATTTCAATTAAATTAAAATTCCAAAAAACTTATTCTAAAAACTCGACAAATAATTTCACAAAGACTAAAATTAACTTGATAAAATATAATTTGTATTTTAATAATAAAAAAACTAAGAGATTTTTATGAGTAAAAATTTAAAATGATTTATGAACACAAATTTTAAAAATGATTTCCCAAAAACTAACATTAACTTGATAAGCTATCATTTTTATTTTAGTAAAATGAATTTAAACCTTAAATTTCATTGCAATTTTCAAAAATAATTTAGCTTTAATTATTAGGCCAATAGGCCTTTCTTATGAATCAATGTTTCTCTGGTTTTTTTCAACACTTTTCGTTTCCATTCGACATGTTGATCAGGTGCTTAGTGTTTAGCTTGAAAATAAAATCTTTCAGAATTGCTCGAAACTAGGACGACAACGTAGATCTCGTCACTAGGATTCCAACACAACTCGTTTCATCAAAATCTGAGTTCGTATGAGTAATATATGGCCTGATGTTTGCTTTCTCAAACAACTAAAAAAATTGTAGAATTGGACAGGTTGTTGACATGGCAACCCAGTCAGTGAAAATGAATCTTTTGGGAATATTCTTCAGGTTTCTGCCAATGAGGTTGGGACAAGTGGCACTTTATAATTCTCCAGTTTGGTCTATGTGGAGGTAAATTTCCTAATGATTCTAAGGCGAAATTGTTTTTTTTTTAATTCAATTATGATTTAATAATATATATATATATTAGACCTATTATATATTATATAATATAATATATATTATATATTAAATTTTAAATTATATTGTAGTTCAAATGCCAACGTTGAAATATTACCACAAATCCGCAGATTTTAATTTAACCCATAGTTCGATGGAATTAATATATGGGTGAAATTCAAAGGATTAATTTAAATGTGAAAATTCCATGCCAAGGATTAATTCAAAGGTCGTTGAAATAATATGGTCCGTTGTGTTATATACCAAAGTTTCATTCGAAAATACATATGCCAAGGTTCACGGAATATCAATATATACAAAAAAGTTTTAATCAAGGCGGGGTTGAGTTTGAACCCCGGACCTCCGCCCCACAAGTCGATTGTTTCCACCATTAAGACACAATGCATTATTTGTAAATCCATCTGCACTAACATATATTTAACCATATGCAGTGGGACCAGAGGAGGGCAAAGAGGCCAGCCCCTCCCGCCATATAACCATGCCATAAGACCAAGCGTTAGAGTTAAGGCACTAAGTGTGATTAGTGCATACTAACTGCACTTATCTTAACTTTAAAGAAAATGCGGACTAGACTGGTGGTGCTTTTGGCGGACCCGCAAAATTCGACGGAAACTCCAGTTTTGATAGAGTTGTCTGGGAGATTTCCAGATTTGGAGGCAGTTTCTTAGGGAATTTTTTTTTTGCCATAATGTAGGCAATATTCGACCATTTTTGGGAAATGAAGAGTCAATTTTAGATTATTTTTGCATTCTAGACACAATGGTACAGGTTTCAGAGGCTGAAAGCGACTTATACATGTAATTTTTCTACAGGGAAGTTCAAGGGAGCCCAGGGCCACCAAGGAAGGAGGTCAAGTTTCGACTAGCCAGAGTCAGTTTTCAGTAATTGGACAATCATTTTTAAATGATTTGTATGTTCTAAAGACATTACAACATGTTTCAGGAGCAATTGAGAAATGTACACAACACTTTTTTCAAATTTGATCTAATACAAGAGGCCCAAGCTATGAAGCTAGACCAAGGAGATGTAGCCCAGGTAGGGTGAAATCCTTCATCAAAAAATTGTGTTGATGGCTATGTTTATGGTTTTCTGTAGATGTTTATGCTGATGTTCAATTCTTACTTATGTTGTTTATTTGTCCTTAATTTCAACATAAAACACAAGACACTTTCATGTTTTGACACTCACCTGCACCAATGAAACTAAAGCACCATAAGCAAACAAGAAGCAAATAAAATATAATTCTAAACTTGTAATTAGCGCAGCAAAACTAACATAAAGGTTCATATCAAGTTTTTATCAGAGCATTAGGTTGCTTAAGGTTATTTTCTTACTTTGCTAGAGTTTGTGCAAAAGAGTTTTAACAATGTGATGCTTACAATGTTAAGATTGCAGAGAGGAGAAGAGAATTTGTTGGTTGCAAGTCCTGAGATTGGGACCAGAAGAAGGAGAGTTGAAAGAGTATCATCCTTACGAAAAATTCCACTCATAGATGCACTTAAAGAACCTCAAGTTTTGTCTCAAGAAGTTGAGATTGAAGAGGTGCAATTTGTACAAGAAGCTAAAGTGATTGAAGAGGTACAAGCTACAGAGGTTGAGCTTGAATCCAAAGCCATTATGTCAGGATATGAAGAGACTCATGAAAATTCTGAAGAAGAATATGTTAAGAGAGACTTCAAAGAGATGCAAAGAATGGTTAGAATCATGTATGAAGCTTTCATGGCAGAAAGAGCTAGAGAAGGTTCAAACTCTCCACATGGAGAAGGACCTTCAAATGATAAGAAGGATGAAGAGAAGAGTTCAAAAGGCAGTGGAGGAAAACCACCTCCATCTCCAATGAAGAGAAGAGTTCAAAAGGCAGTGGAGGAAAACCACCTCCATCTCCACCATCTTCATCATCACCATCTGCATCATCTTCCACTTCCACCACAAAGACCACTCACGCTCACTCAAAATCCACAAAGGGAAAGACTCCATTACTCAAATTGGACATAAAATTTGAATTACCCATGTACAATGGCGAGGTAAATGCAAATAAGTTGGACAATTGGATACGTTAATTGTAGGTGTATTGCAGAATTCAAAACCTTCATGAAGATGACATAAAGATCCATTTAGCTTCAATGAGGGTAGAAGGAGTAGCACTAGTTTGGTGGGAAGCAAAGACTCAAGAGGAAATGTGAATCCATGGTAAGATATCCATCACTTGGGTTGAGTTTATTTCTGCCATTAAAAGACAGTTTTATCCTTTAGCTTACATGAAAAAAGCTATTATGAGTTGGCAAAATTTTAGATAGCTCAAGGGTCAAACAGTTCAAGATTATACCCAAGAGTTTAGAAAGAGGTCTTTGTTGTTAGGAGTAAACTTGAATTCTCAAGATACACTATTGAAATATATTGGGGGTTTGCATTCATATTTGAAGCATACTATTCTTATGTTTAACCCAATAAATTTAGACAAATTTTGTGTACAAGCCACGCACTTGGAGGCAAAGGGAAAATAAGGCATAGAGGAGAAAGAGGAAAGTGAGGGTAAAGGAAAAGGAAAGTTTTATGGAAGAGGAAAAATAAATAGTTCTGTAAGAAAAGATAAGGAAAAACTCACATGCAAGAATTGTTCAAAGATTGGCCACAATGAAGACCATTGTTGGCAACTTCATCCAGAATTGAAACCAAATAGACTAAAAGCCAAAGAGAAGGGCAAAATTGTTGCTATAGTTGAACAAGACTTAGGGTTAGATTCAAGAGATGAGACAAAAATTACATCCATGGGTTTGAAAGGTAAAAATGTTGCAAGCACTAGTATTTCAAATTGTTCAAATGATACTCATGATGAAGATACAAGAATAGAACTTTTCCATATTAGAGTTGTCTCTAAACATACCAAGATTGATACACTTTTTTATAGTGGGTCACAAGCTAGCTTGATTTCCGAAGATTTGGTTAAGCATCTAGGCATTGAAACAATTATACATCCAAGACCATATCCTTTGGGTTGGATTTGCAAGAATGCAAACTTTCAAGTTACAAGGAAGTGCTTACTAAGATTCACCATTAACTCAAACTTTCTTGATGAAGTTGAACTTGATGTGGTGTCGCTTGAAATATCAGGTATTGTATTGGGAAGTTCTTATATGTATGATAGGAAAGTTGTATTTCATCACCATGAGAACAAGTACCACTTGTTTAATGATGGTATTGAGTATATAATTAGAGCACATAAGAAGAAGATAGGTTTTTCTCTTAAGGAATATGAAATGAAGAGGATAGTGAATGCAAGTCAGAACTTGACATTGTTGATGATCAAATAAAGAGATGTATTAAATCACACTTTTCATAAGGATGCTTATTCTTGTAATGATTTGTTTCGGGATGTTAACAGGTTTCCTCTGAAAGAAGGTGAAAAACATTTGCAGCAGTCAACAGTAGTGTTGAGAGGTGTTGGAAACAAGATGCTGGTGCAAGAGGGTGCAAAGGTCAAAGAGAAAGTGACAAAGTAGCTTGGAAAAGAAGACATGGGTTCCACAAATGCTTATTTTTGGTTTCCAAAAGGTACATGGAAATGGCGAAGATACTTGGTCAAGAGTCGATGCAAGTACAAAGCGAGATCAGCTAAAAATCGCCATGTTTATAGTGTGCAAGGTGAGAAAGTTTCTAAGTTTTCTTTGACTGTTGAACAAGGTAGGAACAAGATGGTTTCTGCAAAAATATATTTTTGTTCTACAAATTCATAAATATTGTAGCATGACGGTGTCGATGACAGCAAGAGAAGTTCGCAAGGATCGAGGAAAAAGTTGACTTTTTATGAAAAGATCCAAAGGATGAAATTGGGAAAATTTCAGTGGATAGAGACTGGAAGGGTGAGGAAAGATTCCCCTCATTCACATAATCTGTAATCAAGACAGCTTTTGGGGTCCAAAAGGCTTCTAGTGGGGAGGAATGATCAGGTGCTCAGTATTTAGCTCAAAAATCAAAGATTTCATAATTGCTCGAAACTAAGAATAAAATGTAGAGCTCGCCACCAGGATTCCAACGCAACTCGTTTCATCAAAATTTGAGTTCGTATGAGTAAGTTATGGCTTGTTGTTCGCTTTCTCAAACATCTAAAAAAATTGCATAATTGGAGAGGTCGCTGACATGACAGCTCACTGAGCGAAAAAAATATTTTGAGAATATTTTTCAAATTTCTACCAATGAGGCTGTGACAAGTGAAACTTTCTAATTCGCCAGTTTAATCTATGTGGAGATAAATTTCCTAATAGGTGGAATTGTATTTTTATTTATTTATTTAACTATGATATATATAATGTTAGACATATTATATATTATATAATATAATATATATTTTAGTTAAATTTTAAATTATAAATTAAATCATAGTTCAAATGCCAACGTTGAAATAATATTACCACAAATGCGCATATTTTAATTTAACCCATAGTTCAATGGAATTAACATATGGTAAGTTCGCGTATATAAATCAAATGTACCAAAGTTTCTTTCAAAAATACACATGCCAAGGTTAGACATATTATATATTATATAATATAATATATATTTGAGTTAGATTTTATGCACAAAATAGTTTCAAATGGAGTGGGGGTTGGGTTTGAACCCCGATCCTTCGTCCGACGATCCATGAGTTTCCACCAATAAGTCAACGCATTTTATTTATAAACCTATTCGCAATAGCATATATTTTACCGCAAGCTGTGGGACCAATGGAGGGTGGAGAGGCCAGCCCGTGGGTGAGCCCCTCCCGTCATGTAACCATGCCACAGGACCAAGCGCCAGAGTTAAGGCACTAAGCGTGATTAGCGCATACTAACTGCACTTATCTTAACTTTAAAGCACACTTATCATTTCATTAAATGCGGATTAGACTGGCGGTGCTTTTGGTGGCTCACCTAATTCGGCGGAAACTCCATTTTTTGTGGAGTTGTCTAGCTGATTCCCAGATTTGGAGGCAGTTTCCTAGGAAAATTTGTTTTTTTCCATAATGGAGGCAATATTCAACCATTTTTGAGAAATGAATAGTCAATTTTAGATGATTTTGGCATTCCATAGACAATGACATAGGTTTCAGAGGCTGAAAACAACTTCTACATGTGATTTTTCTACAAGGAGGTTCAAGAGAGCCTAAGGCCGCTATGGAAGGAGGTCAAATTTGGACCACCCAGAGTTAGTTTTTAGTAATTGGACAGTCATTTTTAGATGATTTGTATGTTATGAAGACAATAGAACAGGTTTCAGGAGAAATTGAAAAATGTACAAAACACTATTGCCAAATTTGAGCTAATACAAGAGGCCCAAGCTATGGAGCTGGACCAAGGAGATGTAGCCCAGCAGGGGTGAACTCCTTCATCAAAAACTTGTGTTGATGGCTCTGTTTATTGTTTGTTGTACATTTTTATGTTGTTTTTCAGTTCTTACTTGTGTTTTTTATTTGTCATTAATTTCAACATAAAACACAAGACAATTGCCTGTTTTGACACTCACCTGCACCAAAGAAACTAAAGCACGATAAGCAAATAAGAAGCAAATAAAATATAATTCTGAAGTTGTAATTAGCACAACAAAACTAACATACAGGTTTAGATCACATGTGCACAAAATTTTTTTAGGCGGCCTTGCTCTACACTTGACATCTTTGTGCACCATTTTTAGGCTGAAGTTCCATGATTTCGTTTGAATTCTTCATAGCGCATCATTTTTAGGCCGAAGTTCCAAGAGATTCAGTTTGAATTCTTCATAGATTTTATGGCAGTGAACCTGAGTTTTATGGTGCACGATTGCACAACGAAAACTCTATCTATGTCAGCAAACATCCAATAAACTCTATTAGTAAATTTAACCTCTGATCCGAAAAATATAAGTTTCTTATCACAATTCCTGCCTGCTAAGATCTTACTCATCTCTCTGTGCAATTGATCAACCCTATCAATAGAACCAAAGCCACGTAATTCTTCATGATGTTGTGAGGATGCAGTTCCAAGGGAGTAAAAAAATTGTGCTCCATTAAAATATTCTAGTAGAATTTTCAGAAGCAAGCGACTCCTGAATTGCTCCATAGAGGACTCAACAGAAGTGCCTACTCGGGCTTTCTCCATGGAAGCATTGACAGTTTCCATTAAATTGCAGTATTCATCATATCTTGGAAATTTACCATGTTGCAGCAAAGAGACGAAATCCCTATTGCTCATTTTGTAGAAGTTCAAAACGTCGTCCTTCAACCAATTGTCGATTTGACTTCGAAGTTGATGATTTTTTCAGATTTTTCCACTCGGGCCTTGTAGAAACTCTTAAAGGCCTATAATCTGCAGCCAAGAAAGCACATCAATTATAACCATCTCAGAATACAACATTACTTGGTGCTACGGGAGGCGCCGAAGCCGATATCTTAAATTGCCTATCAATGGCAAAATTAAATCCATCAGAAAGTCTGACATTGTTCTTAGAGTTTTTCACATGGCTTATTTGAAACTTCTTGGTGTGTCTCCCTTTAAAAGAAGCAATTTTGTACGAAGAAGCTGAAGCTTCAAAAGTATATTAGCCTTGAACACAAACATATAGATAGTCCGAGAGCTCTGCGAGATATCAAATGAAGTTGTAAGAAACGTCCTTCCTCGAGGTTTCTTTCAGATCTTGACCTTCATGCCATTAGAAAACAAAAAAATGGGTTGATCCTCCAGTTATTGTAATAGTATGGTCAATGTTTCTTCAATTTGGTCCTCATCACAAACGTTGGTGGAGAAGGGGACATTGAGACATTTCGTAATTATTTAATAATTTATTTTGAAGACCGTCGACGTAATCACGTGTTTGCATAGACTAGACAACAACTACTTGCCCAAATACTCCAAATTAACTAGAAGTTGCAAAGATGCTCTGCTTGTTGAGGACCAGACCAATCATTAATTACTCCTTGTTCCTTTCTTTGCGCCAAGATTGTGTGCTCTATGGAAGTTGTTTATTTAGCATATGGAATAGTCTAGACGGTAGTTTTTTGTCGGAATTTGGTAAAAAAAATTCAAAAAAACAGGTAGTTGGAGTGTTTGAATTGCATTTTTTATAGTAGAAATAGATTCAGCGCTATCAAAAACCCTGAAAACACCCAAAATATGAAGTTTAACAACTATAGACAAGATTCTAATAAATCTTTGCCAGATTTTTTCAAAATCTTTACCAGATTTCGAACTATTCTATTGCTTTTTTAAACTAGGCATGTGCTCTACCTCTATAATTACACCACCTCTCCAAATGACACGACCACACGAATAGTTATGTCTCGTCTTCCCTATTCGACACTAGGAAACTTCACCGACAGCTGTAGCTCCAACAAGTACTGAAGCGTCCGAATAATTTGTCTCCGCCCCATCCCCACCACGCCCAAACTTTCAGGTCTCCGTCAATACTTACACATACCCTAACGATGCCTCCGCTCCGTGTTCACCACGCCAAGACTTACGGGTCCCCGTCATTGATTACACGTCATCTCATCCTTCCAATAATTACAGAAGCAAACGAAAAAGTACACAGTCCTCCTCCCACTGAACTTTTCTCTTCTTGATCACGCGTCCTCCCTCTGTTCATAATTTGTCGTGAAAGGTTTGGTTTTTTTTAAATTTTTTTTAGGTGTTATTTTTAAAGTGTTTTTGTGTATTTTTCTGGTTTAAGTTTTCTAAAATTTAGCAGAAATTTATTGAAATTACAAGTTTGATGAATAACTCTTGCACAATAGAAGTATTTATAAAGGTTTTTCAGAGTGCTGAATCTATATATGCAGTAAAAATACCAATTTAAATAACACAAATCAAAATTTTATCTCAAAATTTTCCACAAGATTGAAAGTTCAAAAAATCGCACTAAAAACAACTCCTTTTTTTTCATAAGAAATGTTTAAAAAATTATTTATTTTAATTGGTTTTAAACGTCAATATTTTTAATTACAATGAATCACAAAAATCTAAGATTTAACATGTTTGAAAGATTCATAATTTGCAGTGAAAGATTTTTTTTTTAAAGTGTTTGAAAAATGAATTTTATTAATTAGTTTAAAACATCAATTCAATCTTAATAATATAATTAATTAAAAAAATTATTTTTAATTACGTCGAAGGCATTCTATTGCGAAGTTTTACGTAGCGACACTGATCAAAAATTCGTCGTTCGCCAGCTATCTTATTTTAATAATATTTTTTTTGATTGGTGAACCTGCTTACGTCAGGTGCCAGCTATCTTATTTTAATAATAGTTTTTTTTTATTGGTAGACCTGCTTACGTCAGGCTTTCTTCGGCGTGGTTATTTTTAATTATACTATGTATCACAAAAATTTACAATTTAACATGTTTAAAAGATTCTTTGTAAAGTTATGATTAATAAATCATTACTTTTGTTTTATTGAAAACTTTTAAGACTCCTTCTTAAATTACGGGAAAGGGATTGTTATAATTATTAATAAAGAGTCTCCGTCAATAATTATACCTAATCCGATGACTTGGCGATCTCCGTCAACAATTACACGTGCTCTCATCCCTTCAATAATTACAGGGTCCCTCTCTCTCTCTTCATAAATTGTTTTGAAAGACCCCTTGAAATATTTTAAAAGTTTCTTTTAACTGTTCGAAAGACATTTAAGTATATGCTCAATAAAGCATCACTATGTTTTATTGGAAACTTCGGGCAATTTTTTTTTAATTGATGGGAAAAGGGGTATTTAATAATTATTAATAATTTGATTTTTCGTAATTACATTTTAAAGGTGTAGATTTTGTGATTATTTAAAAATTATTATTTAATTTATTTATGTAGTATATTTTAAAATCTTAATTATTTATTGTTGAAAATAATTAATTAAATTTAGAGAAGATTTCAGATTGAAGGTTAGAAGAGTAATTATAATTAGGTATTTCTGGATTAGTCACATTAAACTTTTTTTATTTTTGATGTTTCAAGCTAGTAAGGGTAGTTCATTCTCAAGACAAAGATTAGAAAGATGTTATTTTATAAAATAATCATAATATTAAAAATATTATTATATTTAAATTTAAAAGAATTCAGTTTTGGGTGTTCAATTATTTAGACACTTTGGGGTCAAGCTCCTTAAGGTGGATCTTCTTCATACAAATATTTAGTGGACATAGCCATAGCCATGACAAAAAACCACATTTAAAAAAAAAAAAAAAAAATTATGATTTGATAAATAAATTTGAAAGTAAAAAAAATATATAATTTTTTCTAGAATCTAAATTTATTTAGTATGGAGAGACATCAATTTTTTTAAGATGTAAGTTAATCATTAATTGCATATTAGATATTAATTGTTTTTATATTAAATGATAAAACATATATTAAAAAAATTAATCTATATTTATATTTTATAAATTTGTCTTTAATATTAAAAAAATCTTAAATATAGTTATATACATTTTTCCCCAAAAAATAAAAAGGCTAATAAACTTTGTTCATGCACGTCAAATATTTATGGGTAGTTTAAGGAGGTGAAATTTGTGCCTTGTAAACAATGAAAATTCTAGCAAGATTTTGATAAAATATGGCAATTTTTTTTGGAACTCCAGATTACAATTGTCAAACTTCAAAATTTGGGGTGCTATAGGGTGTTTTTGATAGTATTGAAACCATTTCCCCCTAAAAAACACAAGTTGCAAACACTCTCAAAATCAATTAAAAAAAAAAAAACTAATTCCAACAAGAAATGGTCGTCCAAACAAAATTATCACCTCAATAAACAATATCTTTAAAAAATTCTAATCAATGTTATAAATAAACAAAAAAACAACAAAACCCTTAAACCAACCTAAAATCATCCCAAAGACATCACTAAATCGATCTAATAATGTCTTATAAACTGTCGCAACTATAATAATCATCAAACTATCCACCATACAAAAGCAAATATAACTATTTAATTTAAATTAATTTAATGTGAAGAGACCCAATAAGTTATGTGATGTTTTCTTGTCATATAGAGTTAATTATTTATTTTTTAATTATAAAATAGTTAAGTAAATACATTTTCTTTTCCTATTTTCATTTATGATTAATTTTTAGTCGGAATAAAATTTTACGTTAGTATTATTATGTAATAAATTTAATAATATTGTTATTAATAAATTTAATTTAAATTTACATTAAAATTGATGTGTAAAAAACTTACTCATTTTAGCTATTCAGTTATTCAGAGAGTCGTGGAGAAAGATTAAGATGATTCAAAAGCAATTCATAATTTCCAACCTAAAGATCAAGGGAAATACCCTCTATCCTATTCTCTGATCGACGCTGGCCTCTCCCCTATTGAAAGCAGGGCTATGTTTAAGTATCTAATGTACAAGAACAAGCTTTACAATATGGAATTTGAGAGGCTTCCTAAAATTGCTTCTAACTTTAGTCGAAACCCCCAACTTCGCCTCAAGTGTGGGTAGCATAACGATGCCTAGTGTTCGCTCAACCATTGGGGGGTAAATGAGAAGATCATCCTAAGAAGAAAGGATAGTGTCAAAGATACTATCACCTCCAAATTTAAGGATAAACTATGAGATGATAAGGAGTTGCAGGGTAAAAGGAAGCTAATATATTATAAGGAAGTGATCAACCCTACCCTTGAGAACCATAATTATCTTTTTGTTTTGACCAGTTCGAAGAAAAAGTTGAACGTCGCTAAGATTAGAACTAATTATCACGAGCTTCAAAGTGAAATTGGGCAGTGGTCTATTCCCAAGACTCCTTGGGACGATAGAATTTGTCAACGTTTTGATACTAAGGGGTTGGAGGATGGAAATTACTTTCTTTTAGATTGTATGGCCCTTACTCACATCCGCTCTCATTTCCCTAACATTTATCACACTTCTAATCTTCTTGACTTGTTCAATCAGCTCAAATATAGTGATCTTGATGCACTTATTTCCATTCCTTTTTAGCACAGAAATAAGATCCTAAAGAATTACAATTAGATTCTTCTTCTTCTTAAGGTCTGATAGGCCACGCTGGTCTCACTGGACGTTCATCATCATCATCATTTTTAAATTTAAGAAAGTGGTTCCTTCACATATTTAAAAGTTCTGTTGAATGGGTAGCTACTTTTTATTATTAAATAATAACAATTTTGTCATGTTAGTGAGAGTATGGGAAGGAAATGGTATATTGTGTTTCTTAGGTTTATAGGAAGGAAGTAATCTAATTAATGGATGAGATGATTTTTTGGACATTTTTCCATTAATTTTGCTCAAAATTACGTATATATTTTTAAAATTCACGGGTACTGACAGTGAATTGAATAGTGTATAGACTCGAAAATATGGCTCGCCAACGAATAACATCTTGACTGTCTCGGTACCGTCTGTGACCATGACAAAACTTAGCCAACCATCTCTATTAATATCCCAATCAACATTTGACAGGCCCCACCAAAGACTTGACTTATGGTCTGTTAATATCCCAATCAACATGTTGAAGGGCCCCATAAAGACTTGACTTGTGATCTGTCAATATCCCAATCAACATATTGAAGGACCCCACCAAAGACTTGTATTGTATTATGTCAATATCCCAATCAACCAACTGAAGGGCCCCACCAAAGACTTGCCCTGTTTTTTGTCAATATCCTAATCAACTAACTGAAGGGCCCCACCAAAGACTTGACATGTGATCTATTAATATCCCAATCAACCAACTGAACGGCCCCACCAAAGACTTGACTTGTGAAAGAAAGAAAGAAAGAAAGTATTTTTAACGTCCATGAGGCTAAAAATAGCCTATGGGACAGATTGCTTCTCCATATGGCTCTTATATTTGGCCCTTTTACTATGAAGTTTTACAATAACCACTCCCAGCTTCTCAAAAGACTCTTCTCTAAATAGATTATCCCAAGAACTAGCTGTCATAATACCTGCATAATTTTCCCTGTTGTCTTTGAAGGCCTCGCATTCTAAATGAAATATTTTTATGTTTCCACTTTTCCGAAAGAAAAAATAAAAATACATACTCTTTCACAATGGAGTTGATGAGAATTAGTCCTTAATTGAGCAATAAGAATTTTAGATCTCCAAGAAATATTGGACCCTATGTACGCCTTTTGTTGATGGTTATGGGTGGGGTTAAACTCTTCAATGTAGTACTTCTTCTTTCTCCCTAGCTCTTTCTCCCAAGTACGTTTGTGGAACTTATCCATAACAAATTTTTTTATCTCTTTATTGTTTGTAGGACACATGCTCAAGCAAATACCCCATTTACTAAACCATTTGTTATTTTGCTGCATCCAAGTCTTCTTTCTTTTGCACAATTTGTCACTAAACACAACCTTAGGCCATCTACCCTCTTTTATTTGCTCAACTTTTTTCAAATACCTTATGACTCGCACCATAGAAATTGCTGCAATAGGAGCAGCCACTGTTTCACTTAACAGGATAGCATAAGGAACTGCACTTTTAATTTTGAATTTGTTTGTAATCAAACGCTTATGAATTTTCTCAATTTGTGTCCACTGCATCTCGATTGTGTTGTTGGCCCACAGTTCACAATCGTAGAGAATCACCAGAATCACTAGAAGCCCAAAAAGAGTTAGAGTGGTTTTCCAGTCCCTACAACTCTACCTCTCTACACCTGTTTTGAAGAGCATAAAATTCTTTCCAACCCCCTAAAGTTCTTTTCTTTCTAAAACCATCCCAACTTAAATTTTTGTTGAAGTCAATTCTAAGGTATTTGTAGTCTGCAACTTCTTCGAGAATTTTGCCTTCAAAGTAGAACTTATGCTAGTTATGCTTTCTTTTGTTAGAGAAAACCACTACTTTCGTTTTGATAATATTGACTTGCATCCCCACCCTCCTACAAAACTACTCAAGGGAACGTAAGTGCTCTTGCAAGCCAAGAGTTGATTTAGCAATCAATATAAGGTCATCTGCGTACAAAAGAATCATTTAAACGAACTTAGCCAGATGGATACTGTCACCCCCTTGCGAATTTAACCACTCTTCAAGCTTGTCAATATATAACCCAAAAAGGGTAGGAGACAATGGGCAACCTTGCTTGACCCCGATATCGCTTCTAAAACTTTCAGAAATGCCTGCTGAAATTGTAATTTTGACTTTCACCTCTTCATACAACCTATGCACCACTGCTCTCAAATGCTTGGGAACCCCGAGTTCCTCCATTCTGCCCCAAAGCTTATCCCTAGGAACCGTGTCAAAGGATTTTCTAAAATCAACAAAGTAACAAAAAACTTCTTCCTTTTTTCCCAAAATTTTTCAATGATGTGAATTAAAGTTATTAACTGTGGAATGTTAGGTCTAAAACGTGCTTTTCCTTTAGCATGTTTATCTCTTTCTTCTGCCCACTTGCTGATTTTCTTTTCTAACATGCTTCCAAATGAGTTTGCAATCAAGGGATTTATCATTATGGTTCTATAATTGGAGGGATTATTGACATCACCACTCTTGAAAAGAGGTATTGCCATACTAGTTGTCCAATTTGTGGGGAACCCCTACTGTATGATGTGTTGAAAATTTTTGTGATGTTAGGTGAAAGAATTTTTAAGCCCCACTATAGATACTTTGCTTGGAGTTCATTGAAGCAAACGAAAAAGTACACCGTCCTCCTCGCACTGAACTTTTCTCTTATTTATCACGCGTCCTTCCTCTATTCATAATTTGTCGTGAAAGGTTTGGTTTTTTTTTTTTTTCCTGGGATTTTTTGTGTTATTTTAAAAGTTTTTTTGGTGTAATTTTTTGGTCTAATCTTTCTAAAATCTGGCAGAAATTTATTGAAATCACAAGTGTGATCGGTAACCCCTGCACAATAGAAATGTCCATAGAGATTTTTCAAGGTGTTGAATCTATATATACAGTAAAAATACCAGTTTAAATAACACAAATCAAAATTTCACCTCAAAATTTTTCATAGATTAAAAATCCAAAAATCACACTAAAGACAACTTTTTTTTTATGAAAAATATTTGAAAAATTATTTATCTTAGTTAATTCTAAACTTCAATAGATTTAATTACCATAAATCACACAAATCTAAGATTTAACATGTTTGAAAAATTCATAATTTTATTATTTTTAAAGTATTTGAAATATGAATTTTATTAATTAGTTTGAAATGTCAATTCAATTTTTATAATATTATCAATTAAAAAAAAAAACATTTTTAATTACAAAATGTATCACAAAAATTTCCAATTTAACGTGTTTAAAAGATCCTTTGTAAAGTTATGATTAATAAATCATTACTTTTGTTTTGTTGAAAACTTTGAATTCTCTTTTTTAAATTACGGGAAAGGGCTTTTTATAATTATTAATAAATAGTCACCGTCAATAATTGTACCTAATCTGATGACTTGGCGGTCTCCGTCAACAATTACACGTCCTCTCATCCTTTCAATAATTACAGAAGCGGACGAAAAATTACACCATCCTCATAATACCGAAGCCTTAGTTCTTTGTCAGGGGCCCTCTCTCTCTTCATAAATTGTTGTGAAAGGACCCTTAAAATATTTTGAAAGTTTCTTTTAACTGTTCGAAAGATATTTAAGTATATGCTTTATAAAGCATCACTATGTTTTATTGAAAACTTCGGGCAACTTCTTTTTTTAAATGATGGGAAAAGGGGTATTTTATAATTATTAATAATTTGATTTTTCGTAATTACATTTTAAAGGTGTGTAGATTTTATGGTTACTTTAAAATTATTATTTAATTTAATTATATAGTATGGTTCAAAATTTTAATTATTTATTATTGAATATATTTAATTAAATTTATAGAAGATTTCATATTGAAGGTTTTTATGAGAAGAATAATTATAATTAGGTATTTTTGGATTAGTCACGTTACATTTTTTTTATTTTTGATGTTTGGAGTTAGTAAGTGTGATCCATTTTCAAGGTAAAAATTAAGAAGATGTTATTTTATAAAATAATCATAATATTAAAAATATTATTATATTTAAATTTAAAAAAAAAAGAAATTAGTTTTCGGTGTTCAATTATTTAGATACTTTAGGAGCAGGTTCTTTAGGGTGGATCTTTTTCGGAGAAATATTTAGTGGGTATAGTCATAACCATGATAAAAAAGCCACATTAAAAAAAACAAAAAAAATTATGATTTGATAAATAAATTTGAAAGTAAAATAAAAATAAAAATATTATGAATGTAAATTTATATGGAATCCGAATTTATTTAGTATTGAGAGACATCAATTTTTTTTAAGATGTAAGTTAATCATTTAATTACATATTAGGTATTAACTGTTTTATATTAAATGATAAAAACATATATATTAAAAAAATTATTCTATATTTATATTTTATAAATTTGTCTTTAACATTAAAATCATCTTAAATGTAGTCATATACATTTTTCTCAAAAAAAAATTTAAAAAGCCTAATAAACTTTGTTCATGCACGTTAAATATTTATGGGTAGTTTAAGGAGGTGAAATTTTTGCTTTGAAAATAATGAGAATTTTGGCAAGATTTTGACAAAATATGGCGGAAATTTCTGGAAATCCATATTACAATTGTCAAACTTCAAAATTTGAGGTGCTATAAGGTGTTTTTGATGGTATTGAAACCATTTCCACCATAAAAGAACACACGTTGCAAACAATCCCAAAATTAATTTTTTGAAAAAAAAAGAAAAAAAGAAGAAGAAAAAGAAAAAGATTCCAACAAAAAATAGTTGTCGAAACAAAATTATCACCTCAATAAATAATACCTTAAAAACAATCTAATCAATGTAAGAAAAAAAAACACCCTTAAACCCAACCCAAAAACATGGCTGAATCGATCTTCTAATGTCTTACAAATTGTCACAACAAGAATGTCACAACTATAATAATCATCAAACTAGCCACCATACAAAAGCAGATACCAGTTACAAAATAATTATTTAAATATATATTTTTTTTTTCTATTTTCATTTTCATTTATGATTAATTTTTAATTGGAAGAAAATTTCAGGTTATTATTATTATGTAAAAAGTTTAATAATATTGTTATTTATAAATTTAATTTAAATTTACATTAAAATTGATATGTAAAAAGTTTACTCATTTTAATTATTCAGAGAGTCGTGGAGAAAGATTGAGACAATTTAAAAGCAATTCATAATCTACAATCTCGAGATCAAGGGAAATACTCTCTATCTTATCTTCTGATTGAAGCTGACTTCTCCCCTATTGAAAGTAGGGCTATGTTTAAGTATTTAATGTATAAGAAGAAGCTTTACAATATGGAATTTGAGAGGCTTCCTAAAATTGCTTCTAACTTTAGTTGAAACCCCCAACTTCGCCTCAAGCGTGGGTGGCATAAGGATGCTCAATCTTCTCTTAATCATTGGGGAGTGAATGAGGAGATCATCCTAAGAAGCAAGGATAGTGTCAAAGATACTATCACCTCCAAATTTGAGGATAAACTATGAGATGATAAGGAGTTGGAGCGTAAAAGGAAGCTAAGATATTATAAGGAGGTGATCAACCCCACCCTTGAGAACCATAATTATCTTTTTGTTTTGACCAGCTTGAAGAAAAAGTTGAATATCGCTAAGATTAGAACTAATTATCATGAGTTTCAAAGTGAAATTGGGCAGTGGTCTACTCCCAAGACTCCCTGGGACGATAGAATTTGTCAGCTTTGTGATACTAAGAAGGTGGAGGATGGAAATTACTTTCTTTTAGATTGTACGACCCTTACTCACATCCGCTCTCATTTCCCTAACATTTGTTACACTTCCAATCTTATTGACTTGTTCAATCAACTCAACTATAGTGATCTTGGTGCACTTATTTCCATTTTTTTTTAGCGCAGAGATAAGTTTCTAAATAATTACAATTAGATTCTTCTTCTTCTTAAGGTCTGATAGATCGTGTTGGTCTCAGTGGACGTTAATCATCATCACCATCATCATCATCATTTTTAAATTTAAGAAAGTGGTTCCTTCACAAATTTAAAAGTTTTGTTGAATGGATAATTACTTTTTATTATTAAATAATAACAATTTTGCCATGTTAGTGAGAGTATGGGAAGGAAGTGGCATATTGAGTTTCTTAGGTTTATTTGTTCTTAAATGTTACTTTGGAATCAACAAATTATATAACTCTCTTATTATTTTATTGGTTGTCAATTGAGTTTAACTTAAGTGGTTAGGAAAAATTGTTATAATCCTCTCATCTAAATTCTAGTCTCTTAAAATTGACCATTATTCTATGATACTGTGGATAATCCGAAAATTTCTGCAATTAATAACAACCACAAAAACTTGAAAATCATAAATATTTAAACTTTGAAATAGAATAATCTATGTGAAACTTGAATATATATTGTAGATTGACATGAGTTAAGCAACCTCTCTTTTACCTTTCTATTAAAAAAATTAAAAACATATATAATTATGATAATTTATTTATAAATAAATTTTGAAAATTTATACTTTAGATTATATCTAAACAAGGTCTAAACAATGTTTTGTAATATATATTTTTTTAATTCAAGATATTAAGATCAAGTCTCGACCACCAAATTTAAGGATTTCTTTGGAAATATTAGGAAATCATCTTGTGATAGAATTGTTTTTAAGAGAATTTTCTTTATTTTATATATAACAATGAAGAAAACAATAATGACGAATGTCCACTTAAACTAACTAACATTGGTATATAATTCTTTAAAAAAAGGCAAGTAATTAAGTGGCTTGCTCTATAATTTTATTTCTATGTTTTACACTGAAACTAACTATCATTGGTATATAATTCTTTAAAAAGGGGGCAAGCAATTAAGTGGCTTGCACTATAATTTTATTTCTATGTTTAAAAAAAAGGTAAGGAATGGAATTTGATTTTTATGTTTGAAAAAGGGTAAGGAATTAAGTGGTTTGTTTTAAATTTCATTTTTATTTTTGAAAAGTTTTATAAGTCGTTTTCTTAAATCATTACAATTTTGATGAGTTAAAAGATTAGGAAGATTAGTATTGTCGCAATCATTTGAAATTGAAATCTTACTCAAGTATACACATGGTGTTATATTTAATTAAGGAACTTAAAGTTTGGCTTTGTATTCCTAAAAAAAGTAGTCTTCTAAAGACGGTTATTACAATGAGCATGACTATTAACATTAAAAAACCAAATATTATTATAATCAAATTCAAAATGATCATGTATGTTAATTTATTGTATGAGAATAATAGTATGGAGGAAATGATTTCATTCAAATATATCAGAATCAATATTTATCACAAGTTTAACTAGAGCTATAATATTGAGAAAATGATAACTCGGGTACAAAATTTATCATGCTCTTGAAAATAATTGTAAATTAGTGGACCTTGGTCTTTGGGATAATAAGAAACCCCTCTTTGAGACTCTCATCTCTTCTATCATCTTGTATGTTTGTGAAAGTTAATTTTTTTTTGTTGCAATGTGTCAAGTTGCCTTAGGCTAAGATTTTAAAGTTGTTATACTTTTAACATTTGAAAAAAAAATTACTCTTGGTATAATGATTCTTTCATTGAGGTATTCATTTAAAAAAAAAAATAGTCATAGAAAATTTTCATATGCCATAGTTGAAATATGTTGAAAACTTAAGGTTTTAAGTAGTCGTGATCTTTGTTTCTAATTCCATGGTTGAAAATTTGTCAAAATTTTAAGGGTTTTCTGAGTCATGATATTTTATATTTAACTCCATGGCTTAAAATTGTTGGAATTTTAAGGCTTTTAAGAGATGTGATGTTTTATCTTAAATGTCATACCTAAAAAACATTGGAATTTTAAGGTTTTTCGGAGTCATGATATTTTATCCTTAATGTCATTGCTAAAAAATATTGCAAGTTTACATTGGGAAAAAAAACCTTATTACAACATCAACACTTTGTGCTTTCAAGGTGTTTTTTTGCACAAAACAATTTGGTTTTTATTGGATTTTACTGCTATTTTTAAAAAATGTTTAAAATTTACCACAAAAAAAAACATTATTTGAGCATCAACTTTTTTTGTTTCACGTTGTTTTTCATGTTTTTTGGAGAGGTTTTTGGCTAGAGTTCTCGTTTTGAATTTACAATTCCAGTTTCATACTTTACATTGTTCACAGTGAAAAAGGACATTCCACAATTCCTAAAACATTGTTAGTCAAAAGAATTTTTATCTTGATGACACTAAGAGTAGTGGAGATGAAAAACACTCTCTAAAAACCAATAACCATTTAATATAGATTGCTTTTTTAAATAAATAAACAATAATTTTCAAAATATATTTTATTGTTATTTATTTATTTATTTGTTTCATTTTTTCTAGTTAAATTGTTTTATAATCATAAAAGAATTGTGATTTTTTTTATAAGATATTTTAGGTAGCTTACCAATTTTTTTATTAGATATTTTATATAGCTTATAAATTGGTAAGTTTAAATTATAATTCATTTACTTCCACCAAAACTGAATACTAAATAATATATTCCCTTTTTGTTTCAAAATATTCTTGTCCCATTTGAAAGATTAGATCATATTTTCAGTAAAAAAATAAAAAATAAAATCATGAAAATATACTTTTACACATAAATATATATATATATATATATATATATATATATATATATATATATATGATCTAGGTGGATATCGGTGGCCACCCATCTATTCCATTTGGACCCGCAACATCAATTCTTTCAGTTTTTCAACTTCAGCACAACTTACTATTTTTAACAGGTTTTCGGGTCCTGCACTCCCAGAGTCATTTTGGGGACTTAATGATCCAGGTGGATATTGGTGGCCACCCACCGATTCCATGTGTACCGCCACCATCAATTCTTTCAGGTTGTAAGTTTCAATACAACTTACTATTTTTAGCAGTTTTTCGAGTCCCAAACTTACGGAGTCGTTTTGAGGCCCTAAATGACGTTTTTTGGGAAAACTGGGAGCAACATGGGTCTTAGCCCAATGTTTCTCACTCAAAATTTTTATTCCTCAAATAGATCTTTCTAATGAGCTATTGAGCGCGTCAAACGGAGATCAGATGCCAAAGTTACGTCCTCGGGAAGTTGAAACACCAATTTACCCAAACGAGACCCACAGTTTTGGCGTTTCATCTCCTAGGGTTAGGTTTTTGGACGTTTCGAATTTTAAATTGTTTCTCAACAATAAATAGGCCTTTCAGCCTCATTGTAACACAATTCAGGGGTTGGTAGCTGACACATCTCTTCTAAGGGATACGCTACCAGTGCCCTAGCTCATTTATTTCCATTATTTCTATAAGCATGTTTTAGTCAGTTGTTTTGTAACACAGTTCAGAGTCATGTAGCTACCACATCTCTTCTCAAAGATAAGCCTACCAGCACCCTCGTTGTTTATTTACATTCTGTCTGTAAACAACTTTCAGTTCTGTAACACAGTTCAAAGGCCTGTAGCCGCCACATCTCTTCTCAGAGATACACTACCAACGCCCTAGCTAGTTTATTCCAATCCTTTGATTACAATAAAATGAAACATTATTTCTGCTGCATCTTTGTATCTATGGCTATATGTGTATTCTGTTGTGTTCCTGCATAAATCCGAATCAATATAACTAATATTTAATGTGTCAAAAATTACAAAGTATATAAAACAATAACCATTTAATATAGATTTTTTTAAAATTAATAAACAATCATTTTCAAAATATATTTGATTTTATTTATTTATTTATTTGTTTCCATTTTTTTCTATAGTTAAATTGTTTCTACTTTTAGTATAACTATAAAAGAATTATGATTAATTTTTATTTATGAATATTTTATGTAGCTTATCATTTTTTTTTTATTAGATATTTTATATAGCTTATCAATTGGTAAGCTTAAATTAAAATTCATTTACTTCCACCAAAACTAAATACTAAATAATATATTCCTTTTTGTTTTAAAATATTCTTATCCTAAATCACATTTTCAGTAAAAAATAAAAAATCAAATCATGAAAATAGACTTATACACATAAAAAATATATATAACTAATATTTACATTAACATTTGTCATAAGCTCATAATTTAGAGATAAATACATGTGCTCTAGTTCCATTGTTAGAATATTTTCTAGATGGTTTGAGATAGTCGATATAGGCTAGCCATGGTTATTTGGATAGAGTAAAAACTTCGAAGAACATACGACGGAAATGTGGTAGCAATTTTCTTTAAAAAAAAAATGTACTTACTTTTTTCAATATTTATAATAAAATAAAAACATATGTTATATGTGGGCATTCAAAACTCCCATTGATTCTTATTTGCAAGGAAACCAGAAAGCAGCCAATATCCTTGTGAGTTTTGGATATCATGTATGCATCTTAAAAAAAATTCATGTTAATTGTAGATTCATAAACTATGTTAAATGTTTAACTTTTAACGTAAGGGAAACCAACTAGGCGAACATATCTTACCAGGGGATTGAGATCCAACCAGGGAAACATATCTTACCAAAATAATATAATTTCTGGTCAGTGAGGTATTTAGTACTCCAGATATGTATGTATTTTGCAAAAGAAACGAACTACGAATACTTCAATATGATTCAAAAATATTTACACTGCTAAAATTGGAAACATATGACAAAAAAAGAGAAATTGGAAATATTTGTGCACCCGATCCTTTTCTAGCCACAATCAATCACATAAATGACCAAATGGCTCATTTAAAATTTGATATGTTATTATTCTTGCTACTCTGGTTTTTACTATGCTAGATATTATCAAATTGCTCACGACCATGCTTGAACACGGGTCATTTATTTTATTCAGCCAAAGCCCCCTGCTATGGTGGTTTGGGGAAGGAGGACAGGGATGAGGAGGAGCCTTTGCCCATGGTAAAAATTCAAAATCAAAACAGATTTTACGTAAAATGGGAAATTAATGAAATTTAAATTTTAAGCTGTAGTCTAAAAAAACCCACAAAATAACCCAGAAATTTTGGTAAGATTATGAAAAATTCCAACAAAGATTTTTGAAAATCTGGGTTACAGTCTTTAAACTTCATTTTGGGTGCCCTAAGGGTTTTTGATGGTGCTGAATCCATTTTCACTATAAAAAATACAATACAAACACTCCAACTACCTAATTTTTTGAAAAAAAAAGTACTAGATTCTAGCAAAAAATTATCGTCCAAGTTATTCTATTGCATCAGTAGAAAACTTCCAAATTTTAATACATAATGTATGCATCATGCGATGATGGTTAAACAGATCAGGATAAGACATGACGTGAATGTCGATGGATGGACAACATGCATGTTAGAGGAGGTGAGTTGTCACCTCAATCAGAAAAAGGAAGGGTCGATAATATCTTTTCATGGGTATTGAAAGTGCATTGAATAACGCATAGACTGGGAAATATGGCTCACCAACGAATAACATCTGCCTCGGTACCGTTTGTTACCACGACTAAACTTAGCCAACCATCTCTAATAATATCCCAATCAACATATTGACAAGCCCCACCAAAGACTTGAGTTGTGGTTGGTTAATATCCCAATCAACACATTGATGGGACCCCACCAAAGACTTGACTTGTGATCTGTCAATATCCGAATCAACATATGCAAAGGCCTCACCAAAGACTTCACTTGTGATCTGTCAATATCCCAATCAACCAACTGAAGGGCCCCACCAAAGACTTGACGTGTGATATGTCAATATCCACGAAAGACTTGACTTGTGATAATTCGAGTCTTTACACGGCCCCATCACATCACATCACCCCCGCTCTCTCTTTCCGCTTATAAATAGTTCTGGGAACCTACGTACAAGGCACTTCACTTCTTATCTCCATAGTTTGATCATTCACCATGTTGTTTCTCTATTTCCCCATTTCCGTTTATTCCCTGCTCCCTTCCCTCTTCATTTTTTCCTTCTCCTCTCCGCATGCATATCCATTTCATGATGATCGAATTTATCTCTTGGCATTCAAGGGTGAAATAAGCAACTATCCTCATGATTCCATGGCCAACTGGATTCCCGGAGTCCCCTTCTGCAACTGGAGTGCCATAACCTGCAACTGCCATCACATGGACATGGACATAGTGGTTTATCTCACCCGTCGAAGCATGGAACTGCAGGGCACCATCTCTCCTTCCCTCGCCAAATTTTCCTTTATTCACACCCTTGATCTTGGTGAAAATGCTCTCCACAGTCATATACCATCTCAATTGGGATGCCTCTCTCATTTGAGTAATCTTTGGTTGGACCAGAATGAATTAAAAGGAAACATCCCAAATGATCTCCACAATTTCACAAATCCGGTTTCCTTGGCGCTCACCTTCAACAATCTCATTGGAAGTATCCTGATGGAGTTGGGTTCCCTCACACATCTGCAACAAATTTTCTTAGGAGGAAATATCCTCACAAGTATTATTCGTCTTTCTTTTGGAAACCTCTAAGTTTTGATTATTTTAGAGATTGCAAAAACAAGTGTCTAACGACAGCATTATGGTAAATTTCCAAGGAATGTTCCCATATTTTGGTCAAATATGTCCACTTTGACTATGTTGGACACTCCAGGAAACAAACTCAAAGGGAGTATGCCAAAAGAATTGGGCGTACTAACTAGACTCCACATTTTTAATCTATGTGAGAATGAATTATCGGGGAACATTCCTATATCTTTGTCAAATATATCCACTTTAATTGTATTATTAATTTATACAAACAAACTTACAGGGAGTATTTCACGAGAATTAGGCCAAATCACTAGTCTCTAACAACTTTCTCTCCGTGACAATGAATTATCAAGAACTATCCCACAAGAATTGGGTCGACTCACTAGTCTCCAAATCCTTCTTCTTGGTAACAATGAACTATCAGGAAACATTCCCACTTCCTTGTCAAATATGGTTAACCGGAGTGAGTTGGATTTATGGGGAAATCACCTTAGTGGAAACATACCAACTTCCATTGGAAATTGTTCAAAACTCAACACCCTTTATTTAGAAGTCAACAAGTTGAGTGGGAATGTGCCCATAGAATTGGGTAAACTTCTGCTCCTCGAAATATTATTCTTGAATGGTAATCAACTTAGTAGTGGTAGTGCTACAAGCATGCCCTTCCTTGTAGCCCTTACCAATTGTTCGCACCTAAAATAATTATATTTGTACAACAACAAACTCAGTGGTGTCTTGCCTTTTTCCATAGGAAAACTTTCCACCAATTTGTCTGTCTTGTCATTATAAAAAAATAAAAGGAAGCATCCCTCCACATATAGGCAATCTTAGTAGTCTAACCTATCTAACTTTATCTAAAAATATTTTAAATGGTAACATTCCATCCCTAATAAGCCTTAAAAAATTAGAAAGATTATATTTAGGCAACAACAAATTAGAGGGAAACATACCTAATGAATTTGAGAGTTACAACATCTCGGTCTATTTGACATCAGTACAAACATGTTGTCTGGAAAGATTCCCACTTCGCTTGCACCCCTTAAGAAGCAACTAAGATATATCCTCCTTCATCACAACCAATTATGAGGAGACATACCCGCAAGCGTAGGAAATTGTACAAATTTGGAATTGCTTGACTCGTCCCACAATAGACTCACTGGAAGCATACCAAGAGAAATTGTTGCACTTTCTAATCTAAATTTCTATTTGAATCTATCATGGAATTTATTAGAAGGCTCTTTGCCCATGGATATTGGTAAAATTTCAATGGCTCAAGCTATAGATTCTTATGCTAATCACTTGCCTGGGTCCATTCCACCTACCCTTGAAAATAATAACTGAAATGGACTCAAGATAGGTTTCATTTTTATACAAGCTTGAAACATAGGAAAAATTATTCTTGAGCGCAGTTTCATTTTAACACAAGCTTGAAATAGAGAAAATTGTGCTTGAAATAGGTTTGTTTCATTTTTACACAAGCTTGAAACAAAGGAAAAATCATGCTTGAAAGTGGTTTCATTTTTACACAATCTTGAAACGTAGAAAACCGTGCTTGAAATAAACTTGAATGCCCACTGCAAGAACACAAATAAATTTGAATTCCCCCTGTGGAGTCACCAATTTGTTATGAGGAATTCTAATCTACGGATAAACTAGTTTTCCCTAAGTGTGGTGTTTATTCACTCAAAACAACAGAAGAAAAGGTAAATGTTCTTTTCTCTAAAATAGACAGAAAGATAGAAGGGATAAAGACCTACTTGTGGTCTTTCGCTCTCGTTCCTCTTCTATTGTCATTCCTGTCACTCTTGATATAGTTGAAACCTACTTGATCAATACCTGCAATCAAAGATAGAAGACAACAAACAACATACAAATATACATTTTATCTACCTTCACCAAATTGAACCAATTAAATTTGAGAATACATACACATTTGAGAATACATTCACAAGATATAAGTGCATATATGAGAGAAAGAACACATATATTTATTGAAATAATAGGATGAGTAGATTACAACTAGTGGATCAGTTCGTCGTCAACCTGCTCCAACTTCATTCCATCCTCATCACACCAAGCATCATCTCAGCAACATAACAGTACTTCAACTCTCAGGAATTGAGAATCCAACAACATAACACTACACAAATTTCTTCCCTCCTTGCACTTAGATGAGTGCTCAATTTATAGGGAAATTGTAGGTAGTTTCTCAATACATGATATTGAATGGCTTTCTAATAATATATGATACATGTTTCTAGGTTCAATGGTGATGGATGAACACATGTATTCGAATTATGACACCTATGAGATCTTCTTGAAGGCACTGGACATGTGGAGATTACCGGAACAATGATGATTTCACTCCCAAGAGACCAACGCACCCTTAAGTGTCAGGAAGTGCTTTACAGAGCACCCTTGCATGGAGGTAAGTGATTTGAAACGCACTTACGCCCATTCAGAGGAGCGTTGATGAGTCAATGTGTAATTTTAACTATACTTCAAACATTGAAACTCTCATGAATTAAAGCCATCTATGGAATACTTCTCTAGGGCATGTAGAAAATGAATTAGGGGATGATAGACCATATTTTTATTGAATTAGGGGATGATAGACCCTGTTCATACTGGTCTTAGGGATGATTCCAAAATTGACCTATAACATCTGCCCCTGAATCATGAAGTCAAAATAATGATAATATTTGGATGAGATGCTTTACGGTGCGATGAGTAGGATCTGAAGCAGACGTTGACCTGCATTAATTTGCAATACATTACATTATGATATCTTGTACATATTGGACATGAATTTTTGAGGGAGGCATACCCATTCTCAACACATAAAATATCATAACACATACATAAATCATAAAGTCATCTATAGATATAGAAATGCCTATAGATATAGGCCCATGATAGGTATGTAAATCCATCGTACAAATGATGTGGTACAATTCCTGGAATTGCAGCCCAGATGGATGAAACTAGATCCGGGGTCTTCTATCTCATTTACTCGATAGTTCAAGTACAATTCTAACCATGCGACTATGTGATCTGAAGTCGAACATGGGAAGACAACATCTGATTACCGTCCAATGATATAAGTCGTTAACATACATGAGAGAAACCATTGTTGATGTTAATGGTTCTCAAGATAATACAGTACAATTTGCAAGGTGTGAATAGACGATTTGATGTCGAATGCCAAAAAAAATCTCTTATTCAAAGGTCTGTGATGTCAACCTGTTGCCAGAAGCGAGAAACCTGTCGTTGATGTAAGCAACCTTCAAGGCACTGGAAAGATGTTTCTAAGTCAACTTCCTGGATGATGAGCTGATGTCGACAGGAAGCGACTCGTCGCTGATACGACATGAAATAGGAGTAGTGATTTTGGAGACAAAATGTGACTTGATGAAGCAATGTTCAGGGATGGCAGTCATGAAAATCAAGGTTTATGAGCATTGCAAAAGATGAGGAATTACTAGATGACTTCTCTTGAACATATTAGCGACACTGAATGGATTGGAAGCATTGACCCAAAATTGAAGTGATGGATGGTATGATAGACCATAGTTATGATAGACCATCAAGAATATTACCCAACCCAAAGCCACAGAGATGAAGTGAAAGTGTCAAGTTCAAGAGTGACCTACTACCAAAAAGTGTTTTGTTCTTTTTCCCAAATTCCCCCCCATCATTGCTGACCAATACCTCTTTATTTTTTAACAAGATTGAGGAGGGTAACATATGCTTGATCTATAATTCGACCCTTTTGGGTGAATCCATCGCTATTTGATTATTTAACGAATCTAGCGATAGTGAAACTCAATCTTGTTATGATCGGACAAGTCCATCACTATTTGATGTTTTAACGAGTCTAACGAGAGTGAAAACTTGGTCCTTTTTTATGTTTAGAGAGTTTGAAAAAGGGACGAAAAGAAAACTCCAAGAGTCCTTTTTCATAAATTTGTCGCTTAGGCCCAAAAAAGTATAAAATGATACTTGAGAAAACCTCTTAGCCATGTTTGACTAAGGTGTTCCTTTTTGTAAATAATCTATCTCAACCCGAAAAAGGGTTAAACTTATATTAAGTAGATGTCGTTTCATTTCATTTTATGAGCTCAAAAAGACAAGTGCTCAGCAATATTTTCACATTAACGAAGTCTGAAAAGAGCTAAAAGAAGACTCCAAGGGGGTTCCTTTTTCGTGTTTAACAGAACTCAAAAAAGAGATAAAAGTATGATCTGAATTATTTTTTCATGTTTAACAAAGCTCGAAAAAAGAGGATAAAATTATGCTTTGAATTCTTTTTTCATGTTTAACAAAGCTCGAAAAAAGAGGATAAAAGTATGCTTTGAATTCCTTTATGTTTAACAAAGCTCGAAAAAAAGATAAAACTTTGCTTTGTGGTTTCGTTTTTTCGTAAGTTTTAATGAGTCCAAAAAAGTGATAAAAATGTACTCATATCACCGACTTTCAATTTATTTACAAGCAAGAAAAGACAAAAATAACTTGGAATTTTCATGTTTTTATGAGAATGAAAAGAATAACAATAGAAGCTCTGGATTTTCATGAGTTTAACTGAAATGGACTCGAGATAGGTTGATTTTTATACAAACTTGAAACATAGGAAAAATCATGCTTGAGAGTAGTTTCATTTTTACACAAGCTTGAAACAAAGGAAAAATCATGCTTGAAAGTAGTTTCATTTTTACACAAGCTTGAAACGTATAAAACCATGCTTGAAATAAATTTGAATGGCCCTTGGAAGAGCACAAATAAATTTGAATGCCCCCTGTGGAGTCACCAATTTGTTATGAGGAATTCTAATCTACGGATAAACTAGTTTTCCCTGAGTGTGGTGTTCCTTCACTCAGAACAACAAAATAAAAGGTAAATGCTCTTTTCTCTAAAATGGACAAAAAGATAGAAGGGATAAAGACCTACTTGTGATCCTTCGCTCTTGTTCCTCTTCTATTGTCGTTCCCATAACTCTTGATCTAGCTGAAACCTACTTGATCAATACCTGCAATCAAAGACAAAAGACAAAAAACGACATACATATATACATTCTATCTACCTTAACCAAATTGAACCAATTAAATTTGAGAATACATACACATTTGAGAATACATTCACAAGAAATAAGTGCATATATGAGAGAAAGAATAAATATATTTATTGAAATAATAGGAGGAGTAGATTACAACCAATTGATCAGTTTGTCGTCAACCTGCTCCAACTTCATTCCGTCCTCGTCACACCAAGCATCAATCTAGCAGCATAACAGTACTTCAACTATTAATAATTGAGAATCCAACAACATAACACTACACAAATTTCTTCCTCTCTTGCACTTAGATGAGTGCTCAATTTATAGGTAAATTGTAGGTAGTTTCTCAATAAATGATATTGAATGGCTTTATAATAATAGATGAGACATGTTTCCAAGTTCAATGGTGATGGATGAACACATGTATTCGAAGTATGACACCTATGAGCTCTTCTAGAAGGCACTGGACATGTGGATATTCCCAGAACAATGATGATTTTGCTCTGAGGAGACCAACCCACCCTTAAGTGTCAGGAAGTGTTTTGCAGAGCACCCTTGCATGGGGGTAAGTTCTTTGCAACGCACTTAGGCCCATTCAGAGGAGCATTGATGAGTCAATGGGTCATTTTAACTATACTTCAAACATTGAAACTCTCATGAATTAAAGCCATCAGTGGAATGACTTCCCTAGGGCATGTAGCAACTGAATTAGGGGATGATAGACCATGTTCATATTGGTCCTAAGGATGATGCCCAAATTTACCTATAACAACTATAGATCACTCAGGAGCTGACCAACCACCTTAGGTTATCTATCCTTGAGTTGAAACCATTTTTCTTTATCATAACTCCATAATCTTACCCTTGAAATTGCATCCATGTAGTTGGAATCCTATAACCACACTCACAAGCTTTCTTCCATGTGTTTATGACCTAATTCCTCTAATTATGAGCATGTGGTCCTGTGATATGAGCCATCTTTTCAAGATAGCCTCTGGACCACTTCTAAGAACTGCCTGTAAATTTCCATAATGTAATAAAATGTAATGGAAAAGTTAACCAATCAAAACTCAAGCAATTACTTGACCCAAAGATTCCTAATCCATAACAAACATTTCGTTAAACATATAGCAAACATGTCATGAATGCATATCTGATCATAAACCGATAGTTCTCCAACTAAAAATCACCAATAAGGATATAAACCCTCTTTGGCTAGCTGCAATAACACTTGTTAATCCATGCATTCAACAGCCAATTAATAAATTATCAAAACATGTTAAAGAGTGATCGATATATTTCATTATATAACCAACATATAACCGAACAATATCCAACATAGAAACCATGGAAAATCAACCATAATATCAACATCATAACATGTGAAAGTATTCATAAATTACAATAGGAAAATAACTCTTATTTACATATGAAAATGGCAACCAAGTCAGGGACTTACACGTACCACCCGACTATATATTGGGCTGAACCAAACCTCCCTTTAATCCAATCAACATCGTTCCATATTCCAAGCATGAATGTGGGATATCATGGAATAAGCCAAGACAAACCAACCATGGTTTCTAGAGGCCAAAACGCATCAAACCTAAACCACAGTGATTCCACCTCTATTGTCTAGAAATCACTAACAATAACCAACTTATTCCCTACCTAAGATGTGCAAGGCTCCTAGAACTAGTAACTCAACCCAAAAATTTCTATAGCTCCAGATCCGATTGTTCCACCCATGGCTCTAGGGACTAGTAACTCAACCCACCGAGGGCTCTAGAGCATTTTTTCTAACCCACAAACATCAGGAACCTGAGCACCAATCATAAAAATTAGTTGAAAAACCCACAACACCATGGCTATCAAGAAAATGGCAAGGAAAGGTTGAAACCATTATCAATCTAGGAAAATCTCCATGCTAATGAAAACACATAGCCAGAGAATCACATGCATATACCATGCAACCATAAATCAACAAGGAAATAACACATGCAACCTGTTACCTACAAAGTATTCCTGTTGTAGTGGTTGATCCAGCATTTCCCTTGTGCTCCCTTGCTTTCATTTTCTTTCTTTCTCCAAATCTAAGTGAATACTAGAGTGCTCCAAACATGCTCCAAGATTTCTCTAAGTGTGCAAGAGTATGAGAGAATGAGAGAATGAATGAGAGATGATCCCAAAACTATAAAAAAGCTAAGATAAAACTGACAAAAACTGTGAATTGTTTCTATGATGCCTTTTTATTATTGATGTCTCCTTTTTCTACATTTTCCTTCATTTTTCCTCTAATTTACCTTCCATGGAATTTTGTGTCTCTTCACCTTCCTTTTCTCATATTTTCCTTTATTTTAATAAATAAATGTCAGTGATTGTCTTTTTGCCTTTGTCAATTCCATTGACAATTTCCATAGCCATTAATTAATATCAAGTGATGCCCACTATAATGCTTTTCCCAACATTTAGCTTAAAATACGTGTCCCATGACCTTAGTCTTATTTTATTTACATGGAAAATCAACTAGGGGTTGTTACAATGGAAATGGGATATCTAATGCTCTCCACAACTCTAATGGAAATTTAACCACACTCTCCACAACTTGATTTTAATTTCTCATACATTTGTACGAGATCAAATAAAAGACATTGCACTTTTTCCAATTGTAACATAGTAACTGAAAACATGCCACATTTCCATTTTTTTACATGCAACTTCTCAAATTACTTGCATGCAACTTTTCAAATTATTTGCATGAAACTCTACAAATTCTTTATATGCAAATGGGCATATATCAACTACAACAGTATTATCACACAACGATACTCAGCCCATCCACAAAATAACATTTTCTTCAAACAATTACAATATTATTACATTTTCTTTAAACAACCACTATACCATTACATTTACAATTAAGCATTTCTTCAAACACTTTACATGAAAACTAATATAACAAATTGTTTGCATACAAATAAGCATATATTAGCTACAACAATACTATTACACAACAATACTATCCCTAACCACAAAGAACATACTCATTGGGGCAGTTTATCAAATAATTTGTATGCAAAGAATCATTGAACCATTTAAGCATTTCATCAAACACTTTGCATGCAAACTAATATGGCAAATGATTTAATGCACATCTCCTAAACTATAGTAGTACATGTTATGGAAACTGAACCACATGATCGATGGGAGTTTTCCTCACTATGGTTCAAGTTTCAACTTCTGAAACCTCATATATAAAAAATTATAATAAAAATAACAACACAATCCTATTTGTTGCACAATTCTAGGAGCATTCAGGAAGCTCAACTTTCATTGGTCATATCTCCTAAAATATAACGATCCAATACTTGAAATATTTGCCACATTATCATCAAGATGTCCCCTCAATGTGGACAATTTTTCAACCTTGAGACCACCAAGAAGAAAATTTATAACAAAAACTCCAACATATCCTGTTTGAGGCCTAATTTTAGGAGCATTCAAGAGGCTTGACTTCCTTTGCTCATACCTCCTAAAATATTGCAACCCAATATTTGAATTTTTTACCACATGATTAGTGGGATTTCCCATTAATGTGAATATTTTTTCAACTTCTGGAACCTAACAGACGATAATGTAAGGAAGAAATTACATCATCACCTTTTTAAAGATTCATTTAGGGAGGTCAACTTCCTCAGATAATTATTCCTAAAATATTGTGAACCAATATCTGAAATTTTAGACACATTATCAGTGGGATTTACCCTCAAAGTGAAATTTTTGTTAGATATTGAAACTCCACATAAGAAAATATATAACAAAAATGAAATTGATTGTAATCATTGATCCCTGCATGTCCACATGCACATATTAACTTGCAAAATCTTGTATTTTAAATAATTACTAGAAAGATTCAACAAACAATAAACACTTTCACCCAACAAGCAATCATTCTCAAAACAACCCAAAGATCTAAATTTTTAATCTCCAAAGGTTTATTGTAGAACCTTTTCTCTTCATTTCATCTATAATAGATTCCATCCAGTCCAAGTGTTTGAACCTTGAAGCTCTTATACCACTCTGTAACACCCCACCCCACATTTACCCACTTTAAGATACTTACTAGGGTAAACATGAGCTGAGAGTTACTATGCATGACCCTACTTCCAAGATGAAGTTACAAAAATGGGGTCTAACTTTCCCAACACTTGTTCATTTTTACAAACTTTTTGTGACCATGGTACTTATAAGTCATTGATGCATAGTTTGTTCAATTTTTTCATAATTTCATCAAATATTCATCAAGAAGGCTTACTGACCTCTCATACTAGCTGCATCAAACACATATTAGTTCATGCATTCATATGAATTAACCAAAAGGTTGTCAAACTATGGAATAAACCCATAATACGAGCACATCATACAATCAGAATTATACCATGCATGTAACCAACATTTAACCAGAATGAAGCCATGACAAACAAGTCATAAAATTGACACAATAACCAATACCTATGCTCATTGGTCTCAATAATAAATAACACATAATAACATATGCAAATTCCAACCAAGTTAGGGACTTCCATGTATCACCCGACCACAGATTGGGCTGAACCAAATATTTCTTTTAGCCAATCACCCCTGTGCCATATTCAAAGCATGAATGTGGGATCACATGGGATAAATTAAAATGAAACCAAACAAGGAATACAAAGTCTAAACCACCTCTACCCTCAACCGTAGTGATTTCACCTTAACCGATCCAAAAATCATTAACACCAAACAAGCTTGGAGCCTCTAACTTTCTTCACCATACGTAGAGGAATTTTCCTATGTCCACCCACCTATCAAGAGTTCCAGGAGAAAACCATCTCCACCCTCAACCCTTGGAAATTTCTTGATACCACCTCAACCAGGATCCAAATTATGCCAACCATCCAAAGCTTAACCAAAACAAGGAACCCACAACATCATGGCTCTCCAGGAAATGACAAAGTCAAGGCTGAAACCACTATCAATCCATGAAAATCACGTGCCAATGACAAGAAAAATAACCAAATAACCAACTACATGTACCATGCATTCAAATCCCATCAAGGAAATCACACTTGCATCCTGTTACCTACAAAATACTCTTGTTTTAGATGCATTGCCAACTTTCTCCTTGTGTTCTCCCTTGATTTCCTTTGCTTGCCAATTAATTTCTTGCTTGCTTGTGACCAAGTGATCTCTCTCCTCTTGGACTTTCATTTCTTCCTTAGCAAAACTAAAGTTGTGCAAAGATGAAACCTTATCAAAAGATGTAAATTGTTTCTCAAATTCCTTTTTATCATTGATGTGTAGTGTCTCTTCCTTTCCCTTTCCTCTTTTCTTTAATTTTCCTTTATTTTCCCTACAATTTACCATGCATGCATATTCTTGTCTCTTCATATTCCTTTTCTTCTATGTTCCTTTATTCTTAATTTAATTGCCATTTATTTCCCTTTTCTTTTTTCCAATGGAAATGACAATTTCCATAACCATTAATTAACCACAAGTGATGCCCACTTAATGTTTGTCCCTTCATTCAACTTGGAATATGTGTCCCATGACCTTGGTTTGATTTTTTCCTTTTATGATGTCCATTTATTACATGGAAACTTAACCCCATGTTGTGATCTGAAAATGACCTGAGTTACTTAGCTCTATTAAAGAGATTAACTGTAGGGGAATTTACTAGATATGTCACTCTTGAAGAAAGGATGAGATCCAGAGGCTACCTAGCCCGTTACATACTCTGTCTATAAAAATTTATAGAGATTAACACTCAGGTTCTTAAAATGCAGAATTTACCAAGATCTTTCTTAGTTCTTGTACAAAATGTGATTGCAGTATTACTGAACAGTTATTATATGCATTAACTGTTTGTATGTTTAGATTTAATAAATTCACATCAATCACATAGGAAATACCATAAGACAAGAAGTTTGTGACGGAGTTCATCCCTTCTGGACTACGTCTCCGAGTCCGCCTCAGAATTGTGCATCTACTGTATTCTTCCAGCCAAGAGAAATAAGCTACAATGAATCATCAGTTGCACTACTGATGTTGCAGAGATGGACCATCCCTTGAATAGGCTAACTGATACAACTCTTTTCTTTCAACACTTAAGAAAATACATGGATGATTCGCACATTAACAAAACTAAGGAACTGAAGCTTGGACCTTTGACTGCATGGTGGCTGAAAGAGTTTTAGAAAGTCGAAGTTGATCTCGTCAATCATCAACGTACTTCAATACTGAATTTATGCAAGTAGGATGGCCTTTGCTCCTTCAATAAACCTGCATTGAGAAACTCTCCACCAATTATATCTTTTGTCTTATTAAGAGTGCCTACTTCTTCTTGAAGTAGGGAAAACTCTCCTCAACACTCCTCTCATGAGGTCTCTCCTCTCTAAGATCTCCCTCTCAACACTCTCCTTAAAGTGACATCTTCGAGTCTTTTCATAACAAAGACAAACTTTAAAGATTTAGGCTTCCTTTGATTCATCCGAATCCTTAAGGCTCATGTCTTCCTTAGTGTCACTTAGATTATAAGGGATTTGTTTTTAATAATTGGATAACATGCATATCCATTTGCATACCAATTTAGGCTTCATGATAAACTTTTTCATGATTTAATGGCTGGATCTTGAGTGCTTCGAAGCCACATATGAAATAAGTTGAGCAATCATTTATGAGAAGTGGTTGAATCCCTATCATCACATTCCTAGGGATTAACATTTCCAACTTTAGCACTGACTTAAATCAGAAAACCCATATTTGGACTTTATAATAAAGTCTTAGCCACAACGTTATCTAACCAGGCGCGCTTGTATAGCCGTCGCATGTGAACAGCTCTCTTTGGCTACTGTTGCGGTCGGATCCTAGTGGTTAGGGTCTTGAGCCCGGTAGTCACAGCCTACGTCATGTGAACAGAGATCCTTTCCGGCGGTTATAGTTTTATCCGCGGTCTTGACTCCGGCGGTTCGATTTAACAACTATCGGTTCTGCATTGCTTGTCACATGTCACGGTCTCTGTAGTTTACAATTCTCCACCGATTACACCTGGCAACCACGGTTTACAAGCCTATCACATGGTTTTTTCTCACAGCTCTGACGCGGTTAACACTTTAACACTGTGGGAGTTTTATAAAGTTTTAATATAATGTTTATGCCTGACATACGAACCCTGTTTACAAAGGTTTATGGCGATGTTTAAAAACTCGAACCTTTGATAAGGTTTTACATCATCGTTCGAACTTTAATATAAAACCTTTTGCACCTAAGGGTTTTACAATATTACATCAACCCTTTTAATACTTTGATTTTATATCGTGGGTTTCCTACCCATCATCCGAACCTTAAAAGGTTTATGGTTTAAATATTGCGCTAGGAGGTTTTAAGTCCATAAGTTTATGAAACTTAGGAATAGGACTTTAAGACCATAGACTTTGTGCTAGGACTTTGATTGAAATTTAGTCCTAGGAATAGATTTAGGCCTTTACAACAAATTAAATGTGTTTTCATTTGACACTTAGCGCTAGTCCTTAGGACTTAAACCTAGGACTTAGGATTTAAACTTAAACTTAGTCCTTTTTACCTTAGGATCTTTTTTATCCATTAATGTTTACAAAAGTGGACTATAAACATTTTCCACCTTTACAATTAAGACTTAGGACAAGTTTTATTACATAAGTCTTTTAACAAACTTTGTTGTTTCTGTCGCAGGTCAACTCGAAGATGTCTTGATTGGCGCTTTTGAAACATATTTGCTGGAGTAGAATCTGAAGTCGATGTCGATCGATGTCAAACATTTGAACTCACAAATTGATGACCATCTTGATCAATACCTGAATTATTACATAATCGATAATTACCAAATTCCAAATAACCATCTTGGTCGTTTGAGTAATTTCGATACAATTTTAATAATTCTAAAATTGGATCACACCTCCCAACTTAAGAACTTTTGATTCTCCAAAAGTTTTATTACAATACTTTGGAAAACAAATTCAATTCTAGAACCTAGTTACAACTTTACTAGATCTAGATATTACAAAATCATTTAAGCATAAGGCATGAAGTCTGCCCAATTCCATTCAACACTTGTTTGTTCTCCAGCAGGTGACTTGGATTCTTCCTGGGCTGCTGGTTTCGATACTATTTTTCTTGGAAGCATTGGACAATTTTCTTGAACATGCACTGACAGTTCGCAGTTTTGACAAGTTGACAGCTGGCGAGTGTTCTTGCCCATCTTGTACCTGCAAAGAACTAGCTGCTCTGATACCACTTGATCTGAAAATGACCTGAGTTACTTAGCTCTATTACAAAGATTGACTGTAGGGGCATTTACTGGATATGTCACCCTTAAATAAAGGATGAGATCCAGAGGCTACCTGGCCCGTTACAGACTCTGTCTATAGAACTTTATAGAGATTAACACTCAGGTTCTTAAAATGTAGAATTTACCAAGATCTTTCCTAGTTCTTGTACAAAATGTGATTGGCAGTATTACTGAACAACTATTATATGCATTAACTGTTTAGGCATGAAATAATCTATGTATGTTTAGATTTAATAAATTCACATCAATCACATAAGCAATACCATAAGACAAGAAGTTTGTGATGGAGTTCGTCCCTCCTAGACTACGTCTCTGAGTCCGCCTCAGAATTGTGCGTTCGTTGTATTCTTCAAGCCAAGAGAAATATTCTACAATGAATCATCAGTTGCACTATTGATGTTGCAGATATGGACCATCCCTTGAATAGGCTAACTGATACAACTCTTTTCTTTCAACACTTAAGAAAAGACATGGATGATTCGCACATTAACAAAACTAAGGAAATGAAGCTTGGACCTTTGACTGCATGGTGGCTGAAAGAGTTTTAGAAAGTCGAAGTTGATCTCATCAATCATCAACGTACTTCGATACTGACTTTATGCAAGTAGGATGGCCTTTGCTCCTTCAATAAACCTGCAATGAGAAACTCTCCACCAATTATATCTTTTGTCTTCTTAAGAGTGGCTACTTCTTCTTGAAGTAGGGAAAACTCTCCTCAACACTCCTCTCATGAGGTCTCTCCTCTCTTGAGATCTCCCTCTCAACACTCTCCTTAAAGTGACATCTTCGAGTCTTTTTATAACAAAGACAAAATTTAAAGATTTAGGCTTCCTTTGATTCATCCGAATCCTAAAGGTTCATGCCTTCCTTAGTGTCACTTAGATTATAAGGGATTTGTTTTTAATAATTGGATAACATGCATATCCATTTGCATACCAATTTAGGCTTCATGTTAAACTTTTTCATGATTTAATGGCTGGATCTTGAGTGCTTCGAAGCCACATTTGAAATAAGTTGAGAAATCATTTATGAGAAGTGGTCGAATCCCTATCATCACATTCCTAGGGATTAGCATTTCCAACTTTAGCACTGATTTAAATCAGAAAACCCATATTTGGACTTTATAATAAAGTCTTAGCCACAGAGTTATCTAACCGGGCGTGCTCGTATAGCCGCGGCATGTGAACAACTCTCTTTGGCTACTGTTGCAGTCGGATCCAGGCGGTTAAGGTCTTGAGCCCGGCGGTCATGGCCCATGCCATGTGAACATATATCCTTTCCGATGGTTACGGTTTTATCCACGGTCTTGACTCCGTCGGTTCATCTTAACAACTGACGGTTCTGCATTGCTTGTCACATGTCACGGTCTCTGCAGTTTACAATTCTCCGCTGATTACACCTGGCAGCCACGGTTTAAAAGCCTATCACATGGCTTTTTCTCACAGCTCCAACGCGGTTAACACTTTAACACTGTGGGAGTTTTATAAAGTTTTAATATAATGCTTATGCCCGAAATCCAAACCCTGTTTACAAAGGTTTATGGCAATGTTTAAAAAACCAAACCTTTGATAAGGTTTTACATCATCGTTCGAACTTTAATATAAAACCTTTTGCGCCTAAGGGTTTTACAACATTACATCGACCCTTTTAATACTTTGACTTTATATCATGGGTTTCCTACCCATCATCCGAACCTTAAAAGGTTTATGGTTTAAATATTGCGCTAGGAGGTTTTAAGTCCATAAGTTTATGAAACTTAGGAATAGGACTTTAAGGCCATAGACTTTGTTCTAGGACTTTGATTGACATTTAGTCCTAGGAATAGATTTAGGCCTTTACAACAAATTAAATGTGTTTTCATTTGACACTTAGCGCTAGTCCTTAGGACTTAGGATTTAAACTTAAACTTAGTCCTTTTTACCTTGGGATCTTTTTTATCCATTAAGGTTTACAAAAGCGGACTATAAACATTTTCGACCTTTACAATTAAGACTTAGGACAAGTTTTATTACATAATTCTTTTAACAAACTTTGTTGTTTTTGTCGTAGGTCAACTTGAAGATGTCTTGATTGGCACTTTTGAAACATATTTAGTGGAGTAGAATCTGAAGTCGACGTCGATCGATGTCGAACATTTGAACTCACAAATTGATGACCATCTTGATCAATACCTGAATTATTACATAATCGATAATTACCAAATTCCAAATAACCATCTTGGTCGTTTGAGTAATTTCGATACAATTTTAATAATTCTAAAATTGGATCATGTTGTTACAATCAACCACTTCTACATCAACATTATCACTCCCCTCTAAATCTAAAGAGTGACTTTCAAATTATAATGGTTTAGTATCGTCCATTTTGGATGAAACTCTTCATCTAATGGATGCTAGTTCTTCTTCTTCAGGTGAGAGATCATGTTGTCTACATGACTAGAAAAATTTTTGGTTAACAATGGTGGAAAATTTTGTTTTAACCACTAAACCATTATCCTACGACCAACTAGACATAAAAAGCATAGCATACCCCTAGCAAACCTAGGTTATCAATAGGAAAACCAATGGATAAAAGGGGCCTTCCAAAACCAATCCTCGGGGGAGCTTAAGTCTCTAATACTTGGCTAGTGAAGGTGTGAGAAGAAATTTTGGTGACCAACATGTAATAGTCCTTACTAGTGCAAGTATCATAGATGGGCACCCTCCACATGAGATGAAACACTGATTTGACATTTTCCTCGGGTATCACATGTACTTCCCACTTGTAGTCACCCATTTTATGCCCTTTTAAAGGCCAATATGAATATCATTTTGCAATCAATGACTCAATAGAAAGGTCATGGGTTGGGACCAAATGTATGGGTAGGGAAAAAAAGATCAAAGTATCAAGAAGTGAAGTTATTTTCCATAGAGGACCATGCACATTAAGAAATTATCATACACATAGTAGTTCAACAAACACTTAAACGAGTGGATAGGAAATATCACACTAATTCCTCTCATGTGACCTCATGCTTGACACTTATGTTAGAGGTACTTTTTCAACAATCATTCTTTTCTACTAATGGATTTTGAATCTCTCTTTAGTGTTTTCTTGTTTTAGTTTTATGGCCTTAAAGAATTTACACTCCAAACTTACACAAAGACCCTAAGTCCTATTATAAGTTGGTTTGCTATAAAGAAAAATGTTTATTTTTGTTTTAAAATTAAGCACTTTTCATTTAATGAATGTTCATTACTCAAGGGTACAAAATGGACCATGTAAATTTATGCCTCTTTTTCAAAACCAAAGGAAGAATGCAAAATGCAAATGCAAGTTTTATTTCAATGAAATTACTTAATGGAAAGAAAAGAGATCTTTTCCTTTTTCAATAATTCAACAAAATTCTCATCAAACTTCACTTTCCAAATGATATACCAACATATAGAAAGATAATTCAAATCTTCAAGACACTAAAAGACACTCCAACGTTTTTCATAGACATTCAAAATCTCTACCCAAGATGACTATGAAATGGAATAATTTCTTTTCATTTCAATAAAATGAATAATGAATCTAAAAATGAAGATGAAAATCACAATCAATAATAGAAATAATGGGTTATGAGATATTGGCTATGGTCACTACTTGCACACCAATATTTTACAAGCCAAGAAACACTTCAAAACCTTTTGTAACAGGTATGCATATTTGCAAGATATTTTTAAAGTTTTCATATGTAAACACAAATGAAAGACACTAGATCTACTCCACTAACACACAACGACTAGAATGCACAAGAATACAATCCAAATTTTTTCTCACCAAATTAGGTTCATGCAATCCAAGGAACAACAAATGGCTTAAGAGGCTTAAAAAATCAAATGAAAAATAGATAAGTTAAAACTTAGCTATCCAAGTATTGTAGGACTAGCAAAAATTCAATTGCAACCTCCCTAAGTTAATGGAAAACCAAATTTGAGGGTTTCATGAACCAATTTTGCAAAAAATATAAAGATATGATGCAGTAATGGGCTGTCAATGAGTAGCAAGTGACAATTGCACCATGCTAGTTTGAAAAATGCAACTAACTGGTAACATCTATTAGTGAAATAGATGTGATCATGTAGGGATTTTAAGAGACTTAAAATACTTAGACATAGATATGATAGATCTAGGAGTGTCAAACACCTAGAGAAGAAAATCAAGCAATCCTAAGTTCCCATGACACTAAAAATAGAAAGATAAATAATGGATCTTATGAAACTAGTGAAGGAAACTAAGTTACCCCCAATGTCGCTACTAGTTTTTTTGATAGAGAAATCCTCACGCAAAAAATATGTTGGAAATATTGTCATTGATGGCAAAGGAGCAGCACCAAGACAAGGGAGTAGATCAGATTCAGATGGAATTGTTGCAGAGATGTCACACAGGGTTTAATGTATCAGTGGGTTGCGGCTGCCCATTAGGGGTTTTTACTGTAATGGAAAACGATGGATAAGAACCACATAAATTGAATATAGAGGTTAAACCATGTGTGGAATGAAAGTTAGAGAGGGTTTTAAGACTGGTTGATATCGTGAAAGCAGAACAATGGAGTAAAGGAGAAGTCATAGTGCAGTGAAATGAATCAATGGTTTGTTTGAACAAGTATACGGAGGAGGTGTAACGAAAGAAATTAGATGTGGAATTAGGAGTCAACGGCACAGCGGAACCATGAGTAGCATCACAGTGAACAGTGAAGGCAGTTTTGGAAAACAACAGATGGTTTTTGCGCAGCCTTCGAGTGGTAAGTGGTTTTATTGAAATTGAACGCGATCAAATAAGACTATGACATGTCACGGGCGTGAAATCATGTGACTTTTGAGCGATAATTCGCCAGGTTTAATTGAACGCGATAGCCATTCGATCATCAATAATTAAGATCTGACGATGTTCACATCAGAAGTTGTGTAGAGGTTAACAAAAGGTATGGGACCAGTGTCACAGAGTTGAACAACACATCTTATGAGCGCGGTTAAACATTGATCTGGGATCAACAGTATCGCGGGCACACAAATAGACTGATAGTTAACCCTAGGGGGTGCCTCCGTAGTTGACCCGCCCATCGAGCATTGACCGCAGATCGACGGCTGTCATTCATTGCGGTAGCACAAGCCCGATGATATTCCATACCGAGGAGTGCCTCCGCAGTACTGTGAATCTAATTTAATAACTCGAGCGCCTTTTGAGGTCCGGTGCCATACATATTGTGGGGCCAATATATTTTGTTGACATGCTTTGTTTTAAAGCAAAAATTATATAAAGAGTGGAAAGATAAATGGTGTGGGACCAGAGTCACAGAGCGGGACAGCGTAAACAAATGGATGAGATTAATGGAGATGCGATGCGATACAATTGCATATCGCAATCGAGGAAGGAAAAAATCGCACAAACACAGTGGTCACAGAAAATGCGAAGTGCGATGTGATGATGTGGGGATGACGTGGCAAGTGACGTGGCAGTTGACGTGGACCTGACCCCACAAATCGAAAATAAATCAAGATGACGTGGCACGATGACATGGCAGTGACATGGCAAGGTGACGTGGCACGATGACATGGAGATGACGTGGACCTAGCCCGCATATCGCAAATCGCAAGATCGGAGGCGTGAAGATCATAAGAGCAAAGTTGCGATGCGATGGATAGAAGTGATGCGATTTGCCGATGTGAAGGGACATGTGGTGGCACAACGCTTTATCGCACATCGGCAATGTGAAGATCATCACATATTGCGAAATGGCAATGCTATGCGGGGCGAAGATGCGATGCGATGCGAATCGGCGATGCGAAGTTCATCGCATATCGCAGATCACAAAGCTCAGAAGAGATAGCACTCAGATATGCCGAAGTGCGATAAAGGGGCCGGATGCGATGCAGCTCAGAGCTATTATTTAAAATATTTGAAGTCAGGGAGTATGGACTTTCCCTTTGTAAAATCGCATCAAAAAGAAAAGGAGCCACATAGCAAAGAACGTTTGAAACGCCGAAGTGCGATAAAGCGATAATACAGCTTGGTGGGACCCTTCGCACATCACATATTGGGAGATCAGAGGGAAAAAGGCACATGGGATATCTGAATCGCCGAAGTGCGATAAAGAGAGTGGGTGCAATAAAGAACAAAGCCGAAGCCTAAAGCATTTCAAGTCCAGTAGGTATGTGGATTTTCTTTTGTAAATCGTTTCGGAGATCAAAGGAGGATAATAACGTAAAATAAAAGGAGAAGGTTGAACATGACAAGGAAAGGCTCGCACAGTTAAAAGGACCCGTTCCCATACAGAATAGTTAGATATATAACAACAGGCAGAGAAGACAAAATAATCAGAAAACTAAGAGCTGAAAGGGTTGAATTGAAATGTTAGATTGTAACTGTAAATGTATTATTGAATTTCTATTGTTTGTGATGTAAAGGAAAGTCTCCATAGGCAAAGAAAAACTCCAATTTGATATTGTAATAATTGTATATATTGTTGTAACATCCTGAATATGCTGAGGGAGAAAATAAGAAAGTGGAAGGAAAAGAGTCATACCTGTTCATTTCGAATTCCCTGTGGAATGCAAATAGTTATGAGATGTCCTCTATAAATAATGTTACGAACATATGAATAAGGTTGAGAGAATGAAGAAATGAGTGAGACAGTGTAAGAAGAAGAAGGAGCATAGAGAGGAGTTGTGAAGATCCAGAGATAATATAAGGCAGATATGAAGGGTAGAGGACAACAGTGAAGATGGAATTTAATAGAGCTGATATCCAGGTAAATCAACATGTGTTTTCATAGTAGTGTGAGGAAGTTGGTGCTTCCATATCAAGTTTTAGCTTGATATATGTCCAGTTGTAGCTGGCTGAGGTAGGTGCCTCCTGTAGGTTTTCGCCTGCAGAAAATAGATGGGAGTTGAAGCTTCCTTGCAAGTTGTAGCTTGCAGAATTGAGGTAGTAGCCTCCTGTAGGTTGAAGCCTACAGAAAATTAGTGGTGAGAGGGAGTTGGAGCTTGCCTTTGCATCACAACAATAATAAGATGTGGTTTTCTCCCTTATGGGTTTCCACTTATATCTGTTGTCTATATGCATAATGATTATGTGTTGAAATTATGTATTTAATCTGCTTAATACCTGCTGCTCACTTATTAAGATTGGTGTTCCATTGTATATTAAGTTGATCATGAAATGAAGATGTAAATAAGTGTAAAAGAAATTTTTACAAGACCATGACTGCATTAACTGATTCACCCCTCCCCCCCTCTCAGTTTAGCCAAGGGTTCAATAATTGGTATCAGAGCCGGTTCCTTCTATATCAATTTAACAACTGGAAGGAGATCCTAGGTCCCCAAGATGGCCAGTCTAGAAGGATGATCAACAAATAAAGCCCCTTTGTTCACTAATACAAATTATGCCTTCTGGAAAATTAGAATGAGGACGTACATAATGTCTCTAGGAATAGAAGTTTGGGCGGTTGTGGAATTGGAATATGCCCCAAAGGAGACTGACTCAGAGAAAGATGCCAAACTAGATTTTGTAGCTAATGCAAAAGCCATGAATGCTCTCTTAAGTGGTTTGTGTGAGGTAGAATTTATCAAAGTAATGCACAACAACACTGCCAAAGAAATATGGGATACATTAGAAAGTATCCATGAGGGAGATAAAAAGGTGAAGGCTGCCAAGCTGCAAGTCTATAGAGCTCAATTTGAAAATATGAAAATGAATGAAGAAGAAGATATTGCCAGCTTATTCTTAAGGGTTGCAGAAATTGTGAATAACATGAAAGCTGTAGGAGAAACCATTAGAGAATGTGTACTTGTTCAAAAGATATTGAGATCTTTACCATCCAGGTTTAACCCCGAGGTTTCTGCCATAGAAGAAACAATTGATTGGGAAACATTGACCATGAACCAATTACTTGGAAACTTAACAGCCTATGACATGAGACTTCCACAGAGGAAGTCAAATGTGAGGGAGAAAGTCTTTAAGACAGAGAAGAGCAAAGAAGAAAAAGAAGATACGTGCTCCTGCTCTGATGAAGAAGAGGCCAAATTTGTCAGAAGATTGGATAGAGGCTCAGGCAAGTATAAAGGTAAACTTCCATTTAAATGCTTTAACTGTGGAAGAGTTGGGCACTATGCATCTAAGTGTCCTCTTAAGAAAACAAAGAATCAGACTCAAGAGACAGAGAAAACCAAAACAAATAACTGGCATAAAGGGAAGAGATTCAATAGAAGATCATTTTATGCTCAGCAAGATAGCAGTGCATCTGAAAACTCAAATGAATCCTCAAATGAAGAAGGAACCTCTGAATTTGTGTTGATGGCCAAGGAAGATTTTGAAGGATTCCTTCTAGAAGACGAGGAAGGAGGTGAGGTAGATCTTGAGGGGGAGCTAAGAAGTGCCCTGGAGGAAATAGACAAAATTAAACTCAAGTGCAGAAAATAGAAAGACATTCTCCTCAAATGTGTAAAAGAGGTACCAAATTCAGAAGACCTCATTCAATTGAAAGTAGAACTTGAAGAAGCTAAGAAGGTGGAAGACATTCTGCAAAGGAAAATTAAAGATAAACATCAGGAGCAAGAGAAATTGGAAGAAGAAGTGGTATGGCTGAGAAAGAAACTAGAAAACACCCAAAGGGAATTGTCAATAAACACTCCTCGAATGACAAGCACTGAACAGTTGGACATGATTCTAAACGCTCAAAGGTCTCCTCTCATAAAGGCTGGGATAAGATATGAAGGAGAAACCAGCAAGTCCAAGGTAGAAGATAACAAGAACATCATTTTTGTAAAAGCTATAAAGGATAATGAAGCAGCTCAAAAAGGAACTACAGAAGCAGAAGCTAGCAAGAACTTGATGTGTGATGAAACAAGCAGCAACTTCAAGAGACAAAGAACGAAATGAAGAAGTAGTCAGCTGAAAAAGGCTCTTACAATCCTAAATATGAATTGAATAAATTCGGAAGCTGTCAAAAGAGATTCTTTCCTCCTATGAGAAATATCACTTGTTTTGTCTGCCACAAGCTGGGACATATTGCTGCATACTGTCAGACAAAGATAATCGATTTCAACCAGCAAAAGATGCAGAAATTGAAAAGACTACCTCAAGCAAACAAATGGAGAAGACAACCCTTTACCAGGTACACTAATCATTTCCATGGGTATTGTTTTTGTTGTAAGGGATTTGAGCATAAAGCCATGGAGTGCAGAACATATGGACAAAGACTGATGTTCAAAACCCCAAGAATATTTATGAACAATGGAGAGTTCACTCGTACACATAATCCATTTAAAAATATAATCAAATGCACTGTATGCCATAAAATCGGACACATGTCTTCCAAAAGTCCTCTCAAAGAATGTGGTCCATCTTCTCAGAAAAGGTGCCATACAAATAGTTACCTGCAGTGGAAAAAGAAGTTGAATAAGTGTGACCTGGCTCTAATAGCCCAAGATCAGAAAAGCCAATGGTATTTGGACAGTGGGTGCTCAAAGCATATGACTGGAGATAGAAGCAAGTTTGTAACCTTTGATGAAAAGAAATCTAGAAATGTAACATTCGGCAAGGATAAAGCAAGGAAAATCAAGGGAAAGAGCTCAGTTAGTCTGAATAATGGAAGAGGAAAGGCTCAAGATGTACTATTTGTGGATGGGCTGAAAGCCAATCTGCTAAGCGTCATTCAAATGTGTGATAAAGGCTGTGAGGTCCTTTTTAGAGCCCAAGATTGTGAGGTAAGATCAAGCACCACAAGAAAGACCTTGATCAAAGGTGTTAGAACAAAAAGTAATGTCTATATAGTGGAAGAAGAGAATGAAGCATGCCACATAAGCAAACTTTATGAATCATGGTTATGGCATAGAAGACTGGGACACCTAAACTTTGACCACATCATCAGTCTGAGCAAGAAGAATGCAGTCAAAGATATGCCAACAATAAAGAAGCCTTCAAATACCATATGTAAATCTTGCCAATTGGGCAAGCAGACCCACATATCTTTCAAGACCAAAGAGATACTTTCTAGAAGTCAGCCTCTTCAACTTGTACACATGGACCTGTGTGGACCTTCAAGAAATAAAGCACCAAGTGGAGAATCTTATTTCATGCTGATAATAGATGATTTTTCCAGAATGACGTGGATATAATTTCTCAAATATAACTTTGAAGCACTTGAGAAATTCAAGATATTCAAGGCATTGGCAGAAAATCAAACAGGATGCAAGCTAAAGTGCATCAAATCAGACAGAGGAGGTGAATTCACAGACTATGATTTTGCAGACCTATGCAATGAGCATGGGATAAAACAACGGTTTACAATTTCAGGTACACCTCAACAGAATGGAGTGGTATAAAGACAAAACAGGTCAGTACAACAGATTGCAAGAGCCATGATGCAAGAAAGTAACATTCCCCAAACCTATTGGGCAGAAGCAGTACACACAGTTGTTCATATTCTCAACAAAGCTCACCTAAGACCAAATTGTGATAAGACTCCTTACGAATTATGGCATGGTAAACCAACATCAATCAAGCACTTTAGAATATTTGGAAGCAAGTGCTTCATAAAAAATAATGATGAAAATCTAGGGAAGTTTGATGCAAGAGCCGATGAAGGAATAGTTTTAGGATATGCATCCAAGAGTAAGGGTTACAGGTGCTACAACAAAAGACTGCACAAAATTGTGGAAAGCACTGCTGTAAGATTTGATGAAGATCTACCAAACAGAACAAGAAGCACAAGATGCAGCAATCCTCCAGATGATCATGAATATGAGAACCAAGATAATGATGAATTGAGAAAAACAACAGAAGATACTGAATTAAACTCAAAAGGTCCCTCAAGACATACTCAAAAGAACCATCCAAAAGATCAAATCATTGGGGACAAGAGTGTAGGAGTCTAGACAAGAAGACAACTTGCTGAACAGATAGAAGAAGTATACCTAGCCATGCTATCTCAAATAGAGCCAAAGAAGTTCGAAGAATCTAGCAAAGAAAAAAATTGGGTAAATGCTATGAATGAAGAACTTGACCAAATTGAGAAGAAAAATACCTGGGAATTAATTCCAAGACCCACTGGGACAAATGTCATTGGCACAAAATGGATATTCAAGAATAAGATGAATGAACAAGGGCACGTAATCAGAAATAAAGCCAGACTTGTATGCAAAGGATATTCACAAATTGAAGGTCTTGATTATGATGAAACCTTTGCCCCTGTAGCCAGAATGGAAGCAATCAGAATGTTTTTGGCCTTTGCATGCTATCATGATTTCAAGGTATATCAAATGGATGTGAAGTTTGCCTTCTTGAATGGAGATCTAGAGGAAGAAGTCTACATGGAACAACCTGAAGGATTCTCATTAACAGATAAACATGACTATGTGTGCAGATTAAAGAAAGCCTTATATGGTCTGAAACAAGCTCCTCATGCATGGTATTCAAGGCTGGACAAATACTTGCTAAAAAAAGGGTTCAAGAAAGGAGGAGTAGACAAAAATTTGTACATAAAGGCTAATGATAATGAACTCCTTATTGTAGTAGTGTATGTAGATGACATCATGTTTGGTAGCAACAAAGATGAGTTAGAAAAAGGATTTGCTGAAGAAATGAAATCAGAATCCGAGATGTCTATGATTGGAGAGCTCACCTTCTATTTAGGACTTTAAATTCAACAAAAGAACACATGAATATTAATTTCACAAGAAAAATACTTAAAAGAAATGTTGAAAAGGTTTCAAATGGAAGACTGCAAACTTGTGTCAACTCCCATGATCACTGGATGCAAACTATGTGCTAATGATGGATCAACAGATGTAGATCAAAAACTTTACAGATCCATGATAGGAAGTCTTCTATACCTAACAGCTTCTAGACTAGACATTATGTTAGCAGTAGGACTTGTGGCAAGATATCAAGCAGCACCAAAACAAAACCATTTACTTGCAATCAAGAGAATATTTAGATATCTACAAGGAACTTCACATTATGGTCTATGGTATCCAAAAGGAAAAAGCTTCACATTGACAGCATACATAGATGCAGAGTGGGCCAGCTGTGTGGATGACAGGAAAAGCACAAGTGGAGGGGCATTCTATTTGGGAAAAATTCTGGTGGCATGGCTAAGCAAGAAGCAAACTTCTATCTCTCTATCTACAGCAGAAGCAGAATACATAGTAGCAGTAGCATGTTGCACACAAGTAATGTGCATGAAACAAACTCTCCAAGACATGAAGGTAAGCATTGATGAACCTATTTCTATCAAATGTGACAATACAAGTGCAATAAGTATATCAAAAAATCCTGTACTTCATTCAAAAACAAAGCACATCCCAATAAAGTACCACTTCATCAGAGAACAAGTACCACATAAATTAGTGAAGTTGGAATATGTACCAACTAAGGAACAAACAACAGACATATTCACAAAACCTCTTGCTAAAGAACCATTCGAATATCTAAGAGACAAACTAGGGGTAGTGTCTGCAGATGTTACTCTCTAACATGATCAGAAATAAAAAAAAGGGGGCTGCATACAAGAAACAGGATCAGTGCAGAAGACAAGAGATAGTCAATAAAGCATCAGATAAGAAAGCATCATTCCAGGGGGAGAGCAGTCAATAAATTGTCACAAAAGAGCTAGAGTAATGGAACAATGCAAGGAACAGGTCCTCAAGATCAAAGTATTATGAAAAGATAGAAACCACATTGGGAAAAGTGTAACCCTCTGCCATTGATGTCAAAGGGGCAGGAAAAGAAAGAAAAAGAAGAAAGGGTCTTCTGTAAAGTAAGCAGAGGAAGAAAGACAAGATACTTCTCAGAATGAAAGGGGGAGGAAGTCCTGAAGGAAGTATGGGAGTGTTGCCATCAATGCCAAAGGGGGAGATTGTTGGAAATATTGTCATTGATGGCAAAGGAGCGCAAAGGAGCAACACCAAGACAAGGGAGAAGATTAGATTCAGATGAAATTGTTGCAGAGATGTCACACAGGGTTTAATGTATCAGTGGGTTGTGACTGCCCATTTGGGATTTTTACTGTAATGGAAAACGATGGATAAGAACCACAAAAATTGAATATAGAGGTTAAACCATGCGTGGAATGAATGCCAAAGAGGGTTTGAAGACTCGTTGATATCGTGAAAGCAGAACAATGAAGTAAAGGAGAAGTCATAGTGCAGTGAAATGAATCGATGGTTTGTTTGAAAAAGTATACGGAGGAGGTGTAACAAAAGAAATTAGATGTGGAATTAGGAGTCAACGGCGCAGCAGAACTGTGAATAGCATCACAGTGAACAGTGAAGGCGATTTTGGAAAACAACAGATGGTTTTCACGCAGCCTTCAAGTGGTAAGTGGTTTTATTGAAATTGAACGCGATCAAATAAGACTGTGACACGTCACGGGCGTGAAACCGCTAGTTTCACGTGACTTTTGAGCGATAAGTCACCGGGGTTAATTGAATGCGATAGCCGTTCGATCATCAACAATTGAGATCTGACGATGTTCACATCAGAAGTTGTGCAGAGGTTAACAAAAGGTGTGGGACCGGTGTCACAAAGTTGAACAACGCATCTTATGAGTGCGGTTAAACGTTGATCTGGGATCAATAGTACCGCGGGGGCACAAACAGACCGATAATTAACCCTAGGGGGTGCCTCCGCAGTTGACCCACCCATCGAGCATTGACCGCAGATCGACGGTTTTCATTAACTGAGGTAGCACAAGCCCGATGATCTTTCCGTACCGAGGAGTGCCTCCGCAGTACTGTGAATCTAATTTAATAACTCGAGCGCCTTTTGAGGTCCGGTGCCATACATACTGTGGGGCCAATATATTTTGTTGAACATGCTTTGTTTTAAAGCAAAAAGTATATAAAGAGCGGAAAGATAAAGGGTGTGGGACCAGAGTCACAGAGTGGGACATCGTAAAAAAATGGATGAGATTAATGTAGATGCGATGCGATACAATCACATATCACAATTAGGGTAGGAGAAAATCGCACAAACACAGTGGTCACAGAAAATGCGAAGTGCAATGTGATGACGTGGCAAGTGATGTGGCAGCTGATGTGGACCTGACCCCACAAATCACAAATAAATCAAGATGACATGGCAAGATGACATGGCAGTGATATGGAAGTGATGTGGCAATGACGTGGCAAGGTGACGTGGCATGATGACATGGAGATGACGTAGAATTGGCCCGCATATCGCAAATCACAAGATCGGAGGTGTGAAGATCGTAAGAGAAAAGTTGCGATGCGATGGATAGAAGCGATGTGATGTGCCGATGCGAAGGGACACGTGGCGGCACAATGCTTTATCGCACATCGGCAATGCGAAGATCATCGCATACCGCAAAGTGGCAATGCTATGCAGGGAAAAGATGCGATGCGAATCGGCGATGCGAAGTTCAACGCATATCACAGATCACAAAGCTCAGAAGAGATAACACTCAGATACGCCGAAGTGCGATAAAGGGGCCGGATGCGATGTAGCTCAGAGCTATTATTTAAAAGATTTGAAGTTCGGGAGTATGGAATTTCCCTTTGTAAAATCGCATCGAAAAGAAAAGGAGCCACATAGCAAAGAATGTTTGAAACGCCGAAGTGCGATAAAGCGATAATACAGCCTGGTGGGACCATTCGCACATCGCATATCGGGAGATCAGAGGGACAAAGGCACATGGGATATCTGAATCACCAAAGTGCGATAAAGAGAGCGGACACGATAAAGAACAAAGCCAAAGCCTAAAGCATTTCAAGTCTAGCAGTATGTGGATTTTCTTTTGTAAATCGTTTCGGAGAGCAAAGGAGGGTAATAACGTAAAACAAAAGGAGAAGGTTGAACACGGCAAGGAAAGGCTCGCGTAGTTAGAAGGACCCGTTCCCATGCAAAACAGTTAGATATATAACAACAAGCAGAGAATACAAAATAATCGGAAAACCAAGAGCTGAAAGGGTTGAATTGAAATGTTTGATTGTAACTGTAAATGTATTATTGAATTTCTATTGTTTTTGATGTAAAGGCAAGTCTCCGCAGGCAAAGCAAAACTCCAATTTGATACTGTAATAATTGTATATATTGTTGTAACATCCTGAATATGCTGAGGGAGAAAATAAGAAAGTGGAAGGAAAAGAGTCATACCTGTTCATTTCGAATTCCCTGTGGAATGCAAATAGTTATGAGATGTCCTCTATAAATAATGTTGTGAACATTGCATAAGGTTGAGAGAATGAAGAAATGAGTGGGATAGTGTAAGAAGAAGAAGAAGCAGAGAGAGGATTTGTGAAGATCCAGAGATAATATAAGGCAGATATGAAGGGTGGAGGACAACAGTGAAGATGGAATTTAACAGAGTTGATATCCAGGTAAATCAACATGTGTTTTCATAGTAGTGTGAGGAAGTTGGTGCTTCCATATCAAGTTGTAGCTTGATAGATGTCCAGTTGTAGCTGGCTGAGGTAGGTGCCTCCTGCAGGTTGTAGCCTACAGAAAATAGATGGGAGTTGAAGCTTCCTTGCAAGTTGTAGCTTACAGAATTGAGGTAGTAACCTCCTGTAGGTTGGAGCCTACAGAAAATCAGTGGTGAGAGGGAGTTGGAGCTTGCCTTTGCATCACAACAATAATAAGATGTGGTTTTCTCCCTTATGGGTTTCCACTTATATCTGTTGTCTATGTGCATGATGATTATGTGTTGAAATTCTATATTTAATCTGCTTAATACCCGTTGCTCACTTTTTAAGATTGGTGTTCCATTGTATATTAAGTTGATCACAAAATGAAGATGTAAATAAGTGTAAAAGAAAGTTTTAGAAGACCATGACTGCATTAAACTGATTCACCCTCCCCCCCCCCTCTCAGTTTAGCCAAGGGTTCAACACAAGAGGGTTGTCCCTTTGATCTATTGTCATTTAAAGACAAATATGTGGATAGACTATAATGGATTCTCTAGCTAGACATATCATATTTTTGTCAATGCAACAGAGAAAATGAGAAAATTAAGGGATAAGAGGAAACTAAGATTCAACAAGGAGGTGATTAACCCTAATTGAAGTTATTATTACATCTTAAATTTAAGGACAAATTGTGATGTAATAAAAAATTAGAGAATAAGACAAAATTAAGATACTAAAAGAAGGTGATTAGCCCTATTCTAGGAGATCGAATGTGTTTTTATATTTTAACTAACATAAAAAAGAAAATCCACACTACTAAAATAAGAACAAACTCTTAACAACTATATAGTGAAATAAAACTTTGGACAATTTATAAAATGTCATGAGTTAAAATAATTTATTATTTTTAAAAAAAATTCTCTTAAAATATCATAGTTTTAAAATTCAATTTTAAAATTATTGTCACATTCTCACTCTTTCTAACATTTTCACTCATCAAAATTATACTAAATAATAAATAATTCTCTTAAAACTTTTTAACACCAAAAAATTAAAATTTTAAAATAAACCATATAATTCTTTTTTTTTTAAATTCTAATATATTCATGTTAATCTGAATGAACATCAATAATTATCATTAAAAAGAATCTTCGTAAATATTTATAACATTCTATACTTTCTGGCGCTATTTTATTATTTTTAAATATATTTATATATATAATATATTAAAAAAATATTATAAAATTTTAAAAATGTCAAACTTTTAAAGATTAAATTGATAAATTATAATTATTCAAAAAAATATGACAAACATTTTGATTTTAAAAACATTTTTATAATTTGTTTGCGGTAAAAGATTATTTTAATTTGTACATTCTTTTTCTAAAAATATTGACATTGACGGTATGAAAGCTATTTTTATAAATTTTTCATAATTGGTTCTCGAAACACATGCATGTGTTTATGCTAAACTAACAAGTTATTGAAAATGGAAAAAGAGTAGTCATTTAAATATAAAAATTATAATTGATGGAGTTGTTTTTAGTATTATTTTTTTGAAAGAAATTGAGGTGAAATTTTAATTTGTAATATTTAAATTAGTTATTTTTAATGGTATATAACACCCTAAAAAATCCAAAAAAAACTGAAAAAAATCTCGCTAAAAACAAGTCTTAATTTATGTCCTCCGTAGTCACCCGAAATTTTCGGTGGAAATTTTTTTGTCATCGTCGAAAATTCCGCCGCCTCTCTATAATTACACGATCAGACAAATAATTCCGCCGCCTCTCAATAATTACATGACCAGACGAATAACATCTCGACTGCCTCGGTACAGTCTGTGACCATCTCTGTTAATATCCCATAGTCATCGTCGATAATTCCATAGTCACTCGAAATTTTCGGTGAAATTTTTTTGCCATCGTGGATAATTCCGCCGCCTCTCTATAATTACACGACCAGACAAATAATTCCGCCGCCTCTCAATAATTACATGACCAGACGAATAACATCTCGACTGGCTCCGTACAGCCTGTGACCACGACTAAGCTTAGCCAATCATCTCTGTTAATATCCCCATCAAAATATTGAAGGGCCCCACCAAAGACTTGACTTGTGATCTGTCAATATCCCAATCAACATATTGAAGGGCCCCACCAAAGACTTGACTTGTGATCTGTCAATATCCCAATCAACATATTGATGGGCCCCGCCAAAGACTTGACCTGTGATCTGTCAATATCCCAATAAACAAACTGAAGGGCCCCACCAAAGACTTGACTTGTGATAATTCGGGTCATTGCACTGCCCCATCACACAACCCCCGTTCTCTCTTTCCGCTTATAAATAGTTCTCGGAACCTACGTACAAGGCACTACGCTTCTTCTCTCCATAGTTTGAGCAGACGTTGCAAAAACAAGTGTCTAACGACTGCATTATGGTAAATTGCCAGGGAATGTTCCCAAATTTTGGTCAAATATGTCCACTTTGACTTGGTTGGACATTTCAGGAAACAATTGGGCCTACTCACTAGTCTCCAAATTTTTGATCTATGTGACAATGAATTATCGGGGAACATTCCTATATCTTTGTCAAATATCTCCACTTTAATTGTATTAGTACTTTATGCAAACAAACTTACAGGGAGTATTCCACGAGAATTGGGCCAACTCACTAGTCTCCGACAACTTTATCTCCGTGACAATGAATTATCAGGAACTATCCCGCAAGAATTGGGCCAACTCACTAGTCTCCAAATCCTTCTTCTCGGTAATAATGAACTATCAGGAAACATTCCCACTTTTGTCTCAAATATGGTTAACCTGAGTGAGTTGGATTTATGGGGAAATCAACTTAGTGGAAACATACCAACTTCCATTGGAAATTGTTCAAAACTCACCGCACTTACTCTAGAAGCCAACAAGTTGAGTGGGAGTGTGCCAGTAGAATTAGGTAAGCTACCACTCCTCAAAAAATTATTCTTGAATGATAATCAACTTACTAGTGGTAGTGCTACAAGCATGCCCTTCCTTGTAGCCCTTACCAATTGTTCGCACCTAAAAGTATTAGATTGTACGATAACAAACTCACTGGTGTCTTGCCTTTTGCCATAGGAAAAATTTCCACCAATTTGTCTGTATTGTCATTAGCAAAAAACATGGTAGAAGGAAGCATCCCTCCACATATAGGCAATCTTAGTAGTCTAACCTATCTAAATTTATCTAAAAATCTTTTAAATGGTAGCATTCCATCCCTAATAAACCTTAAAAATTTAGAAAGATTATATTTAGGAAACAACAAATTAGAGGGAAACATACCTAATGACTTTGAAGAGTTACAACATCTCGGTATATTAGACATCAGTACAAACATGTTGTCTGGAAAGATTCCCACTTCCCTTGCAGCCCTTAAGCAACTAAGAGATATCTTCGTTCATCACAACCAATTATCAGGAGACATACCCGCAAGCTTAGGAAATTGTACAAATTTGGAATTGCTTGACTTGTCCCACAATAGACTCACTGGAAGCATACCAAGAGAAATTGTTGCACTTTCTAATCTACATTTCTATTTGAATCTATCATGGAATTATTAGAAGGCTCTTTGCCCATGGATATTGGTAAAATTTCAATGGCTCAAGCTATAGATCTTTCTACTAATCACTTGTTTGGGTCCATTCCACCTACCCTTGGAAGCTGTGTTGAACTATTGTCTTTGAATTTATCTCAAAATTCCTTTCAAGGCTCTATTCCAGATTCACTTGGAAATTTACAAAGTCTCATGAGCCTAGATCTCTCTTCCAACTTCTTATCAGGGACAATACCAATTACTGTCAATAAATTAAAAATGCTTCAGTATTTGAACTTATCTTTTAATAAGCTCACCGGGGAAATTCCAGAAGGAGGAGTCTTTGCAAATAAATCAATTGTAATGTCCTTAAATGGAAATCCTAACCTTTGTGGACCAAAATTCCAATTATATGCATGTCCAGCACCAAGAGGTCATCTTACAATTGTCAAACGAGTACTATTGCCAGTGAGTGGAGTTATTGCTTTTATACTATGTTATCTGGTTTTAAAGTTTCTATGGAGAGGGAATATGCATATACAAAACTTTGATGTCTTAAGAGCTATTTCCAAAAAGTTAGAGTACCAAAGGATTTCATATCAAGAGCTTCACATAGCAACTAATGGATTTTCCTAAGCCAACTTGTTGGGAACAAGTAGCTTTGGCTCAGTCTATAAAGGAGATTTGAATGATGGCACACTTGTGGCTGTGAAGGTTTTCCAATTGCAAAATGACCAAGGTGAGAAGAATTTCAAAGCAGAATGTAATGTCTTGCAAAAATTTCGACATCGAAATATGGTGAAAATCATAACCTCTTGTTCCAACCTCCATTTCAAAGGTTTAGTGTTCGAGTTTATCTCTAATGGAAGCTTAGAGAAGCATTTGTATCCTAATAGAGATGACAACAATGGCGAGGATATCTGTGAATTGGGATTGAAAGCTCGATTAGACATTGCAATAGATGTGGCCCATGCCATGGAGTATCTTCATCATGATTATTTTGTGCAAGTAGTGCATTGTGATCTAAAACCTAGCAATGTACTTTTGGATGGAGATATGACAGGCCATGTAACAGATTTTGGTATCTCAAGATTAATTGGTGAAAGCTCTGCTAGTTCTTTCACTTCAACACTTTCCTTAAGAGGATCTATGGGTTACATTGCCCCAGGTATGTCTCTTTATAATATAACTTTCATTGGTATTTTTTCATTTACAATATTGTATATGATTGGTTGAGCAAAATCTAATGAACATTTCCTTTCTTGTAGAGTATGGATTGGGTGTGGCAGTTTCCACCCAAGGGGATGTTTACAGCTTTGGCATTCTATTATTGGAAATGTTTACTAGGAAACAACCAACTAGTGACATATTTGACGGAAGCCTAAATTTGCACAATTGGGTGAACTACGCATTCCCAAATAGATTGAAGGAGGTAATTGATAGTGTTCTTCTTAACGAGGTGGATGGAGATGAATTTGAAGAAAATAATGCATACAAATGCCTGATTTCTTTGCTGCATGTTGGTTTGGTTTGTTCAAAATATTCACCAGAAGAAAGGCCAACTATGAGAGATGTGGTTAGAATGTTGGAGGGTATAAGAGAGGATCTAATGGAAAATAGAGTTGTTTCAATGGGATTGAGGAGAAGCATATCCAATTTGCTTAGCAATACAAATGTAGCAAGCAATTATGCTATTGCATCAAATGAGCAATCTTCTACATTTTAATTTGTGAAGTTATTAACAACAAAATATTTTCAATGTTGCTATTGTTCTTACAATTGCAATATTTTTGTACTTCTAGGCATTGTTCTTATAATGACAATATTATGTACTTTTAGTTGTTCAAGAAATTTTTGTTAGTTTACATTATCTATCTCTGATTATTGGAAATAAAAACTAGGTTCTTTTGAAACATATGAATTGCAAATATGCATTTGGTTTGACTCATTATCCATCCATGATGTCGATATTCTTGTTTGTCAAGCAAACTGTGTAGAAATAAATAGTAGTCTTTTTTTCTCTATAGGAGAAATAGTCATTTTTTCTCTATAGGAGAAAGTATCGACAACCACTTCGAACTTGATGAATTGATCCTATAATCTGTGTTGAAGTCTAATAATTTTGTTTACATTATTGGCAAATTTCAGTGTCATTGCTTTTGAGATCGAGATAATGTATCTTAATATATTAGGAAGCATTTCATTTTTTTAATGTAAAAGATTACTCAAATTTTAACTAAGAGTAAATATAATTAAATAATGTAAAAGATAATTATATAATACAAACTCTAAGTAACTTTCAAACACCAGCAATGTTAAATCTTACAACTAGATTAAAAATAAATTGTCATTCTTATTGACTTTCTTTCTTTTAAATTTATTCCCTTTTATTAAACATTTATACATAGCTTGATGGAGAACCCTGAAGTGGAGCCAAAAATTAAGGAGGAGTCAAACATTAAATGCATAAGCATTATAATAATAAAATCATCATGTTTATTCAGCTTGGATTCAACAAGTTATAGGAGTAACAATTTTACACTCACCTGAAATCCTTTTGGAAAAAGAGTGTTTCCAAAAGAACGGTATGAAGAATAATTGCCAACTTGGTCATCTGAAGAAACACAAATGCAATCTCATTACTTTCAATCTCATGAAAAAAGCTAAAATCTGGCAAAACTTATGGAAATGGTTTTGCAAAATTTAAACAAGCCAACCTGATAGAATCCAATAGAATTAAAACCCAGACGGAGGTTCAGAAGTCCAATAGAGATACCATTCAAAATACCAAATCCCATTACAGCACATGCATCAAATGGCTTATGTTCAAACAGTTTCAACCATAATGCTATATGCAGAGAACAAAAAATGACCAGAAGATGCTAGTTGGTCAATGTTGTGGCTGCCAATCAAAGTAGCAACATATACTCAATCCTTTCCAGATGATTAGAAATTAAAACAAAAATTTTACTCCCTCTTTGGACAGCTCTAAAGATAATATGTTGACTCTCCAATAATAGAATGAAGATTGATGAAGAAATGCAATCTTAAGGCTGAAATCTCCCCAATGTAAAATAAAATTTGTTTGCATTACATATTGTGCCTGAAAAGGAAAGGCAATTTGCATAGTTTTTTACATCCAAATATTTTGAAGACCTAGAAGTGGAGATTAAACAACCTTTGATCACCATTGTACACCATCATGACTGTAAGCATGGTTGGAAACTCAGATGGGAAGTAGCTTTACCAACAAGAAGCACGTCTCATGAAAGCAAGATGAAAAGTTCACCTTAATTCAACAATATGGAATTTTCCTCTTAATGGCCACTGGATAGAAATTAGCTAATCCATTCAACTCATGATTTCTAGTTACAACAGTCTGATGACAGTAGGAGAATGATATACATATAAACTGTACACTGTAAACATATATTGAAGATATAGGCTATGATGTCTGCTGTTAATTCTATAAACTCGTCGTGAACATCAATTTCTTTGCCATTAGAATATGTGTTAGACACCATCTCTTGCTAATGCTCGAGCCTGGATGAAGTGCAAGCAATCATTTTCTTCGCCACTGTCAGTAATTGGCAACATGAGAACATAACCAACATCAATAGCATACTCTACAAGACACCTACTCTTAAGGACTCCCTAAGAAATTGTCTTGTTGATGTACATTTTTGTTTAGCAGATAGAATTTGACATGCTTGAGGAAAACACTTCTGAAAACAAGATATTACATTGTTATTAATAAAATTTTACTTCAATTAATAACTACTTCCAATATAATTTTTTTAATTATTTAATTATGCTTATTCAATATCATTATTATTATCAGGCACCCAATTCTCACTACAATTGGACTTTGAAGTTCTGCACCAACGTATCAATAGTAACTTGGTGCATATAGGCACCCGCCTTTACATTGTAGTTTGACTTGAGAGTTATAAGCATATTCAATGGTCCTAGACACATTATAAAGTGACAATAGTTTTTGAAGTGCCAAAACTTTCAAATCCTTAGTCTTGGAGTAATTGTAAAACATTCAAAGAATCCAAACCTTAAGTTTATCAACGTTGAAGACGGGGCCCACGATCCTCCTGTGCTTCACCCATCCCAATCAATCTACCAAAATCAGTCCACACCCTAGCAAACTCAATACCAAGGGCCTGTGTGTCTCCTTTCCATAGTAACCAAATTTAATTGATAAAACTTCATTGATTAGCTCTGGTTCTGAATTATACAGTCGTTGATGGATTCCATGCCAATAGAAAAAATGTCTCTCTTGAGCAGCAACAATTAACAAATACTAATCAGACATTGATATCAACCTTGACACCACTGGAAAAATTCAAACAACTAGCAGAAAGCATATGTTATAAATTCATTGGCCTAGCAGTTTGAGGCCTACAAGAGCAACATATGAAAGTAAAATAAGTCTCAAAGGAAAAGAGAATGAATGATAATGAATGATAGAGAGAACCATATATCTGACTCCACTTATGGTTGTGTGGCGTGACTCTAGGAACAATGTCATGAGAAATATTCTTGCATGGGCTGTGCAAGGGCCTCCTTAATAAGCTGTGTGTACTCACTCCCAGTGATTATCCGGTAAGGTAGGCCTCTTATCCCTTGGGCTGTGTAGGCCACCTAGAATGCATAAGGTCTCCATATCAAGTTTCTAAAGAGTTTGACAATTATGCTCTAAAAAAAAACAACTAAAATGGCAATGAATAATACAACACTTCTTCTATTAACAAAATCCATCTTCAAAACCTCACACAAACCATACCAATACAGGGCTACTTCACTTTGTTTGCCCAATAGTTCTGTCACTTGAGTACTGATGTCAGAAGGTGCCTCTAGTTTCTATAAATTGGGTTTATCTAGGGTGCCTGGTAGGAATGATTTTTCTCCTCCCCACCCAGATTCAGTTCCCACTAGTGACATGTTGAGCTCGTAACGAGAATATTGTTGTAATGGCTCTGATCCTTTTTGTTGACTGGCCTTGTGCCCTGAGGAATCAAGAATCTAGAGTTTACCCTAGGTATTATCCTCAAAATGACGGAAGTACTCAGGGGTTTTCTCCAAGCATAGCCAAAACTCACTTCTCTATAAGTGATATAGTTTATAAAAAAACTTTGACATGTGAATCATGTGATTCAAGTGACTTTGGCTTGAGTACAGATGTCATAAGTGACCTCTAGTTTTATAAATTGGGTTATCTGGGGTGCCTGTCTGGAATGATTGTTATCCTCCCCACCCAGATTGTGACATGTTGAGCTCATAATGAGTATATTGTTTTAATGGCTTCGAGCCTTGTTCTTGACTGGCCTTGTGCACTGAAGAATCAAGAATCTAGAGTTTACCCTGGGTACTATCTTCCAAATGACAACAAGTACTGACCGGTTTTCACTGAGCATGTAACCTGGGGAAAAAAAAGGGACCTCTAGTTTTAGTCATTAAGTAACTAATGAAAAGTTTGTTATTGAAGAGTAAAGAGTAAAAGTTAGGGAATTTACCAAAAAAATGCAATCACTCAAAGTCACAATAAGTATGCATGCAACTCTGGAAACGTGTGCACTTCGGAACTGTCCCTTTGGCCAAATTTTGCATATTGGAAGTCCACATTATACATATCTTTAAAATTACATTACCAAAAATTTAAAACATAACTACAAAATAGATCCTACTAAATAACTATATTGCATTGGATTTCCAGTATAAGGGGACAGAGGAGCAAAAGGTAAGATCAGATAATTCCATCTCTTCTAGTTAAAACAACAATACTAAATAGTTTTCACTGAGCATGTAACTGGGGAAAAAAAAGGGGCCTCTAGTTTCTCTCATAAAGTAACTAATGAAAAGTTTGTTATTGAAGAGTAAAGAGTAAAATTTAGGGAATTTACCAAAAAAATGCAATCACTCAAAGTCACAATAAGTATGGATGCAACTCTGGAAAGATGTGCACTTCAGAACTGTCCCTTTGGCCAAATTTTGCATATTGGAAGTTGACATTATACATATCTGTAAAATTACATTACCAAAATGTTAAAACATAACTATAAAATAGATGCTCCTAAATAACTATATTGCATTGGATTTCCAGTATAAGGGGACAGAGGAGCAAAAGGTCAGATCAGATAATTCCATCTCTTCAAGTCGGTCAGAAAATAACATGGGAGAATTCTAAAATGAGTAACATATTGAGATGCATGATATCCTAACAACTTCAATCTGGATTTGTGTTTATTTAAAGTTGGTTTGGTATAATATTTTCTATGGAAGCTCACACTAATGAGAATTTAGCTGGTCAAATGGAGGTCATAGAAAAACTAGTATCTTTGTCATGCAAATGGTCCTTCTCATTATTATTGCCCAGATTTGATGAAGAAGCCTAAACTTGATGACCCTGGTTTCATGTAAAAATAATCATTGGACATTGCCATCATATGATAATAAAGATTATATACGAATATCAAGGACCATAGAAATAGAAAGGGGCATTATATCAGTACAAGAGATTCGGTTTTTGGTTAGGGATACATCCTCCATCACATGAACAAGAATAACAATGTAACTCATCCTACTCATTATATTACTTGAGGAACATAATGCTCAAGGGAACATAGGTTCTCTTGCAAACCAAGAGTTGATTTAGCAACCAATATAAGGTCATCTACGTACAAAAGAAGCCTTTTAACAAACTTACCCATATGGATACCGTCACCCTCTTGCGAATTTAGCCACTCTTCAAGCTTGTCAATATATAACCCAAAAAGGGTAGGATACAATGGGCAACCTTGCTTGACCCCGATATCGCTTCTAAAACTTTCAGAAATTCCTGCTGAAGTTGTAACTTTGACTTTCACCTCTTCATAAAACCTATGCACAGTTGCTCTCAAATGCTTGGGAACCTCGAGTTCCTCCATTCCGCCCCAAAGCTTATCCCTAGGAACCATGTCGAAGGATTTTCTGAAATCAACAAAGCAACAAAAAAATTCTTCCTTTTTTTCCCAAAATTTTTCAATGATGTGCCTTAAAGTTATACAATGATCAACTGTGGAATGTTTAGGTCTAAAACCTGCTTTCCCTTTAGCACATTTATCTCTTTCTTCTACCCACTTGTTGATTTTCTTTTCTAACATGCTTCCAAATAACTTTGCAATCAAGGGATTTATCATTATGGTTCTATAATTGGAGGGATTATTGACATCACCACTCTTGAAAAGAGGTATTGCCATACTAATTGTCCAATTTGTGGGGAACCCCTGTTGTATGATGATGTTGAAAATTTTTGTGATGTGAGGTGAAAGAATTTTTAGGCCCCACTTTAGATACTCTGTTTGCTTGGAGTTCATTGAAGCAAACGAAAAAGTACACCGCCCTCCTCACATTGAATTTTTTTCTTATTTATCACGCGTCCTCCCTCTGTTCATAATTTGTCGTAAAAGGTTTGGTTTTTGTTTTTTCTTGAGTTTTTTTGTGTTATTTAAAAAAAAAATTTGGTGTTTTTTCTTGAATCTATATATGCAGTAAAAATACCAATTTAAATAACACAAATCAAAATTTCACCTCAAAATTTTCCATAAATTAAAAATCCAAAAAATCGCACTAAAAACACCCTTTTTTCATGAAAAATATTTGAAAAATTATTTATCTTAATTAATTCTAAACGTCAATATTTTTAATTACAATAAATCACAAAAATCTAAAATTTAACATATTTGAAAGATTCATAATTTTATTTTTTTTAACTATTTGAAAGATGAATTTTATTAATTAGTTTGAAATGTCAATTCAATTAAAAAAAAAAAAAAAAAAAAAAAAAATTTTTAATTACAAAATGTATCACAAAAATTTCCAATTTAACATGTTTAAAAGATCCTTTGTAAAGTTATGATTAATAAATCATTAATTTTGTTTTGTTGAAAACTTTGAATTCTCTTTTTTAAATTACGGGAAAGGGCTTTTTATAATTATTAATAAAAAGTCACCGTCAATAATTATACCGAATCTGATGACTTGGCGGTCTCCGTCAACAATTACACGTCCTCTCATCCTTTCAATAATTACAGAAGCAGACAAAAAATTATACCATCCTCATCATACCGAAGCCTTAGGTTTTCAGGTCCTGCACTCTCGGAGTCATTTTGGTGACTTAATGATCCAGGTGGATATTGGTGGCCACCCAATGATTTCATTTGTACCCCCACCATCAGTTCTTTCAGTTTGTAAGTTTCAACACAACTTACTATTTTTAGCAGTTTTTCGAGTCCTGAACTTACGGAGTCGTTTTAAGGCCCTAAACGACGTTTTTTGGGAAAACCGGCAGCAACATGGGCCTAGCCCAATGTTTCTCACTCAAAATTTGTAATCCTCAGATATATATTTCTAAAGAGCTATTGAGCGCGTCAAACGGAGATCAGATGCCAAAGTTACGTCCCCGAGAATTTGAAACACCAATTTACCCAAACGGGACCCACAGTTTTGGCGTTTCATCTCCTAGGGTTAGGTTTTTGGATGTTTCAGATTTTAAATTGTTTCTCAACAATAAATAGGCCTTCGAGCCTCATTGTAACACAATTCAGGGGCTGGTAGCTGACACATCTCTTCTCAAGGATATGCTACCAGTGCCCTAGCTCATTTATTTCCATTATTTCTATAAGCATGTTTCAGTCAGTTGTTTTGTAACACAATTTAGAGGCATGTGGCTGTCACATCTCTTCTCAGAGATAAACCTACCAGCGCCCTCGCTGTTTATTTACATTCTGTTTGTAAACAACTTTCAGTTCTGTAACACAGTTCAAAGGCCTGTATCTGCCACATCTCTTCTCAGAGATACACTACCAGTGCCCTAGCTAGTTTATTTCAGTCATTTGATTACAATAAAATGAAACATTATTTCCGTTGCATCTCTGTATCTATGGCTATATGTGTATTCTGTTGCGTTCCTGCATAAATCCAGATTAATATAACTAATATTTAATGTGCCAAAAATTACAAGGTATATAAAACAATAACCATTTAAAATAGATTTTTTTTAAATTAATAAACAATCATTTTCAAAATATTTTTGATTTTTTATTTATTTATTTGTTTCCATTTTTTTTTGTAGTTAAATTGTTTCTACTTTTAGTAAAATTATAAAAGAATTATGATTAATTTTTTTTTATGAGATATTTTATGTAGCTTGTCATTTTTTTTATTAGATATTTTATATAGCTTATCAATTGGTAAGTTTAAATTAAAATTCATTTACTTCCACCAAAACTAAATACTAAATAATATATTCCTTTTTGTTTCAAAATATTCTTATCCTAAATCACGTTTTGAGTAAAAAATAAAAAACCAAATCATGAAAATAGACTTATACACATAAAAATATATATATAACTAATATTTACACTGTAAAAAATTACAAAATATATTTACATTAGCATTTGTCATAAGCTCATAATTTAGAGATAAATACATGTGCTTTAGTTCCATTGTTAGAATATTTTCTAGATGGTTTGAGATAGTCGATATAGGCCACCCATGGTTATTTGGATAGAGTAAAAACTTCAAAGAACATGTTTGGAATTTGAACGACAGAAATGTGGTAGCAATTTTCTTTAAATAAAAAAATGTACTTAGTTTTTTCAATATTTATAATAAAATAAAAACATATGTTATATGTGGGCATTGAAAACTCTCGTGAATTCTTATTTGCAAGGAAACCATAAAGCAGCCAATATCCTTGTGAGTTCTAGATATCATGTATGCATATAAAAATGTTTTCATGTTAACTGTAGATTCATAAACTATGTTAAAGGTTTAACTTTTAACATAAGGGCAACCAGCCAGGGGAACATATCTTACCAAGGGATTGAGATCCAACCAGGGCAACACATCTAACCAAAAGAATATAATTTATGGTCAGTGAGGTATTTAGTACTCCAGCCATGTATGTATTTTGCAAAAGAAACGAACTACGAATACTTCAATACGATTCAAAAATATTTACACTGCTAAAATTGGAAACAAATGACAAAAAAAAGAGAAATTGGAAATATTTGTGCACCCAATCCTTTTCTAGCCACAATCAATCACATAAATGACCAAATGGCTCATTTAAAATCTGATATGTTCTTATTCTTGCTACTTTGGATTTTACTATGCTAGATATAATCAAATTTCTCACGACCATGCTTGAACACGGGTCATTTATTTTATTCAGCCAAATCCCCCTGCTATGGTGGTTTGGGGAAGGAGTACAGGGATGAGGAGGAGCCTTTGCCCATGGTAAAAATTCAAAATCAAAACAGATTTTATGTAAAACGGGAAATTAACGAAATTTAAATTTTAAGTTGTAGTCTAAAAAAACCCACAGAATAACCCAGAAAATCCGGTAAGATTATGAAACATTCCAACAAAGATTTTTGAAAATCTGGGTTACAGTATTTAAACTTCAGTATTATGGGTGCCCTAAGGGTTTTTGATGGTGCTGAATCCATTTTCACAATAAAAAAATACAATACAAACACTCCAACTACCTATTTTTTGAAGAAAAAAAAAATACCAGATTCCAGCAAAAAACTATTGTCCGAGCTATCATGTTGCGTCAGTAGACAACTCAAAATTTTAATACATAATGTATGAGGAATTCTAATCTATGTGTATGCCAAAAGAATTGGGCGTACTCACTAGACTCCACATTTTTAATCTATGTGAGAATGAATTATCTAGGAACATTCCTATATCTTTGTCAAATATATCCACTTTAATTGTATTAGTAATTTATACAAACAAACTTACAGGGAGTATTTCACGAGAATTGGGCCAACTCACTAGTCTCTAACAACTTTATCTCCATGAAAATGAATTATCAGGAACCATCCTGCAAGAATTGGGCCGACTCACTAGTCTCCAAATCCTTCTTCTTGGTAACAATGAACTATCAGGAAACATTCCCACTTCTTTGACAAATATGGTTAACCCGAGTGAGTTGGATTTATGGGGAAATCAACTTAGTGGAAACATACCAAATTCCATTGGAAATTGTTCAAAACTCACCACCCTTTATTTAGAAGTCAACAAGTTGAGTAGGAGTGTGCTCGTAGAATTGGGGGTACGCTTCCGCTCCTCGGAATATTATTCTTGAATGGTAATAAAATTAGTAGTGGTAGTGCTACAAGCATGCCCTTCCTTGTAGCCCTTACCAATTGTTCGCACCTAAAAGAATTATATTTGTACGATAACAAACTCATTGTTGTCTTGCCTTTTGCCATAGGAAAACTTTCCACCAATTTGTCTATCTTGTCATTATAAAAAAACATGATAAAAGGAAGCATCCATCCACATATAGGCAATATTAGTAGTCTAACCTATCTAAATTTATCTAAAAATATTTTAATGGTAACATTCTATCCCTAATAAGCCTTAAAAAATTAGAAAGATTATATTTAGGCAACAACAAATTATAGGGAAACATACCTAATGACTTTGAAGAGTTACAACATCTCGGTCTATTTGACATCAGTACAAACATGTTGCCTGGAAATATTCCCACTTTGCTTACACCCTTTAAGAAACTAAGATATATCCTCCTTCATCACAACCAATTATGAGGAGGCATACCCGCAAGCTTAGGAAATTGTACAAATTTGGAATTGCTTGACTCGTCCCACAATAGACTCACTCGAAGCATACCAAGAGAAATTGTTGCACTTTCTAATCTACATTTCTATTTGAATCTATCATGGAATTTATTAGAAGTCTCTTTGCCCATGGATATTGGTAAAATTTCAATGGCTCAAGCTATAGATGTTTCTGCTGATCACTTGTCTGGGTCCATTCCACCTACCCTTGAAAATAATAACTGAAATGGACTCGAGATAGGTTTTATTTTTATACAAGCTTGAAACATAGGAAAAATGATGCTTGAGAGAAGTTTCATTTTTACACAAGCTTGAAACAAAGAAAATTGTGCTTGAAATAGGTTTGTTTCATTTTTACACAAGCTTGAAACAAAGGTAAAATCATGCTTGAAAGTGGTTTCATTTTTACACAATCTTGAAACGTAGAAAACCGTGCTTGAAATAAATTTGAATGCCCCCTACAAGAACAAAAATAAATTTGAATTCCCCCTGTGGAGTCGCCAATTTGTTATGAGGAATTCTAATCTACGGATAAACTAGTTTTCCCTGAGTGTGGTGTTCCTTCACTGAGAACAACAAAAGAAAAGGTAAATGTTATTTTCTCTAAAATAGACAGAAAGATAGAAGGGATAAAGACCTACTAGTGGTCTTTCGCTCTCGTTCCTCTTCTATTGTCATTCCTGTCACTCTTGATATAGTTGAAACCTACTTGATCAATACCTACAATCAAAGATAGAAGACAACAAACAACATACAAATATACATTCTATCTACCGTCACCAAATTGAACCAATTAAATTTAAGAATACATACACATTTGAGAATACATTCACAAGATATAAGTGCATATATGAGAGAAAGAACAAATATATTTATTGAAATAATAGGATGAGTAGATTACAACCAGTGGATCAGTTCGTCGTCAACCTGCTCCAACTTCATTCCATCCTTATCATACCATGCATCATCTCATCAACATAACATTACTTCAACTCTCAAGAATTGAGAATCCAACAACATAAAACTACACAAATTTCTTCCCTCCTTGCACTTAGATGAGTGCTCAATTTATAGGGAAATTGTAGGTAGTTTCTCAATAAATGATATTGAATGGATTTCTAATAATAGACGATACATGTTTCTAGGTTCAATGGTGATGGATGAACACATGTATTCGAAGTATGGCACCTATGAGATCTTCTTGAAGGCACTGGACATGTGGAGATTACCGGAACAATGATGGTTTCACTCCCAAGAGACCAACATACCCTTAAGTGTTGGGAAGTGATTTACAGAGCACCCTTGCATAGGGGTAAGTGATTTGCAATGCACTTAGGCCCATTCAGAGGAGCGTTGATGAGTCAATGGGTAATTTTAACTATAATTCAAACTTTGAAACTCTCACGAATTAAAGCCATATGTGGAATGACTTCTCTAGGGCATGTAGCAACTAAATTAGGGGATGATAGACCCTGTTTGTATTGAATTAGGGGATGATAGACCCTATTCACACTTGATCTGAAAATGGATTGTACTTGAATAAAGGGTGCAAGGTATCCATTTCCAATAATTATAAATGTGCAAACAACTCTGATACCAATCTGATTTGAAATGTGTGAACTAAATATTTCTTATACAAAGATAGACAGTAGGGGCTTTTACTGGTTATTTCACCTTTCAAAGAAAGGATGAAACTAGAAGCTTCTAGCCCTCTTAATGGATCTACCTAAAGAAATATGAAGTAAACACTAAAACGATTTGGCAATGAAAGTATTTGTTTTCTGATTGCAAAGTATTCATTAACCAATATTATGTGTGAACAAGCATGTTAAGGAGTTCTGCAATGAAGTAAAGTGGTTTGGAATGGAACAAATAAGTTTTGATCACTGTATAAGTCTTTATGTGTTAAGAGGACTTATTTAAATTTACTGTTTAATATATCAAACTCTGGAAATAAGCAGCAATAATTCATAGCATAATAACAAGCATCTGATAAAGCAGTTCACCCCTCTCTTGGGCTACATCTGCTAGGTCCAAAAGCCTCCCAATGGGCTTTTCCCTTCTCTATTAATGCTCAAAATAAGATTTACACCATGAAGAAAGCCTCAATAGGTTGAAATAGCTGCAAAATTAGAATCAGAGTGCTGGACACAGTAACAATTGACTATTCATTCACCTCAAATAGATGAACATAGCCCAATACAGCTGATCATTCACAAGGCCCTAGTGGCTTCACAATCATTTCCGCTGATAAAATCCCTGACAAAGTGCCCTAATGGCTCTGCAACCTGTTCCAACAACTTCAGAATGTTCCAATACCCCTAAAACAAAAACAAAAAATTCGTTCCAATTGGACTTCCCTAGCCAAAGTTATGGTCAAAACAAACTTTGTCTAGTTAGGGCTAGGAAAACTCCACCAAATCTGGTGGAACTGCAATTAACACCGACAAATTAGGGTCCAACGCTAAATCTGGCACCTCCGCCAAATCTCCGCTAGTCGTGGGTGCTAAAGAATAGGGCCACGGGTCATGTGACCACGCCCGTAGGAGAAATGGTTATAAAGCTTGAGTTTAATGCAGAATGGTTTAAATGTTAAACCATACGATATAAACTATATGACATACCAACAAGCACCTGTTGCAGATAATGTGACCACGTTGCAATCCGTTTAAACGCGCCAACCGTCTAAGCCTTTGGTTCCGAGCCCTGAGGTTACATTTTTGAGCCCCGCCCAAACCAATTCAAAACTTTAAATATAACATCTCGCCCATGGTTAATAAGACGTACTCGTGGCCCGACGGTTTGGTCGCTCAGTTGCTACCGCCTCGACCCGGGGTCGACTCCTGCTCGCGACCAAAATAATTTTGCCATAACAAATTCCGTTTGATCCTTGGGGCCACGTGGCGACCTCTGGGTTGGCCACGTGGTGTCCTGCGAAATATTCTGTAGAATATTCCATGGAATATTCCCAAAATATTCTGTGGAATATTCTTTTTTTAATAATTTTTTAAATATGGTCAAACTGAGTCAAATTGGGCTTTTTGCCTGAAATTGAAAAACTTCAAAGTTGAATAACTTTCTCATATAGCATTGGTTTTTAGTGCCGTTCGTGGCTACAGGATCGTTTTTTCGAGCTCTTTCCTGTCGTTCTGGTTTGGACCATTTCTGAGCAACTAATTTTTTGAGCATTTTTCCATTAAGGACTTGATCACCTGATCAATACTGGTCTTAGGGATGATTCCCAAATTGACCTATAACAACTGCCCCCTAAATCATGAAGTCAAAATAATGATAATATTTGGATGAGATGCTTTACGGTGCGATGAGTAGGATCTGAAGCGGACGATGGCCTACATCAATTTGCAATACATTACATTATGATATCTTGTACATATTGGACATGAATTGCTGAGGGAGGCATACCCATGCTCAGCACATAAACTATCATAACACATACATAAATCATAAAGTCATCTATAGATATAGACATGCCTACAGATATAGGCCCATGATAGGATGATCATTTGTATGTAAATCCATCATATGAATGATGTCGTACAATTCCTGAAATTGCAGTTCGAATGGATGAAACTAGATCCGGGGTCTTCTATCTCATTTACTCGATAGTTCAAGTACAAGTCTAACCATGCAAATATGTGATCTGAAGTCGAACATGGGAAGACATCGTCTGATTACCAGCCAATGATGTAAGTTGCTAACATACATGAGAGAAACCATCATTGATGTTAATGGTTCTCAAGGTACTACAGTACAATTTGCAAGGCGTGAATAGATGATTTGATGTCGAATGCCAAATAAAATATCTCAGTCAAAGGTCTGTGATGTCAACCTGTTGCCGGAAGCAAGAAACCTATCGTTGATGTAAGCAAGATTCAAGGCACTGGAAAGATGTTTCTAAGTCAACTTCCTGGATGATGAGTTGATGTCGACAGGAAGCGGCTCGTCGCAGATACGACATGAAATAGGAGTAGTGATTTTGGAGACAAAATGTGACTTGATGAAGCAATGTTCAGGGATGGCAATCATGAAAATGAAGGACTGGATGACTTCTCTTTAACATATCAGTGACACTGAATGGATTGGAAGCATTGACCCAAAACTGAAGTGATGGATAGTATGATAGACCATCAAGAAGATTACCCAAACCAAACCCACAGAGATGAAGTGAAAGTTTCAAGTTCAAGAGTTACTACCATAAAGTGTTTTGTTCTTTTTCCCAAGTTTCCCCCCGTCATTGCTGACCAATACCTCTTTATTTTTTAACAAGCTTGAGGAGGGAAACATATGCTTGATCTATAATTCGACCCTTTTGGGTGAATCCATTGCTATTTGATTATTTAACGAGTCTAGCGATAGTGAAACTCGATCTTGTTGTGATCGGACAAGTTCGTCACTATTTGATGTTTTAATGAGTCTAACGGGAATGAAAACTTGGTCCTTTTTCATGTTTAGAGAGTTTGAAAAAGGGACAAAAAGAAAACTCCAAGAGTCCTTCGTAAATTTATCGCTCAGGTCCAAAACGTATAAAATGATACTTGAGAAAACCTCTTAGCCATGTTTGACTAAGGTGTTCCTTTTTGTAAATAATCTATCTCAATCTCGAAAAGGGTTAAAATTATACTAAGTAGATGTCATTTCATTTCATTTTATGAGCTCGAAAAGACAGGTGATCAGCAATATTTTCACATTAACAAAGTCTGAAAAGAGCTAAAAGAAGACTCCAGGGGGGTTCCCTTTTCATGTTAAATAGAGCTCGAAAAAGAGATAAAACTTTGCTTTGTGGTTTCATTTTTTCGAAAGTTTTAACGAGTCCAAAAAAGTGATAAAAATGTACTCATATCACCGGCTTTCATTTTATTTACAAGCAGGAAAAGATAGAAAGAACTTGGAATTTTCATGTTTTTACGAGAATGAAAATAACAGCAAAAGAAGCAAGGATTTTCATGAGTTTAACAAGTCTTGAAAATAATAACTGAAAATGGACTCGAGATAGGTTTGATTTTTATACAAGCTTGAAACATAGGAAAAATCATGCTTGATAGTAGTTTCATTTTTACACAAGCTTGAAACAAAGGAAAAATCATGCTTAAAAGTGGTTTCATTTTTACACAAGCTTGAAACGTAAAAAACCGTGCTTGAAATAAATTTGAATGCCCCTTGGAAGAGCACAAATAAATTTGAATGCCCCCTGTGGAGTCACCAATTTGTTATGAGGAATTCTAATCTACGGATAAACTGGTTTTCCCTGAGTGTGGTGTTCATTCACTTAGAACAACAGAAGAAAAGCTAAATGTTTTTTTCTCTAAAATAGACAGAAAGACAGAAGGGACAAGGACCTACTTGTGATCCTTCGCTCTCGTTCCTCTTCTATTTCCGTTCCCTTCACTCTTGATCTAGCTGAAACCTACTTGATCAATACCTGCAATAAAAAAAAAAAGACAACAAATAACATACATATATACATTCTATCTACCTTAACCAAATTGAACCAATTAAATTTGAGAATACATACACATTTGAGAATACATTCACAAGATATAAGTGCATATATGAGAGAAAGAACAAATATCTTTATTGAAATAATAGGAGGAGTATATTACAACCAGTTGATCAGTTTGTTGTCAACCTGCTCCAACTTCATTCCATCCTCGTCACACCAAACATCAATCCAGCAGCATAACAGTACTTCAACTAATATCAAGAATTGAGAATCCAACAACATAACACTACACAAATTTCTTCTTCTCTTGCACTTAGATGAGTGCTCAATTTATAGGGAAATTGTAGGTAGTATCTCAATAAATGATATTGAATGGCTTTCTAATAATAGATGAGACATGTTTCCAAGTTCAATGGTGATGGATGAACACATGTATTCTAAGTATGACACCTATGAGCTCTTCTAGAAGGCACTGGACATGTGGATATTCCCAGAACAATGATGATTTCGCTCCGAGGAGACCAACACACCCTTAAGTGTCAGGAAGTGTTTTGCAGAGCACCCTTGCACGGGGGTAAGTGCTTTGCAACGCACTTAGGCCCATTCAGAGGAGCATTGATGAGTCAATGGGTCATTTTAACTATACTTCAAACATTGAAACTCTCATGAATTAAAGCCATCAGTGGAATGACTTCTCTAGGGCATGTAGCAACTGAATTAGGGGATGATAGACCATGTTCATACTGGTCTTAGGGATGATGCCCAAATTGACCTATAACAACTACAAATCACTCAGGAGCTGACCAACCACCTTAGGTTATCTATCCTTGAGTTGGAACCATTTTTCTCCATCATAACTCCATAATATTACCCTTGAAACTGCATCCATATAGTTGGAATCCTATAACCACACTCACAAGATTTCTTCCATGTGTTTATGACCTAATTCCTCCAATTATGAGCATGCGGTCCTGTGATATGAGCCACCTTTTCAAGATAGCCTCTGGACCACTTCTAAGAATTGCCTGTAAATTTCCATAATGTAATAAAATGTAATGGAAAAGTTAACCAATCAAAAATCAAGCAATTACTTGACCCAAATATGCCTAATCCATAACAAACATTTCGTCAAACATATAGCAAACATGTCATGAATGCATATCTGATCATAAACCGATAGTTCTCCAACTAAAAATCACCAATAAGGATCTAAACCTTCTTTGGCTAGCTGCAATAACACTTGTTAATCCATGCATTCAACAACCAGTTAAATTATCAAAACATGTTAAGAGTGATAGATATATTACATTATATAACCAACATATAACCGAACAATACCCAACGTAGAAACCATGGAAAATCAACCATAATATCAACATCGTAACCTGTGCAAGTATTCATAAATTACAATAGGAAAATAACTCTTATTTACATATGAAAATGGCAACCAAGTAAAGGACTTCCACGTACCACCTGACCATATATTGGATTGAACCAAACCTCCCTTTCATCCAATCACCATCGTTCCATATTCCAAGCATGAATGTGGGATATCATGGAATAAACCAAGACAAACCAACCATGGTTTCTAGAGGCCAAAACACATCAAACCTTAACCATAGTGATTCCACCTCTATTGTTTGGAAATCACTAACATCAACCAAATTAGTCTCTACCTAAGATGTGCAATGCTCCAAGAACTAGTAACTCAACCCACACATTTCTATGGCTCCAGATCGTTTCTTCCACCTGCAGCTCTAGGGACTAGTAACTCGACCCACCAAGGGCTCTAGAGCGGTTGTTCCAACCCACAAACATCAGGAACCTGAGCACCAATCACAAAAATTAGTGGAAAAACTCACAACACCATGGCTATCAAGGAAATGGCAAGGAAAGGTTGAAACCACTATCAATCTAGGAAAAACTCCATGCTAATGAAAACACATAGCCAGAGAATCACATGCATATATCATGCAACCATAAATCAACAAGGAAATAACACATGCAACCCGTGACCTACAAAGTATTCCTGTTGTAGTGGTTGATCCAATGTTTCCCTTGTGCTCCCTTGCTTTCATTTTCTTTCTTTCTCCAAATCTAAGTGAATACTAGAGTGCTCCAAACATGCTCCAAGAATTATCTAAGTGTGCAAGAGTATGAGAGAATGAGAGAATGAATGAGAGATGATCCCAAAACTATAAAAAAGCTAAGATACAACTGACAAAAACTGTGAGTTGTTTCTATGATGCCTTTTTATTATTGATGTCTCCTTTTTTATGCATTTTCCTTCATTTTTCCTCTAAGTTACCTTGCATGGAATTCTATGTCTCTTCACCTTCCTTTTCTCATATTTTCCTTTATTTTAATAAATAAATGTTAGTTATTGTCTCTTTGCCTTTGTCAATTCCATTGACAATTTCCATAGCCATTAATTAATATCAAGTGATGCCCACTATAATGCTTTTCCCAACATTTAGCTTAGAATACATGTCCCATAACCTTAGTCTTATTTTATTTACATGGAAAATCAACTAGGGGTTGTTACAATGGAAATGAGATATCTAATGCTCTACTAAATTTAACCACACTCTCCACAACTTGATTTTAATTTCTCATACATTTGTATGAGATCAAATAAAAGACATTGCACTTATTCCAATTGCAACATACTAACTGAAAACATGCCACATAATCATGCCACATTTCCATTTTTTTACATGCAACTTCTCAAATTACTTGCATGCAACTTTTTAAATTATTTGCATGAAACTCTACAAATTATTTATATGCAAATACGCATATATCAACTACAACAATATTATCACACAATGATACTATCCCATCCACAAAATAACATTTTCTTCAAACAATTACCATATTATTACATTTTCTTTAAACAACCACTATACTATTACATTTACGATGAAGCATTTCTTCAAACACTTAACATGAAAACTAATAACAAATTGTTTGCATAAAAATAAGCATATATTAGCTACAACAATACTATCCCTGAGCACAAAGAACATACTCATTGGGGCAATTTATCAAATAATTTGTATGCAATGAATCGTTGAACCATTTAAGCATTTCATCAAACACTTTGCATGCAAACTAATATGGCGAATGATTTAATGCACATCTCCTAAAATATAGTAGTACATGTTATGGAAACTGAACCACATGATCAATGGGAGTTTTCCTCACTATGGTTCAAGTTTCAACTTCTAAAACTTCATATATAAAAAATTATAATAAAAATAACAATACAATCCTATTTGTTGCACAATTCTAGGAGCATTCAGGAAGCTCAACTTTCATTGGTCATATCTCCTAAAATATAACGATCCAATATTTGAAGTATTTGCCACATTATCATCAATATGTCCTCTCAATGTGGACAATTTCTCAACCTTGAGACCACCAAGAAGATAATTTATAACAAAAATTCCAACATGTCCTGTTTGAGGCCTAATTTTAGGATCATTCAAGAGGTTTGACTTCCTCTGCTCATACCTCCTAAAATATTGCAACCCAATATCTGAAATTTTTACCACATGATTAGTGGGATTTCCCATTAATGTGAATATTTTTTCAACTTCTGGAACCTAACAGACGATAATGTATGGAAGAAATTACATCATCACCTTTTTAAAGATTCATTTAGGGAGGTCATCTTCCTCAGATAATTATTCCTAAAATATTGTGAACCAATATTTGAAATTTTAAACACATTATAAGTGGGATTTACCCTCAAAGTGCAACTTTTGTCAGATATTGAAACTTCACATAAGAAAATATATAACAAAAATGAAATTGATTGTAATCATTGATCCCTGCATGTCCACATGCACATATTAGCTTGCAAAATCCTGTATTTTAAATAATTACTAGAAAGATTCAACCAAAAATAACCACTTTCACCCAACAAGAAATCATTCTCAAAACAACCCAAAGATCCAAATTTTTAATCTCCAAAGGTTTATTGCAGAACCTTTTCTCTTCATTTCATCTATAATAGATTCCATCCAGTCCAAGTGTTTGAACCTTGAAGCTCTTATACCACTCTGTAACACCCCACCCGACATTTACCCACTTTAAGATACTTACTAGGGTAAACATGAGCTGAGAGTTAATATGCATGACCCTACTTCCAAGATGCAGTTACAAAAATGGGGTCTAACTTTCCCAACACTTGTTCATTTTTACAATTTTTTTGTGACCATGGTACCTATAAGTCATGGATGCATAGTTTGTTCAATTTTTTCATAAGTTCATCAAATATTCATCAAGAAGGCTTACTGACCTCTCATACTAGCTGCATCAAACATATATTAGTTCATGAATTCATATAAAATAACCAAAAGGTTGTCAAACTATGGAATAAACCCATAACAAGAGCACATCATACAATGAGAATTATACCATGCATGTAATCAACATTTAACCAGAATGAAGCCAGGACAAAAAATTCATAAAATAGACACAATAACCAATACATGTGCTCATTGGTCTCAATAATAAATAACACATAATAACATATGCAAATTCTAACCAAGTTAGGGACTTCCATGTACCACCCGACCACAGATTGTGCTGAACCAAATCTTTCTTTTAGCCAATCACCCATGTGCCATATTCAAAGCATGAATGTGGGATCACATGGGATAAATTAAAATGAAACCAAACAAGGAATACAAAGTCTAAACCACCTCTACCCTCAACCGCAATGATTTCACCTTAACCGATCCAAAAATCATTAACACCAAAAGGCTTGGATGCCTCTAACTTTCTTCACCATACCCAGAGCAATTTTCCTATGTCCACCCACCTATCAAGAGTTCCAGAAGAAAACCATCTCCACCCTCAACCCTTGGAATTTTCTTGATACCACCTCAACTAGGATCCAAATTATGTCAACCATCCAAAGCTTAACCAAAACAATAAACCCACAACATCATGGTTCCTTAGGAAATGACAAAGTCAAGGTTGAAACCACTATCAATCCAAGAAAATCACATGCCAATGACAAGAAAAATAATCGAATAACCAACTACATGTACCATGCATTCAAATCCCATCAAGGAAATCACAATTGCATCCTGTTACCTACAAAATCCTCTTTTTTTAACTACACTTCCAACTTTCTCCTTGTGTTCTCCCTTGCTTTCCTTTGCTTGCCAATTAATTTCTTGCTTGCTTGTGACCAAGTGATCTCTCTCCTCTTGGACTTTCATTTCTTCCATAGCAAAACTGAAGTTGTGCAAAGATGAAACCTTATCAAAAGATGTAAATTGTTTCTCAAATGCATTTTTATCATTGATGTGTAGTGTCTCTTCCTTTCCCTTTCCTCTTTTCTTTAATTTTCCTTTATTTTCCCTACAATTTACCATGCATGCATATTCTTGTCTCTTCATCTTCCTTTTCTTCTATGTTCCTTTATTCTTGATTTAATTGTCATTTATTTCCCTTTTCTTTTTTCCAATGGAAATGCCAATTTCCATAACCATTAATTAACCACAAGTGATGCCCACTTAGTGTTTGTCCCTTCATTCAACTTGGAATACATGTCCCATGACCTTGGTTTGATTTTTTCCTTTTATGATGTCCATTTATTACATGGAAACTTAACCCCATGTTAAGTATGAGGGGTCTTCGCAGTGCATTATATTAGATATCATTTTTGGGATTCAACTGCGTTAATTTAGTCATTCATCTATGACCATTTCCATGGGAGGTAGTTGTAACTGACTAATTTCTCATGATTTTTGAATAGTCCACTTAGCACTCATTGCATCGGGTGATGCTCACAGGGGTGAAGAAGTGGGATTGAAACTAGTGAAATGAATCACATAGTGTCAATCATCACTTTCGGGGCTTGCACCCAGTAACCAGGACTTCCCGAGAGGTCACCCATCCCAGAACTCCTCTGGATCAAGTGTGCTTAACTGTGGAGTTTTCTCCACAATCAAGCCCACTTAGCTTGCTACCCCATTTGCAAAACCTTAGCAACTATTGTGCCTCATGAACCATTCAAGAAGAGATCCCTTTACTCTTAGTATTTTAAGTATGAGGGGTTTTTGCAGTGCATTATATTAGACATCATTTTTGGGATTCAACTACGTTAATTTAGTCATTCATCTATGACCATTTCCATGAGAGGTAGTCATAATTGACTAATTTATCATGATTTTTGAATAGTCCACTCAACACTCATTGCATCGGGTGATGCTCACAGGGGTGAAGAAGTGGGATTGAAACTAGTGAAATGAATCACATAGCGTCAATCATCACTTCCGAGGCTTGCACCCGGTAACTAGGAATTCCCGGGAGGCCACCCATCCCAGAACTCCTCTGGATCAAGCGTGCTTAACTGTGGAGTTTTCCCCATAATCAAGCCCACTTAGCTTGCTACCCCATTTGCAAAACCTTAGCAACTATTATGCCTCATGAACCATTCAAGAAGAGATCCCTTTACTCTTAGTATTTTAAGTATGAGGGGTTTCCGCAGTGCATTATATTAGATATCATTTTTGGGATTCAACTGCGTTAGTTTAGTCATTCATCTATGACCATTTCCATGAGATGTAGTCGTAACTGACTACTTTCTCATGATTTTTGAATAGTCCACTCAGCACTCATTGCATCGGGTGATGCTCACAGGGGTGAAGAAGTGGGATTGAAACTAGTGAAATGAATCACATAGCGTCAATCATCACTTCCGAGGCTTGCACCCGGTAACCAGGACTTCTCGAGAGGTCAACCATCCTAGAACTCCTCTGGATCAAGCGTGCTTAACTGTGGAGTTAACCCCATGTTGTTATAATCAACCACTTCCAAATCAACATTATCACTCCCCTCTAAATCTAAGCCTTTCAAAGTACAATGGTTTAGTATCATCCATTGTGGATGAAACTCTTCATCTAATGGATGGTGGTTCTTCCTCTTCAAGTGAGAGATCATCTTGTCTACATGACTAGAAATTTTTTTGGTTAACCATGGTGGAAAATTTTGTTTTAACCACTAAACCATTATCCTACGACCAACTAGACATAAAAAGCATAGCGTACCCCTAGCAAACCTAGGTTATCAATAGGAAAACCAATGGAAAAAAAGGGCCTCCCAAAACCAATCCTCGGGGGAGCTTAAGTCTCTAATACTTCGCTAGTGAAGGTGTGAGAAGAAATTTTGGTGACCAACATGTAATAGTCCTTACCGATGCAAGTATCATAGATGGGCACCCTCCACATGAGATGAAACACTGATTTGACATTTTCCTTGGGTATCACATGTACTTCCCACTTGTAGTCACCATTTTTTGCCCTTTGAAAGGCCAATAAGAATATCATTTTGCAATCAATGACTCAATAGAAAGGTCATGGGTCGGGACCAAATGTATGGGTAGGGAAACAAAGATCAAAGTATCAAGAAGTGAAGTGATTTTACATAGAGGACCATGCACATTAAGAAATTATCATACACATAGTAGTTCAACAAACACTTAAACGAGTGGATAGGAGATATCACACTGCTTCCTCTCATGTGACCTCATGCTTGACACTTATGTTAGAGGTACTTTTTCAACAATCATTCTTTGCTACTAATGGATTTTGAATCTCTCTTTAGTGTTTTCTTGTTTTAGTTTTATGGCCTTAAAGAATTTACACTCCAAACTTACACGAAGACCCTAAGTCCTATTCTAAGTTGGTTTGCTATAAAAAAATGTTTATTTTTGGTTTTAAAATTAAGCACTTTTCATTTAATGAATGTTCATTACTCAAGGGTACAAAATGGACCAAGTAATTTTATGCCTCTTTTTCAAAACCAAAGGAAGAATTCAAAATGCAAATGCAAGTTTTCTTTCAATGAAATTACTTAATGGAAAGAAAAGAGATCTTTTCCTTTTTCAACAATTCAACAAAATGCTCAACAAACTTCACTTTCCAAATGATATACCAACATATAGAAAGATAATTCAAATCTTCAAGACACTAAAAGACACTCCAATGTTTTTCATAGGCATTCAAAATCTCTACCCAAGATGACTATGAAATGTAATACTTTCTTTTCATTTCACTAAAATGAATAATGAATCTAAAAATGAAGATGCAAATCACAATCAATAATAGAAATAATGGGTTATGAGATATTGGCTATGGTCACTACTTGCACACCAATATTTTACAAGCCAAGAAACACTCCAAAACCTTTTGTAACAGGTATGCATATTTGCAATATATTTTTAAAGTTTTCATATGTAAACACAAATGAAAGACACTAGATCTACTCCAATAACACACAATGACTAGAATGCACAAGAATACAATCCAAATCTTTGCTCACCAAATTAAGTTCATGCAATCCAAGGAACAACAAATCGCTTAAGAGTCTTAAAAAATCAAATGATAAATAGATAAGCTAAAACTTAGCTATCCAAGTATTGTAGGACTAGCAACAAATCATAGGACTAGCAAAAAGGCATTTGCAACCTCCCTAAGTTAAAGGAAAACAAAATTTGAGGGTTTCATTAACCAATTTTGCAAAAAATATAAAGATATGATGCAGTAATGGGCTGCTACTGAGTAGCGAGTGACAATTGCACCATGCTAGTTTGCAAAATGCAACTAATTGGTAACCTCTATTACTGAAATAGATGTGATAATGTAGGGATTTTAAGAGACGTAAAATACTTAGATATGATAGATCTAGGAGTGTCAAACACCTAGAGAAGAAAATCAAGAAATCCTAAGTTACCATGACACTAAAAATAGAAAGATAAATAATGGATCTTATGAAACTAATGAAGGAAACTAAGTTACCCCCAATGTAGCTGCTAGTTTTGTTGACAGAGAAATCCTCATGCAGACAAGAAGGTTCTCTCTCTGATCTATTGTGATTTAAAGACAAATATGTGGATAGACTATAATGGATTCTCTAGCTAGACATATCATATTTTTTTGTCAATGCAACCGAGAAAATGAGAAAATTAAGAGATAAGAGGAAACTAAGATTCAACAAGGAGGTGAGTAACCCTAATTGAAGTTATTATTACATCTTAAATTTAAGGACAAATTGAGATGTAATAAAAAATTAGAAAATAAGACAAAATTAAGATACTACAAGAAAGTGATTAGCCCTATTCTAGGAAATCGAATGTGTCTCTATATTTTAACTAAAAAAAAAAAAAAAAAAAAAAAAAAAAAAAAATTCACACTACTAAAATAAGAACAAACTCTTAACAACAATATAATGAAATAAGACATTGGACAATTTCTAAAATGTCACGAGTCAAAATAATTTATTATTTAAAAAAAAAATTCTCTCTTAGAATATCATAGGTTTAAAATTCAATTTTAAAATTATTGTCACATTCTCACTCTTTCTAACAGTTTCACTCATCAAAATTATACTAATTAATAAATAATTCTCTTTGAAACTTTTTAACACCAAAAAATTAAAATTTTAAAATAAACCATATAATTCCTTTATATATATATATATATATATATATTTTTATTATTATTATAAATAATTCTAATATATTCATGTTAATCTGAATGAACATCAATAATTATCATTAAAAATAATCTTCGTAAATATTTATAACATTCTATACTTTCTCGCGCTATTTTATTATTTTTAAATATATTTTTATATATAATATATTAAAAAAATATTATAAAATTTTAAAAATGTCAAACTTTTAAAGATTAAATTGATAAATTATTTTATATATAATATATTAAAAAAATATTATAAAATTTTAAAAATGTCAAACTTTTAAAAATTAAATTGATAAATTATAATTATTCAAAAAAATATGACAAACATTTTGATTTTAAAAACATTTTTATAATTTGTTTGTGGTAAAAGATTATTTTAATTTGTACATTTTTTTTCTAAAAATATTGACATTGACGGTAAGAAAGCTATTTTTATAAATCTTTCATAATTTGTTCTCGAAATACATGCATGTGTTTATGCTAAAATAACAAGTTATTGGAAATGGAAAAAGAGTAGTATTTAGATGTATAAATTATAATTTATAGAAGTTTTTTTTTTGGTCATTGGTGAAAAAATTCTAGATGAAATCTTAATTTGTAATATTTAAATTTGTTTTTTTTTAATTGTATATAGCACCCTAAAAAATCCAAAAAAAACTTCAAAAAAATCTCGCTAAAAAACAAGTCTTAATTTATGTCCTCCAAAGTCACCCGAAATTTTCGGTGAAATTTTTTTATCATCGTCGATAATTCCATAGTCACCCGAAATTTTCGGTGAAATTTTTTTGTCATCGTCGATAATTTTGCCGCCTCTCTATAATTACACGACCAGACAAATAATTCCGCCGCCTCTCAATAATTACATGACCAGACGAATAACATCTCGACTGCCTCGGTACAGTCTGTGACCATCTCTGTTAATATCCCAATCAACATATTGAAGGGCCCCACCAAAGACTTGACTTGTTATCTGTCAATATCCCAATCAACCAACTGAAGGGCCCCACCAAAGACTTGACTTGTGATATGTCAATATCCCAATCAACATATTGAAGGGCCCCACCAAAGACTTGACTTGTTATCTGTCAATATCCCAATCAACCAAATGAAGGGCCCCACCAAAGACTTGACCTGTGATCTGTCAATATCCCAACAAACAAACTGAAGGGCCCCACCAAAGACTTGACTTGTGATAATTCGGGTCATTGCACTGCCCCATCACACAACCCCCGTTCTCTCTTTCCGCTTATAAATAGTTCTCGGAACCTACGTACAAGGCACTGCGCTTCTTCTCTTTATAGTTTGAGCAGACGTTGCAATTCCTCATCATTCACCATGTCGTTTCTCTGTTTCCCCATTGCCGTTTATTCCCTGCTCCCTTTCCTCTTCATTTTTTCCTTCTCCTCTGCGCATGGGCATCCATTTCATGACGATCGACTTTCGCTCTTGGCATTCAAGAGCGCAATAACCAGCGATCCTCATGGTTCCATGGCCAACTGGATTCCCGCAGTCCCCTTCTGCAACTGGAGTGCCATAACCTGCAGCCGCCGTCACATGGACAGAGTGGTCTCTCTCACCCTCCGAAGCATGGACCTGCAGGGCACCATCTCTCCTTCCCTCGCCAATTTGTCCTTTCTTCACACCCTTGATCTCGGTGACAATGCTCTCCACGGTCATATCCCATCTCAATTGGGACGCCTCTCTCGTTTGAGTAATCTTTGGCTGGACCGGAATGAATTGAAAGGAAACATCCCAAATGATCTCCACAATTGCACAAATCTGGTTTCCTTGGCGCTCACCTTCAACAATCTCACTGGAAGTATCCCGATGGAGTTGGGTTCCCTCACACATCTGCAGCAACTTTTCTTGGGAGGAAACATCCTTACAGGTATTATTCGTCTTTCTTTTGGAAACCTCTAGGTTTTGATTATTTTAGAGATTGCAAAAACAAGTGTCTAACGACTGCATTATGGTAAATTGCCAGGGAATGTTCCCAAATTTTGGTCAAATATGTCCACTTTGACTGTGTTGGACATTTCAGGAAACAAACTCAAAGGGAGTATGCCAAAAGAATTGGGCCTACTCACTAGTCTCCAAATTTTTAATCTATGTGACAATGAATTATCGGGGAACATTCCTATATCTTTGTCAAATATCTCCACTTTAATTGTATTAGTACTTTATGCAAACAAACTTACAGGGAGTATTCCACGAGAATTGGGCCAACTCACTAGTCTCCAACAACTTTATCTCCGTGACAATGAATTATCAGGAACTATCCCGCAAGAATTGGGCCGACTCACTAGTCTCCAAATCCTTCTTCTCGGTAATAATGAACTATCAGGAAACATTCCCACTTCTGTCTCAAATATGGTTAACCTGAGTGAGTTGGATTTATGGGGAAATCAACTTAGTGGAAACATACCAACTTCCATTGGAAATTGTTCAAAACTCACTGCACTTTATTTAGAAGTCAACAAGTTGAGTGGGAGTGTGCCTGTAGAATTAGGTAAGCTACCACTCCTCGAATTATTATTCTTGAATAATAATCAACTTACTAGTGGTAGTGCTACAAGCATGCCCTTCCTTGTAGCCCTTACCAATTGTTCGCACCTAAAAGAATTAGATTTGTATGATAACAAACTCACTGGTGTCTTGCCTTTTGCCATAGGAAAACTTTCCACCAATTTGTCTGTATTGTCATTAGCAAAAAACATGATAGAAGGAAGCATCCCTCCACATATAGGCAATCTTAGTAGTCTAACCTATCTAAATTTATCCAAAAATCTTTTAAATGGTAGCATTCCATCCCTAATAAACCTTAAAAATTTAGAAAGATTATATTTAGGAAACAACAAATTAGAGGGAAACATACCTAATGACTTTGAAGAGTTGCAACATCTCGGTCTATTAGACATCAGTACAAACATGTTGTCTGGAAAGATTCCCACTTCCCTTGCACCCCTTAAGCAACTAAGAGATATCTTCCTTCATCACAACCAATTATCAGGAGACATACCTGCAAGCTTAGGAAATTGTACAAATTTGGAATTGCTTGACTTGTCCCATAATAGACTCACTGGAAGCATACCAAGAGAAATTGTTGCACTTTCTAATCTACATTTCTATTTGAATCTATCATGGAATTTATTAGAAGGCTCTTTGCCCATGGATATTGGTAAAATTTCAATGGCTCAAGCTATAGATCTTTCTGCTAATCACTTGTCTGGGTCCATTCCACCTACCCTTGGAAGCTGTGTTGAACTATTGTCTTTGAATTTATCTCAAAATTCCTTTCAAGGCTCTATTCCAGATTCACTTGGAAATTTACAAAGTCTTATGAGCCTAGATCTCTCTTCCAACTTCTTATCAGGGACAATACCAATTACTGTCAATAAATTAAAAATGCTTCAGTATTTGAACTTATCTTTTAACAAGCTCACCGGGGAAATTCCAGAAGGAGGAGTCTTTGCAAATAAATCAATTGTAATGTCCTTAAATGGAAACCCTAACCTTTGTGGACCAAAATTCCAATTATATGCATGTCCAGCACCAAGAGGTCATCTTACAATTGTCAAACGAGTACTATTTCCAGTGAGTGGAGCTATTGCTTTTATACTATGTTGTCTGGTTTTAAAGTTTCTATGGAGAGGGAATATGCATATACAAAACTTTGATGTCTTAAGAGCTATTTCCAAAAAGTTAGAGTACCAAAGGATTTCATATCAAGAGCTTCACATAGCAACTAATGGATTTTCCCAAGCCAACTTGTTGGGAACAAGTAGCTTTGGCTCAGTCTATAAAGGATCTTTGAATGATGGCACACTTGTTGCTGTGAAGGTTTTCCAATTGCAAAATGACCAAGGTGAGAAGAGTTTCAAAGCAGAATGTAATGTCTTGCAAAAAGTTCGACATCGAAATATGGTGAAAATCATAACCTCTTGTTCCAACCTCCATTTCAAAGGTTTAGTGTTCGAGTTTATCTCTAACGGAAGCTTAGAGAAGCATTTGTATCCTAATAGAGATGACAACAATGGCGAGGATATCTGTGAATTGGGATTGAAAGCTCGATTAGACATTGCAATAGATGTGGCCCATGCCATGGAGTATCTTCATCATGATTCTTTTGTGCAAGTAGTGCATTGTGATCTAAAACCTAGCAATGTACTTTTGGATGGAGATATGACAGGCCATGTAACAGATTTTGGTATCTCAAGATTAATTGGTGAAAGCTCTGCTAGTTCTTTCACTTCAACACTTTCCTTAAGAGGATCTATGGGTTACATTGCCCCAGGTATGTCTCTTTATAATATAACTTTCATTGGTATTTTTTCATTTACAATATTGTATATGATTGGTTGAGCAAAATCTAATGAACATTTCCTTTCTTGTAGAGTATGGATTGGGTGTGGCAGTTTCCACCCAAGGGGATGTTTACAGCTTTGGCATTCTATTATTGGAAATGTTTACCAGGAAACAACCAACTAGTGACATATTTGATGGAAGCCTAAATTTGCACAATTGGGTGAACTACGCATTCCCAAATAGATTGAAGGAGGTAATTGATAGTGTTCTTCTTAATGAGGTGGATGGAGATGAATTTGAAGAAAATAAGGCATATAAATGCCTGATTTCTTTGCTGCATGTTGGTTTGGTTTGTTCAAAATATTCACCAGAAGAAAGGCCAACTATGAGAGATGTGGTTAGAATGTTGGAGGGTATAAGAGAGGATCTAATGGAAAATAGAGTTGTTTCAATGGGATTGAGGAGAAGCATATCCAATTTGCTTAGCAATACAAATGTAGCAAGCAATTATGCTATTGCATCAAATGAGCAATCTTCTACATTTTAATTTGTGAAGTTATTAACAACAAAATATTTTCAATGTTGCTATTGTTCTTACAATTGCAATATTTTTGTACTTATAGGCATTGTTCTTAGAATGACAATATTTTTGTACTTTTAGTTGTTCAAGAAATTTTTGTTAGTTTACATTATCTATCTCTGATTATTGGAAATAAATACTAGGTTCTTTTGAAACATATGAATTGCAAATATGCATTTAGTTTGACTCATTATCCATCCATGATGTCGATATTCTTGTTTGTCAAGCAAACTGTGTAGAAATAAATAGTAGTCTTTTTTTCTCTATAGGAGAAAGTATCGTTAACCACTTTGAACTTGATGAATTGATCCTATAATATGTGTTGAAGTCTAATAATTTTGTTTACATTATTGGCAAATTTCAGTGTCATTGCTTTTGAGATCGAGATAATGTATCTTAATATATTAAGAAGCATTTCATTTTTATAATGTAAAAGATTACTCAAATTTTAACTAAGAGTAAATATAATTAAATAATGTAAAAGATAATTATATAATACAAACTCTAAGTAACTTTCAAACACCAGCAATGTTAAATCTTACAACTAGATTAAAAATAAATTGTCATTCTTATTGACTTTCTTTCTTTTAAATTTATTCCCTTTTATTAAACATTTATACATAGCTTGATGGAGAACCCTGAAGTGGAGCCTCCCAAACATCAAAGGAAAAGCTAAGGTATAACATTCACCATTAGTCCAAAACTGGAGGCAAAATAATTAATCTTCAAGCTAGAGTAGTGAATTTGTTTGTGGATATGTTGATTCTGATTTTGCAGGTGATTTGGATAAGAGAAGGTCAACTTCAGGGTATGTCTTTACTCTTGCAGGTGGAGCTATTAGCTGGATGTCAAAGCTACAGAATATTGTTGCTTTATCCACTACCTGGGCTGCACACTAAATTGCTTTCCTCATGCTTGCCTAGAGGCTATTAAGGTGTTTATAGTTTTGGTGACTTTGGTAGGTTACAGGAGAACATCACGTTACTTTGTGATAGTCAAAGTGCAATACATTTGGCTAAGAATCCTGCCTATCATAGTAAATCAAAGCATATTCCAATTAAGTACCATTTTGTAAGACAGGTTATTACTGAAAGGGAAGTCTCTCTTGAAAAGGTGCATACAAAAGAAACTATGTTGTTTTCTTATATCAGCTATGAGAAGTCATGAGAGTGTTTATTCCTCTGCTTGTTAAAAGATAAAATAATAATAATTAGTATATCAAAGCAATTGGTCAAGGTGGAGATTGTTGAGACTTTTCTCTGTATTGAGAAATTGACAAAAATCATGTATGACAAAAATTAGAATTTGCTGATTAACCTGCTTTGTTGGGAGGAGTTAATGCATGCTAAATTTGAGTTGAGAGGATTTATGAGGCTTGATTCTCCATATATAAACAGCAATTCACATGCTGTTTTAAGAGTGTGTGTAAAAAGAATTAAGTAATCTCCTGCTGTTTGAATTAACAGACTGCCATGTCTGTCAGTGGACGAGCTCCAGAGGTTTAAAAGAACCTCCCAAACATCAAAGGAAAGGCTAAGGTATAACATTCACCGATAGTCCAAAACTGGGCGCAAAACAATTAATCTTCAAGCTAGTCTTTGTACTTGCAATGGATAACTTGCTTAAACTCTATTAACCTGCTCTTCTTTATATGCAAACTAATGTTTCCTTTAGCATCAAGTTTAACAGTACCTTTGGTCATAATGCATATCAGAAGATTTAATTTCAACAATATGATTGCAAATTAGAAATACTGAACTTGTTGAAATATAATAAGACCTGTCACCTCCAAAAACCTGTTGATTTTCTTAGATAAGTATTTAAACTGTAAAGTATTCAGCTATTCAACTGGGCACATCCAATATTTTCAAATAAATCTGAAGTGTAGGATATAAGAACCAATCCCGAATGGAGGATATCTTTTCACTCTCTGTTTATACAAAACTTCGTGGATTGAATTCAATTTGGTTGCTCTGTTGGATTTAGTTCAACTCTTTTTATTTAACTTAAATATAATGAAATTGGTGTTTATAGATTTTGAAATTTAAATGCTGTTTATGGGTTTAGGGTTATCTGGAGAATGATTTGGATTTTAATATTCTGTTTGTTATTTTCCTCGCGGAATAAAATTAAATATTAAAAAATAAAAAGTTCAAAAATAAAAAGTTCTGATAATAGTTATATAAGTTATATTATTTATAATAAAAAATAAAACATTATGTTTAGATATAATATGTTTAATATAGTGTAGGATTTATATTTTAAAGTTGAGAAGTTTTATATATTAATTTAGTATTTGATTTAATTAATATTGATAAATGTTTTTAGGAATAATTACATCATTAAGGTTTGGTCAATTTTTCTAATCAACTAATGTGGTTTATTCTCAGGACAAGGTGAAGAAATTAACTAATCTTCATGAATAAATAGTATGATGCATCATTGCTTAGAGATAGGACAAGGTGAAGAAATTAACTAATCTTCATGAATAAATAGTATGATGCATCATTGCTTAGAGATAGCCTTTAAAACTAGTCGGTAGAGAATTAGAAAATTTGTTATTTAGTTATTAAAAATAAAATTAATAAAATTAACTTCATTAAATAATATTAAAGAATATTCCAATTTTAATTATAATAAAAAAATTTATTTTATTATCAATAACATATATTTAAAGTATAAGAGTATTAACATATATTTAAAGTATAAGAGTATTAAAATATAGTTATTTGAAAAGTAAATAATTAAATTTTAATTATAATAAAAAAACAAAATTATTATCAATAACATATATTTAAAGTATAAGAGTATTAAAATATGGTTTTTTGAAAAATAAATAATTAACTAAAAATTATAAGGGTAAGGGGATCAAAATAATGCGAAAATATTAAAATAATGATGAAAATAAGAAAAAGTAAACAATAATGGTAAAAATACTAGAAGAAAATTAAGAGCCAAAGCGAGATGGGAGTGAATCACATCGGAGTCCAACTCTTGCTCAATTTCCAACTATCATGTCTCTTGAGATTCCTAGCATGTCTCTCAATCTCAATAGCCTCTCTAATCTTCCTATGGTGGAAATGATTAACCTTAACAATGACCTTCAAGTCCTCAATACAGACATGGTGACAAGATTTTTTTGCATGTTCAACTAGAGCCGAAGTGCAAGAAATATTGTGCTTAATGTCTGCAACATTTTTTGGATTCTTTGCTTAATGGATCGACCAGTTTCTCCAATATAGAGAATACCACAAGAACAAGGAACCAGGTAAACACCTTTCTTGTCCTTCGAGTCGACAGGGTCCTTAACATAACCAAGAGAATTTCTAATGGTACAAAGAGGTTTGAACAAGGAGAAGACATTATTCTTCCTAAGGACATGAGCAATCTTGTCCGTGGTCCCTTGTATGAACAAAGTTCCCTTGGATGAACGGGAGGTTAACCTTAAAGATAGGTTCCACACGAAAATTTTTGCCACTTAGCCCTTTATAGACTTTTTAGAAGGCTTTAAAGCCTAGGGCCGTACTATACCCATAAATCTAACATTAATTAATATTTTAAATTATTATTATTAAAAATTAATTAATTATAATAAATGATGATAATTTTTAAATTAAGAAGTTTTATGGTTCTATATTATTCTCAATAATGGATTATTAGTATTTTATTTCATAAGATAATCCCTTTTTGAAAGATTAGTTCTTCTTTTTATATGAAAATCTTCATATAATCTTCTCTTCTTGTAATATTAGTGTTTGAGATCTTTAATATATGTAAGATTACAATGGAATGATTGTTTATCTTTATAATTATGGGTTTTAAAGCATTTACTCTTTGTAACATTTGGTAAAAAAATGTTTATTAGTATATTTCTGAAGCATGGATAAGGAACGTTAAATTGTTTCATCAATTTTTTTAAAGTGTAGAGAGCTTGCTATGGCTAGTGCCCATGTTATCATGGCCTGTTGTAACACAAAAATTTCTCCAGAGCTTGCACAGGAATGACAACGACAATAAAAGCTAGTCAATAGAGATCCCTTCTCCATAGAAGTATGGGCTCACTATAATTATGATCTTGATTTGCTCTAGTATATCATGCTTAGTAGGTCATGGCACTGGAGTTCATGGAGCTCATGTCATTTCTATCAGTAAGATCCTTTGCTGCCAATCTAGTGTCCTGTCAAGCACCCCTTCACATTCTCATCAACAAATGCCGAAATTTAGTTGAGGATATGTATATATGTGAGTCATTATTTGAGGATATATCTTTTTTGCTAGGATAAGAAAACACTGAGAGAAGTGGTTGATCACTAAACACTGAGAGAAGTGGTTTTCTCTAAAGATGCCATTATTGGGATTCCACTTGTCAATGGGACCAATTTACCTAGAATCTTTCTGTCTTTAAATATGATATATTACACATGAATACCATGGGAAAAACCATGAATTCATTATTTGAGATCCACTTGACCAGGGTCAAATTTTGGCGAACCACCCTAACAATCTTGAGTTTCATGAGATTGAAAAATAAGAGTCTGAATAATTTACAAGGATTCATAAAAATCTTAGTACTGTGAATAAACTACACTTCTATTTTTTATTCTAACTTCCCGAAAAACTAGCCAAATAATTTCACTTAACCTCTATTTTTTTTTTTGGTAAGCTGGGTAGGACTACATCTTCGTCATCGTGTCCAAATACATCACCTCGATTGGGGCAGGCAATTGAACCGGTGAATTCACATATAGGAGTGCCTTAACACCACACCCGATCACCGTCTATCCAAGACCCCGTGGACATAACCTCTAAATTTTTTTATACAACACAATGTTTTGATATTTTAAAACATCATTCTTGCAGAGCCACAACAATTATCTAAGGATGGAAACGAGTAGTACATGCAAGTAAATCATCTGAGACTCGCATTCCTAACAATTTTCCTCCTACCTTTACTTCTCAAAACTGGAGGTACTTCAAGAATTGTTAATGTAAACTCTGTGGTATGATGTTAATCAACCTTGGTTCCCTTCTTTGTAATTTTCATGAAGTCATGGTTGATGTTACCTAAGGTTTAATGCCCATCATGTATTTATTATTAATCTGTCCAGGATCACCATTGCGGAGTAGTAGACCCTCAAGATCTCAATCTCAAGCTGAATAAAAATAGTTTTAACTGCATTGCTACTTACAGTGCTAGAAAAATCGTTCAGGTATGTAAAACTATGACTTTGTACTACTCCACTTATGTTATGCTAGTTTTTACATTCCAATGTAAGTATGTTACTAATGCAAATCTCAGGGTAAATTTTTTGGGTTTTTTAAAGGTTTACAATATTGATAGACTTAACCTGCCACTATGAGTTGGTTATAACCCTTGGTCATAAACATACTCTTTCTTAACTGTAATGTTTACTTATTAATTTTCATGTTCATGTACCAACCGATGTTCCTTTCAGTAGTATTCAACAAGCTTCCAGCCAATGTTGAAATCGATGTGATAGTTGTTCATCTAGGAATTGTTAGTACAAATATGGTTTATTCCACCACACTACAATATGAAACTAATTTCTATGTTTTCTTTCTATATCAAGTCTTGTTTCAGAAATTGAATGTTTTTTTTGTGAATCTCACATTGTAAGTTATAACAAGTCATTACAGCAACAAATCCTTCCGGATATTTGATGATGTAGAAGGTACTTCTTCCCATATTATATATATAGTCTAATAATTCCCGTGTTTCACTAGCCTGAGAATTTGTGATCTCATGGGCTTGTTTTCCATTTAATAGGAGTATGAAGTGTTTTGTTCTATGCAAAAATTGCAATCGTTCCCATAAATGATACTAATCACATTCACATAATTGGTGGAAAGGACATTCGTGATACCAATACTAAGTCTGCATATTACAGATATGATTGCAAAGCAACAAAAGTTTGTAGGCAAGCAAGCGACTGGACCCTTTTCTCTCCAAGTGTCAGATCAAACGTTGGGGCTTTTGGGTGTTTCCCCTAACAATATTGACATTGCTAATCTCTGTAATCAGTCCACTACTCTACTGGATAGATATTTTTCAAGAGAGAAGTCTATGTGTAGGTAAGAGGCTTTGAAAGATATCAAGCAAGGCCTACACCAAAAGAACTAAAGTCTAGAAAAGTTTGAAAAATATGTGACAAACATGATCACTAAGTGCACTATTTCTTCAAATGTTTTATGAGAAGGAAGCAATTTCATAACATGGTGGCAAGACTATAAGAAAATTCAATTAGTTGAATGGAAATGAAGCTCTCCATTTTATGAGATAATGGAAACAACATGTTGGAAGAGATTAATTTACAAACTTTGCAGGTATAAATGTATTTTTACTTGGATTTTACAAATGGGGGATTTCATTACACAGTGAGTCGAGAAGAATGTACAAATTCGGTAGGTAGAAATGTATTTTTAATTAAATTTTACAGATGGGGAATTTCATGACATAACATATTCTAATTTCCAGGTACTTAATAGATACAAAGCCCGAACAGATCTATGGTGGTGAAAAATGTTTATAAAAAACATGAGGATCATTGTATATGCCAGAATTTTTGAAGTTAAAGCAATTTTCTTTTAGACAATTGTTGAACACAGTTCCTTTGTGTTGCCACCTACCCTACTTACAATTCAACACTATGCAACATGTACAATCATCAACTATATTTTTATGTTACATTAGAAGATGAGGTCTCTTACCTACTTACCTTGCGTGGTTTGAGAAGTCATGTTCATGTTACAAAATGCATGGTCAATTTATATGAAATTGTGAGGCTTTTGCATGTGCTATTTTGTAATGTATTGGCCCCAAACAAAATATGACAAGAGCTCTTATTAAATTTCTAAGGATAAATACATTCAAGGACAATCAAAGAAGGAATCCCTCATATCATACACAACAAGATCCTCTCTGGCCCAAAAATGTTCAGATTTTTCCTTTTTAATGAGATATGGAGAATTTAATCACTCAATCCCTGATGGCAATGAAAACATTTTGACCTATGTATGAACGATAGTGAAATGGAACAAGGTCCCTCAAATATCAGATTTTTGGCATGTAAAACAATCATTTAGGTATTGAATGTGATGTTTTCCAACATCAAATTTAGAAAATAAATGATTTTTTAAAATGAATTTGCATTCGATCTACCATGAACCATATATCATTTACACTAATTTAATCATTTTTTGTCTCCTTCAATTGCAATTAAACAATGGAATTTAAAAAAAAATGATGATATTTACCTCCCAAATTTGATTGAGATACTAAAATCTTCCACTGGGCATCTGTTGAAAGGGAAATGATCAGAATTAGAGATGACCTGGGCCTTTGTTTGGTGTTTTCGAATATTTTGAGAAAAAAGGCTTTGACCAGTGAACTAGAAAATCCACAAGAATCAGCGTAAATACAACAACAATTTCCCCTATCCTAAAAGATCCTCCAAATATACACATTCGAAAAGTTTTTCAAGTCCCACAACTCTTTGTACTTCAGAGATAATAGAATGGGGTTTTGCTTAGTTAGTCCATTTCCTTCATTATCCCCAGTGTAATAATGGTGGGGAGCTATCAACCCATAGCCATCATGCCTCCTTTTGTACACTATGTTGATTTCACCTACAAGGTTTTCTTAACTATTAGAAAGAAGCACCAGTCTACATATCTATGAAAATGTACCAACATATAAGCTTACGTAATCCTAACAAGGAAGCTTGGAGGCTCAATTCAGCTTATTATTCTTGATGTCACGGAAAACATAGAAGTCATGACCCACTTTGCTTGACATTTTCAATGCTTGATCAAGTGTTAGAGGAGTCATCTCAAATTACTTGACTCTTATAATGTTCATTTGGACAGATGTGAATGCTAAATCTTGTTCACAACTTCCTAGGTTGTAAAGCTTGAAATTAAGGTCAAATAGGCACCACCTTGTCTTGTTTTACACTTTGCGATGATTAACTATTTCAATTCAGAGTCCTTACAAAACCAAGAGAGTTAAGAATCAAGATACAAGAGGTTAACCCAATGCATTCCAGACTTTTAGTTACCATTATTGAAGAAATATGAAAATGACAAAGACATAAAATATGTTAAGAATTGTGACATGTACTCCCTTGCAACCATATATGCTTTCAGTACAAGGGCTTACTATGGGACAAAAATACAAAATCTACCTTACCTCATCGGACAGATCATCCTGTTATTTTTGTAGAATATGATCCAAGCCTTCTCTCTCATCGGTCAACACCTACTGAGGTTAAGGAATATGCCGATATTTGGGTGGACGACCTCGTCCTCCATATTTCTCCTTGATTTCCTGCATTTTTAGTCAAATTATGTTAGACATGTTGTCTATGCTTGGATACATATCACTTGCCTCTTCTTTTGCTCGATCAACTCCATGCTTATTGGTGAAAATGGTTACCTATAAAAGGCTTGATGTAAGTCAATCCCATGGATGAAGTTGATGACAAAAATGCCCTTTTTATTTCACTTAAAAAAATGGAACCCATATTTTTCCATTCACAAACAGAAAGGAATGAGTGTACTTCCATAATGGGTTTACCTTCCAACACACAAGTCAGACTAATAGAATATTACCTCTTATCCCCTTTGAGTGGCTTTGTTAGATCCTTTCATAAGAGGGAGAACCATGATCTCGGGTGCCTAATAAACATGCGGATTCCTAATAAACAAATCCACATAAACATGGAGTTCAATTTGAGCCCTGAAATTCACCAGGTTAGAGTATATTAGTTAGAAAGAAAAGGAAATGGCATGGCAAGTAAGCCCTCTTCCATACAATCACTACATTTCTCAAATTAAATCATTTAGGATGTATAACACGCTGTACTCGACCATAACGTGGGTGTTTTTTTTGTGATATAAGTGGTTCGAGAAGAAAATGGGTTTGACCTAGGGTTAGTGGGCTAAACGCATTCTCGTCCCTATCATCTTAAGCGTCATAAAATTTAGTAGGTAGAAGTTACAAAAAGGAAATAAGGAGTTTGATTCTTAGTATAAATGATATTATAGCTCTCAACATGGAGGCCATAGGTGGGTAGGTGATGAAACAGTATCTTGGTTTGAGACAGAGAGGCAAAAGCACATGGAAAATGTGGTGGTGGTGCCAAGATGACCACCCACCCATGGCTTCGTAAAACACCGCCGTCGGTTCATCTGCCATCGATGGAGCTCCACTCGTTCCATTGTAGTGATTATTGTTCTCATTTGTGGCAGCACTAGAGATTTTGACGAGAGAATCCCAGTTATGCATGACGTGAGGTCCCCTTGAAGTGGGGGAGCTGAGCTAAGGTGTAACTGGTGCACTATTGGGGGTTCCAATAGGCGGAAGCCCACGACCAGAACCCTCAATCCCAACGGTGCCGCCACCGCCACGAAGATCTTTTAGCCAGGGGATGAGATAGCCATCCTGATAAGAGGGGTCGGGGCTTGGAAACAAGGAAAAACGATCATGTCTGCATTGGAGTAAAATGAGTGTGCCCAGGAAGGAGATTTCCATTAAAGGGTCAAATCATTCTCAAACGAGCTTGCTCAGATATTCATCACTTTTCGTGTGGATAGGTGGCCACTCTAACAAAGTACCATCTTCAATGCACCGCCTTATGCACATAGATGGACAGACAGATCAGATTGAAACTGATTAATTCCTATTGGTTTTCTGTGGTCGCTTCAACCAGTGGTAGCAAGTGGTTTTAGACCGAGGACACTGGGTAGCCTGTTAGTGACTATGGACAGACGACGAAGCCTTGCAGTCTTAAAAATGTTTTCGGCGCAGTAATGCAGGAAAGAGTAGCATTAAATTGTTACTCTTTTATGATAACAATGAAATTGTCATTAGATGTTGCTAAAGGGTCTTAGTGGAATTTTGGATCTTATTTAAAAAGGGGGTCTCAGTAATTGCATCATTGACACGATAGGAGTATCCTTTGTATCAAGTTCTCTCCTTTTGGTTATTTAGTGTAGTTGCCAAAGAATGCACTATAGAGATAACAAATATCTCTATCCTTAGCAATTATTCACTAGAAGACTTATATACATACATTTGTATTTGCAATAGCAACACTTATGTTTGAAGTATTAGTCTACTTGAATGGTTGGACCAAATATCATTATTAGGATTTTATCTTCCAAAAATCATCTATAACCAAAACAATAAATATGTCAACTACATTTGGCAATTGTTATGGAATTGGTTTAAACCAAACAAACACAAATATTTCCTTTCGTTCACATGTTGATGGATCAATTGAGGTAGCAAATTGCACTAAGATTCAATCATTGTGTATATCCAATTAGAAACATTCAAATGTAATAAAGTTCCTTGTCCACATTTAAAAGATTTATAATCAAATTCAAGAAGCTTAATGTAATAAAATTCATTAAATTTACCCCCAAAAATTGAGCTACTCATCACTTTTCTAACCTACTTATATTAGCTATATAATTATGATTAAATACTTATTATTACAATATCATATATTTTTTAAAAGAAAGCTTTTCACTTTAAAAACAAAAGCATAAGCATAAATTAGGTAATTGAGCCATAGGAAAGTTGGTCAGTGAAGACATCTTTCTTAAGTGTCAATGGTGATTGGCATAGTAGCTCCTTATGGGGTTGTGCCTTGTGGATTAGATATTTTAACATCCAATACAATTTGAAGTGTAATAGGCTTGAATCAAGATGAATGCATACCACATGGAGCAATAACCTTTGTGTAATAGTTTGACATTTCTATTATGTCTCTTGTTGGTCTCGTAGCAAAATTCAATCTCAACGCTCGGAGTAGATTCTTCAGTCATACTTATGACTATGATCTAAGTATAGTGGGGAGAGGAGAATCTTGATGGCTCCTCGGGATGTGTGCACCAACCCTAAATATGGCAGTGGAATTAGCTTGATTGATGTTTCTACAAACTTTTGCTAGCACATTTGTTCTTGTGATATTATTTCTATGCCTCACTTATATCAAGTTTCAAGCTCATTCATCTTCCAAAGTATATGGGAAACTTGGAAAGCCATGGATGGTTTGGTTCATTGGTTTTGGTAGGGAAGCAAGGCAGGATGGAACTTAGCTTGTCACCCCATCTAGAATTGGAGGGTGCAGGGTCAATGTGATATTGATATACCTCATTTTCAAGCTCAAAAATTGAGTTACACTAGATGCATTGATTTTAGGGTAGATGTTGATTTGTACTCCTATTTTATTGCTTGCACTCGATGCATTGGTTTCAATGTAGATATTGATTTGTATTCCTATTTGATTGCTTGCAACACATGCATTGATTTTAGTGTAGACGTTGATTTCTAATCCCATTTGGTTGTTTGCACTATATGCATTGATTTTAGTGTAGATGTTGATTTCTAATCTTATTTGATTGTTGGCACTAGATGCATTGATTTCAGTGTAGATGTTGATTTCTGATTTGATGCAACTAGATGTATGATGTACATTAATTTCAAAGTAATTAAATTAATAGTTTGCATTGATTTCAATGTAAGTAAATCTATGCCCCCTCCATCTATATATATATCTCCCATTGACTCTCCCTTATCTCTCTATCTCACCCCCCAAACATACACACTCTCTCCATATCTCCATATCTATCTATCTCTCTATCCCTCCCTTTTCCACTCCCTCTATCTTTCTTCCCCTTCTCTCTCTCTAACACCTCTCTCCATATATATATCTCCTCCTCCCTCCCTATCTTTGCCTCTCTCTTCTTCCCTCTCTACTCCCTCCATCTATATCTCTATTTCACCCCCAAAACATACACACACTCTCTTAGTGTAAGCACATAAACATTATCCATGAGGTGAATTAAATTATGTGTTACAGTAATTCAACCATAAATACAATACTTGAATTTTCATCCTAAATAACATCTCACACTAACGTCTAACATCTAACATCTCACACCTAACGCTCACATCTCACACATAATGCTCACATAACGCTCACACATCCACTGAATTTTCATCCTAAATATCATCTCAAAATTAACATCTCATACTAACGTCTAACATCTAGCATATCACACCTAATGCTCACATCTCACATCTCACACATAATGCTCACATAATGCTCACACATCCACCCTATATTGGGCACCTCTTGGCACAATAAAATTTACCCTTTTCCATTTATAATTGAACCCACATGTAAATGTTTACAAACATTTACACCAGTACAACATCACTTCCATACTTAACAAAATTATAATATTAAAAAATAAATAAATAAATTAAAAATCACTAAAAATCTTCACTTTCAAAATCCAACTAATCCATGGAACTCAATTGGCTCATGAATTTTAAGAAATCATCTCAATTTTCACAAAGTGGGAAAGCAATTAAGTACCCCTACTAAGACTAAACAATATCAACTTAAACGAAGTTTCCCAACTTTTAAAAACCTCTACCATTCTCAAAATCCAAACATGTAATATCTCCTTATGTATTGCCATTGTGAAAACCTATACACCCTATGAGAAACAATAATATCCTAATAAACTTATAAAGCACCCATTAATAAAAAACCTCCCAAATGTTTGGAAAAATGTGTAATTGTTAATTTGTTTTCATTTATTCATTTAAATACATAACATTACATAATATAAGTGTAATCTACATCTAAAGAAATTATTTGATGAAATCAAAGGTGAGTTCTTTGCTCTCATTTCAATGTAATTCGTCGAAGACCTTCAGCCTCTGTTCCAACACCTTCCTACCAAACAAACAAAACCATCCCACGTAAAATTAATAATAATGTCAAAATCGTCACAAATACATCACACATACAAGTAAAACAAGAGGTATGTAATTGAAAAAACACCTCATTCGTTCCATGTCCGAATGCTTTCTAATAATCATTTCTTTGTTTTCTTCGCCCATTTTGAAAAGATAAGGCATGGCATTCTTTAACGGCCCAAATGGAAGAAATTTTCTCACATTGCCTGACTCAAACCCAATGAAAGGCTGTCGACCATGCCCTTCAATTGACCAAACTACAACCCACATTCCCTCTTTGCGATACCCAATTCTTCAGCGTTTGCAATGACCATTTTTGCTGATTGCAAACCATTCAATCAATCAATTCCAAATTTATCATTAAAATTATAATAATAAAGTGCTGAGAGTAAGCTAATTACTAGATTCGAAATTGTGTGTAGTGAGTAGGAGTGACGCTTCACCCTTGGCAACCTACACCAGCAACAATGAAACATAGGCATTATAAGACTCGTGTGTTTCCTTTATCAAAGAATGTAATGGAGAAGCCACAGACAATGACTTGGCCACCCCATTTTATTCTTTCATATACACACCACGTACAAGTTTACACCTAATGTAATGCCCCGTTTCTAAGCCTCCTCTGATGCTGCAATTATTCGGGGCAACAAATATTTCAAATAATCTTGTACAGTCCAAGATACAACTGGCTTCCCATGTGTTCGGTTGAATTGAGAAAATGCTCTGAAAACCAAGTAATAAATAGCGGGTTGTACAATTGTGCTTTCTGTATCTACCAGTAAGGGAAGCGAGGCGGCTTTGCAAGCTCAGCGTAGTCGAAACAGTCTCTGCTCTGCTAAATTTAAGTCTTTTTCCTAATTAATGTCTAGTTTTGGAAGAGTTTCTTCCTTCCACAATGGATTGAATTCAGGATATCTGTGCTACAATCTTAGCAAATGACTAACTCTTTCCTGGTACATAAATGTATAGTAGCAACAAATATTTACTAAAGAAATTAGTAATTCACTCTTCACCCTCATCCTCATCGCCCTTGGAAGAATCTGCTCCGACCTCTTCATAGTCCTTCTTCAGAGCAACCCAAGTCCTCACGACCTCTGCTCTAAAAATTTCGCCTCCTCGCTCGATGATCCCTACACTCTTCATCATCGCTGTGCAATCCTCATATTCTTCTCTCTCACATTTCACGCACGCGTACGCTGAAATAACAGATGTATATCCGAAAAACAAATGGCATTAATGTAAGAAATTTGGGGAAAATTATGCGAATACGCCTACACGAAAGCAGAGCAGGAAGAAATAGAAACCAACGATACAAAAATGCATCGTTTAGAATGTCAACGATACGAAAATCTAACCAGATAATGAGAACCTACAAAAGAAATGGATTACTTTGAAGTACTTTTGAAGTACGTTTGGACAACCAAATTGATTCTGGTATATAGAAACTGGGCTGAGATGAATGTTGGTCCTATCATCTTGTAATGAGAGTGTAGATTGGGAAGAGAAATTGGTAGAGGTTAGAGAGTTAGTTAGGTAGTTAGCTTAAATGAAAAAGCATGTAGATGAATGGCCTAAAACATTTCAATTGTCTAACATTTGATTTGATGGTGCAGACACGTACACCATGGCAGCTTGGAGAGTTGTTTTCAAAATAGAACACCTTACAACATAATTAATTACTTTTCAAATTAAATTAATACAATTAATTTTAAAATTATTCTATAATATATATATATATATATATATATATATATATATATAATTAATTAATTAATTAATTTATTTGAAAATATTCACCAAATACATACTACATAGAAAAATTACTTTTCTCTTTAGTTTTATTAGTGTGTATATATTTATTGATTGTAAATCTAATAATCTTAATGTGAAAATGAGTGCATAAGAGTTAGGAGTATTTATGCGTAATAAAAAAGTGAAAAGAAAAAAAAGGAGTATTATGCGAGAATAAAGTGAAAAGAAAAATAAGTTATATATATAATATATATATATATATATATATATATATATATATATAATTTGAAAATATTCCACCAAATACATAGAAAAATCACTTTTCTCCTAGTTTTATTAGTGTGTATATATTTATGTTGGTAAATCTAATAATCTTAATGTAAAAATGGAGTGCATGGAGTATTATGCAGAATAAAAAGTGAAAAGAAAAATATGTCACCACCCACTTGAAATAAAAAGAAAGTTTAAAAAACTAAGATTCACCAAATTTGTATTTTTTAGGATCTCTAGACAATCTCCAATCCTAAAAATGATATTTGATAGCATATAATTTCAAATGAAAACCCCTTAAAAAAAATGCATATTAAGCTCTATAACTTTAATCTAGACTTTCCAATCTAATATTATATCAAAACATACTAAACTCAATAGCTTAAATCTTAGCCCACGATGATAATAAAATATTAAGTTCAATTGAAGAATGTATAATCTAGACTTTCCCAGCTAATATTATATCAAAACACACTAAACTCAATACCTTGAAGAATGTATCTTAAACAAGGAGAATTTCAACTGATGGCCCTTATGCACAAAAAGTGAGAGCTCTACAAGCTCTACAATTTAAATTGTTTAGACTGTTGGGGTTAGAGGAACAATAGACTGCAATTCAATGCAAGCTCTACAATTTATTTTTTAGACTGTTGGGGTTAGAGGAACAATAGACTACAATTCAATGCTTTTAGATGCACAAAACTACTCAAGTTGTTGTCAAACATATCCTCTGATGCTTACCAAGAATACAAGAATACAACCATGTCTGCTTACCAAGAATACAAGAATACAACCATGTCTGCTTACCAAGAATACAGCCCTGTCAGCACTTGCTGTTGATCTGCTACGATCTTTGCAATTCTATGCTTTTACATGCACAAAACTACTCAAGTTGTTGTCAAACATATCCTCTAGATGCTTACCAAGAATACAGCCCTGTCAGCACTTGTTGTTGATCTGATACGATCTTTGCCTCTGCCCTGGCTTCTGCCTTTGAATCTCGGTAATCTGTGTGTTTTCAATTGGTTAGTTAGCACAGCCTATGCTTTTTTACTCTGTTGTTTTCAGATCCATGCCATGTTATTCATGTTATTCACATTTCACAGTACATGCACTATTGCGAAAGAAAGTATTGAAGCTGCAAAAAGTGTAAAGAAAATGTTTGTTTCAGATCAGATATTAAAGAGAATGGAATCCAAAGTCATGTTCCTGGACAAATATGTGGGCCATGCATCCTATCTGTTACATTTGTTCACAACACGTGAATCTGATTGGTAATCATCCATGGTGGTGTGATCTCCATGTTTTACCCTTTTGTAATCCATGTTTTTTTTAAGGTGTTTTTTGAATCTATGGAATTGAAAAGAAAATTATCACTGTCAACTGCACTATTTGATCTCCTAATTCACAATACAATATAAATTAGAAAATAGCTCACAAGATTGGCAGCGCTCTGCACTGTTCTCAAGGATAAACTGAAAAGAGAATAGACCCTTGCTCGCAGCGACTTTCTATTAGTGCGGAGTTTTACTACTAAAAAAAAGGAATACAATCATGACAGGTGCATTTGGGGGAGCTGCGGATTCATGTAGTGAATTGAAGTGTTTTTCCAATGTTAACATCTCTATTTAGATGTATAGCAGCCGTACCCTAGTTATCATTGAACTATAAGCCAATGGACTGGTGAATGGAAGTGTTGTGCTAAAAATTTAAGATGTTAAATGGTAGTGTTGTGCCAAACAGGTAACATGTTGAAAAATATTTTCATAATTCAAACATCGAAATTCATAAACTGAAATCCACTTTCGAAATGGCTTAATTTGTTTTCTTGGTTAAATGTTGACATTTGTATATACAGGAAGAACAAAAAAGGTATTTGAATTTTGGATCAAAGGATTTGAAGGATCCCCAAGTGTTGATGAATGTTTCAAGTAATGCAAAACCTTTTACACATGGATATGGATTGAAGTAGTCATCATTGCTCCTTGTCATCAATCCAAGCCAGTACAAGTCAATAAAATTTGAGGAACTCGATCTTGAATTTTCCTAAATCCATAAAACATGAAATTAGTAAGATAAGATATAATAAGATAAGATATTTTATCAACGTCCAACAACTGAAGACTGATAGGTCAAAGGGACTGCTAAGTACGATAGTGTGGAATACAAAGTGGGAATAGAGACAACTTCTGTGAAAGCATATAAAAGCAGCTGTAAACAATACTAGATAAGATCTATAGTGTAAGACCATAAACAAAATGATGAAATTCTATTTAGAAACAAAAAAAACAAACTTGAAATTTTGAAAAGAATAAACAGTAAACCTTGTTGGGCTACTTTTGTGGGTTGACTCTCCAATTGTGATCCAAACCTAGCATTCACAGGCTGCTATATAAAATGTAAGTGGCTCTCGTAAGTACAAACTGAAAATGAAGTGAATATTCAAAAGAACAAAATGACAATATGGCCATTACAGAGAACATTTAAAATATAAGGCAGTCATAATGCTAGCATAGCATACCTCAGGATTAAGAAGCCTTGGTGGAGCCTGGGCATTTCTGGTGCCTTGGCCTTTCTCTTTGAGGCACTCGGTAACAAGGTTCTGTAACTCCAATGAAGTATCATCATCATATGCTTTAAAGGTTTCATACTAGTGATTGTAAACTTGCTTCTACACCGTTTCAATTTGGAGCTGTGCTAACTGCTGAGTACAGGTGTTAGGGATGGAACTCTTGGGAATTCAGGAAACATGGATTGTCACAGAAGCAGGAAATTTCATAGTTCCACATTTGACGTATATGTGACCGGTAACGATAACGGAGAAGGAAAGGGAAATTACTTTGAAACCGTTTAGAGTACAGGAAATGCCGGAAGATATATTGCTCAATAGACTGTATCAAATGCCATTGTTAAGTCAATTACCTGAATGGTTAGCAAAGGATATTAATCAAGACACTTTCTCGCTCCACCTGAGGAAACGTAGCTATTAGATCCAGAGGCAACCTAAATCTCACTGTCATTCAATTCAATGAAATGAAAATAAGAGACAATGAAACTACTTTGTTTAAATGTGTCATTCTCATCTCAATGTAGAAATAAAGTAAACCTCTATAATTGCTAGTAGGCACGTGCAGAACTGAGGCGTGGGATTAAACAGTGCAGATGCAGCATTTGGGACTTATATGGAGCCATATTTTCGCTGGTTTTTAGAGGACTGAATACTCAAGAAAAGGACCCCATTTCGAGTTTCAGAGGCCTAGAAGGCAGGGACTCCATTTCTAATTTTAGAGGCCTAGATATGTAGTTTAATGAGTTAGTTTCAGAAAGTGGCATACATCTTTGCATCCGAGCAGCTTCAACGAGAGCCACGGCTTAAATTACTAAAATATTATTAAAAATCAGCTCATCTGGACATTGTAAATGAAAAAATTTATTTGAAAAATCAAAATTCTAAATTAAATGACATGTGGAACCCACATGCTCCATTCTCCTAAACAACCATGCAAGACATGCAGGACGCCACGCTATGCTAGCTGGGCAAGTAAACAACCTCATATTGCAGAAAATGGAAGAGCACAAGAAATTTGATATAGACACATTACATTTCTGGAATTTGTTTGTATTTACTTTGTTGCAGTCATGAATTCTCTGCAGAGCTGTTGTAGCTCTCCTTCATACAAGCGAATCAGAGAGGACAGTTCAGGGCATGAGCGTGGGAAGCAAACATTCAAGGCATGAGTCATCGTGGGAAGCAAACATGGAGTCTGCTCATGCTTTTGGTCTCTGCAATGGTTTTATGAGACCTTTTTCCAGCGTGTTTCCAGTTATAATGGGGGCTTCCTGGTGAAAACTGAGATCTTGGAGCAAGGGAAACGTTAGTTAAAAGTGATGCTCTCGTGCTGGTTGTGTTGGTTTTTCTTGCTAGTTATTATTCCCACTAGTGATGCCCGTATGCTCGCGATGCTTGTTAATGGGGTCTCTTTCCGTATGGAGAAGCTATTTTGTTATTCAAGTAGTGCTTAACCAGTAGTGAAGGGTGTGCAGGGTCTGCATCCCGTCGAAAGCATCTCCTCTACATGAGCTTCGGGTAACCAGATATGAACTGGTACCATAGACACTTTGACGGGGAAAGGAGCGGAAGAAGAAATCCATGGAAATATTTGGCGCCTCTCACTGGATATCCTCACAAACCGAGCAAAAGCAAAAGGGCCAAGCGCCGCCGCAGCAAGGTAAGTTACTCTCCGCTCATAAATTTATTAAAAATAATTGTGCTTCTACACTGCACATAGATTGATTGTGGCCTTTTTTAATTGGATGTCTTTAGGAGTGGCGGTAAAGATGCCCATCCATGCAGCCATGCCCTGCTGTTGCGGAACTGCAAATATGCCAAGCCATGGCTCGTGCTTGGTTTGCTTCTCTGACCTACTGCTGCGGAACTGCCTATTGCCTACTTCATATTCCATCCTCCGTATACATCAATCCAAGCCAGTACAACACTGATAGGAGGCCTTTGAGCAGCAACCTCACTGGTGCAGTCCAATGCAATGTGTGCTAAATTAGAAGCCTCCTCTTTTGAGTACTTCTTCCCAAGAGTTATATCAATGAATTCATCCGGCCTTCCAGATTTTACAAGAGGCCTTATTGAAGAAACATTTATCCTTGCTTCTCCAGTGATAAGTTGGAGTAGTATGATTCCAAAAGAATACACATCACTTTTCTCTGTAAGACGACCAACTGTGGTGTATTTTGGAGCCAAATATCCCATGCCTGCAGAACTAAAGAGGATTTAAGTGTTGATCAAGAAGAATTTGCTCAGCTGAGATGTTTTGATGCACAACAAATTTGCCTATTCCTTCATGCAGATACTCAATGCCTGCACAGATTGATAGCAGATCAACAAAACCAAACAGCGAGTAACTATCAACATAAATAAACAACAGGCTTAAAATATACCATACCAATGATATATCTCATTTAGACGTTATTTTATCAAAAGATATTCGTTTCGTGGAGAATTCAGATTAGAAATGCAGAGACAAGAGACAAGTGGAGTGGAGTACTGCATGCACCCAAACATCTGTGACTTATTTGTAAACCCAAACATGTGTATTGACTTATTTGTAAACCCGTGACACTCTTGCAAACACAAAAAAATATATCGTCTTAAAACTAAACATAAAATGCTTATGAACTAATGTTAGTATTAGTTACATGAAATTAAAAATTGGTTTGCCAATTCACATTTAGCCTAAGTTTCCATGCATCTTTCCTCGAGATGAGGCCAAATAATATGTCTAAATTGTCTATTGGTTGGAATTACGGTGGACTAAAGCTCATACGTTGAGCAAAAGGTGGTGCAGAGACTAAAATAAAAACTTTGCTTAACTTATGTGTTGAGAGGAATAATAAGTGAATACACTAATGTTAACATCTGCGTACCGATTACAATAGCACCTTGCATGCGCGGTGAGCGGGGACTAATAAGATTGTGAACTCGGTACCTTGTAGAATGTATCTTAAATAAGATTGTGAGAAAAAGGGAGGAATAAGAGACATGGATCACCCCATTTACCAATAGAAATTTTATCTAAACCAAGGCATTTAAATACAGCCACTCAAACTAATTACCTTCCTTTCACAAATTCATTTTATGTGCTTCAACTTTTCAATCCCTCATTCTTAATAATTTATAGGTCATTTATTGTGAATCTTTAATACATTTCTACAATAAGATTCTTAAGAATATAATTTATTAAGACAATAGCATTCCACAAAGTGAACTAAATAATATTTAAAGGTTATTGGAATATTAGAACAAGTTAAAGTATTGGTGAATGATTTTTTCCCAAAGCTTGTTTGATTTCAAAGCGGGGGCCATTCTAAGCAATTTCCATGACCATATCGAAAACCTTTGTCACTTCACCTCAAATTAAACTTCAAATTTTGTTTCAATTTGTAATCTTTGAAAAAAAGCATGGAGGTGGTGGTAAAAAACACAACCCCCCCATTTTTGACTTGTTCACTTCAAATAATGGAGACCCTTTCTATAAAATTTTGGCTAAGCACCTTTTAAGATTTTATTTAGCTGATTATCCTACGCTTTTGTTAATTTTTCATTTTCTTTGGATTCTTGTTTTGATTGCTTTGTTAGAATCGATTTTTTATAAGCCTCCCATTGACGCTTGTTTCGCCTCATTTGGTCAACTGGTTTGAAAATGGCACTCCTTTGAAGTCCCATCATTTATCTAGTCTAGGTTAAAAATGTTATTTTTATTCTTTTTATTTATTTTCGGAGTGGCTGTAGTTTAGAAAATTTCATAACTAAACTAAACATCATCAAAATAAAACCAAAATAAAAAAATAAAAAACTGATATTTAACATTAAATTTTAAATATTAATTAAATTAATTATTATAATAAAATATAATTAATTTAATTAAAATTAAAACTTAATATTAAAAAATATATATATAAAAAATAAATTTACATCGCATATCGCGATATCGCAATATCGCAATATCGGAACACATCGCAACTTTTATATAATGCACATTTGACAAACTGCGATATTGCGATAAGGCAATATGCGATGTGTTAAAAAGTTTTAATATAAAGTTTTTGTTTTTCCCTTATGCCTCCCGTACCTCCACCTCACTCACCCTCACGTCACCCTCACCTCATCCTCCACTCACCTTATCCCTCCACAAACATATGGCATAAGACATGTTTTAATATTTGAATGATACGTATGGGTGGAGTGTAGGTTAGTTTAATATTAATGATAGTGGAGAGTAGGTTAGTTTAATATTAATGGTAGTGGAGTGTAGATAGGTTAGTTTATTGTTTTTAATAGTTTAAAATATTTATATTATATTAATTAAATTAATTAATATATAATATTCAATTAATTAAATTAATTAATATATAATATTTAATTAATTTAATTAAAATAAAATTAAAATATTATTTAGATTATTACTAATTATTTATAAATAGTTTAGTATTAATTAGTTTATAAATAATTAATTATATTAATTAATTAGATTAATTTGTTAATTATATTAGTTAATAACAGTTTATGAAATGATTAGTTTAATTCATAATTAACAATTAATTTAGAATTAATTATTAGATGATTAGAATCTAATTTAGGATTAAAATTGTAATTAAAAATTCTGATTTTTAGCCCAGCAAACAGAATTTCCAGATTTATGCCAGTTCTGACTCATCAACTTTGGAGGTTCATAGAATGAGTTTTACTTGGCCAAATGAGGCCCAGGATGGCTCATTGGAAAGAGAAAATCAAGGAGAACATTTCTGAGGAGGTTTCAATAATAGATTTGATCATTTATTGGGTCAAAAATCAGGCAGAAGATCAAGCTCCGAATTTCTAAAAATAAAATCAATTTTCTGAGTTTTGTTTTCTTCATTTTCATTTGCCCAGCCTCTTCTAATTGCAGATTCATGCATCAATATTATCGTTGGTTAATTAAGATCGTTATGAGTATCAATAAGAAGCTCAAATTTCCTTTTTATTTATTTAAATAGAATTTGATTGGATTTGTTTTAAATGTTAGAAATAATATTTGGATTTTATTGTTTCATCTTAATTCATTTTAATTTCTTTTTGCAGGAAAAAACAATAGAAGGGATATTGAGGAAAAAGATTTCAATCAATGAGAAGACTCCAACAATTAAAGATTGGAATTTTTGAGCAATTAAAGTTGAAATGGGCAGATTTTTCTTCAACAAACTCTCTTCTAAAAATACCTTTGGGAGGATTATAAATTGCAGATTGCAAAATGTAAAAGAGGCTGCTCTCCTCTGCAATTCCAGACTTCTAAAAGCATTTCTGTTATAGGAATTTAGAGTTGTAGATGGGGAGGAGAGAAAGTTTCAGATCTGAACATTAATGAGGGTTTATTCTTTATATCTTGAATTATGCATGATGGGCAGAGTTTGCATTTCTGCAGCTTTAGTCTTGAAAGCAGAAATTCAAGTAATGTAAAGTACTGTTAGAGACCAGGATTAGAGAAGCAGATTCAATTAACTGGTATTTTTGGCATTTCTGTATCAAATATCAGTTTCATTTTTATGTTAATAAAATTGTTGTTTCATTTTATTCATGTTTATGCATTTCTGTTAATATGGATAATTTGTCTCAAATTGTTATGTATCTCTATTCTTATGGATTTAACTCTGATTTCTGAGTAACGATTTGCTCAGAAATCTGTCTTACAAAACTGATTTTTTAAATAATAATATGTTGTGAATTTCTTCCACATATTATTGTTTAATTATTAACTTGATTGATTTGATAATCAATATCATTTTTGTGAATTTCTTCCGGAGTGTTGTTGATTTATTATTTCAGTCAAATGGTCTCAATAGAATATGTTTTGGTACTCACAAATGTGAGCTAAATTGAATTTCTTCGTTGGTTTGACATTAATTAAAAGCCAGACATATTTTAATCCTCATTATTTAATTATCTTGCTCTTAGTTGGGTTAGATTTTCATCTACCTAATTGAGATAGGATTTAGATTAGTTTCTTTTGCTTGCATTATAGAATAAGTTTGCATTTAGATTAATTTCTACATTCTTTTAAGTCCTCTTCTCGAAGAGGCAAAATCTTAGTTGTGGTTTGGCTGAACCCAAATCAGCTTAAGGGTCATTTTCTTGCTTGATCAGCAAGAAGAATTGATCTGATATCCCTGTCTATTGGTAGTTAAGGACACATCATAAACCAATAGCGATAAGGAAAAGGTAATTGGACCTAGTTAAACCAGTCGGAGCCACTATCATAAACGAAAAAGGAGTTGAATTAAGGTCCGGACCGGGTGGTTATCCCCCAATGTTGTAGCAGCGATTTTCGAGGCTTCAACATTTTTGGCGCTAGAAGGAGGGCCTGAAACTTGTTGTCTGTTGAAGTCTTTTCAATTTTAACATTTTATTTAATCACGATGGCTCCTTTTAAACTTCCAATTTGGAGTTGTATCCATGGACGTGCATCTTCCAATACTCCACCCGAAGTGGTAAGACTTTTGTCTCAGGTAAAGTTTAATGGTGAGAGAAATTCTTCTGCTTTTAATCATGTCCTTCAATTTATTCAAAATGTTTCAAATTATGATTTTCAAGGAATTGATGAAGACATTTTATGCAGAATTTTTACTCTCACATTTGCGGCAAAAGCCAGAAACTGGTGTAGAACTCTTCCGGTTGCCTCAATTCACAGCTGGGATCAATTTGTTACAATTTTTGTTTGTAAATTTGACCGCTATGATTATGATCAGGTATGTGATGAAATTGAATATCTACGAAATGAAAATGAGTCTGTTAGAGATTTTAATATTCGATTTCATTTGAATTGTTTAAAATTTAATGTCAAAGATGAATCTATGAAAGAAGAATCACTAGATTGGTTTGAACATAATTATTCTCTTCCTCCTATTCCCGATCCATATAAAATTAGTTCAAGCTTTGTTCCATCCCCTTCCAATATAAATGAGAATTCCAATATGGATGTGCAAATAAATTGTGATGAAGAGGTTTCACAAAGTTTGGAAAATATTTCTAATAAAATGCAAGAAGACAACAACAACAATTTTGAAGAAAGACCTGCATTGGAATCTGAAAGTTTCTCTGCATTAAATTCAGAAAATCAGATTGAAAATCAGCAAGTGCAAGCAACAATCAAAGTAAATAATAACATGCAAACTGCTGTACAAATTTCTGAATCTTTTCATGATGAGCAAATGCTGAAATCAGAGCAGCAAAGTAATCTTCTTCAAAAAAGCATGAGTACGCAAAGGAATGATTTAGAATCTGAAATTTACAATGAGCATAATGTACAAGAATTCTCAAACAGAAACATTTTTAAATGCATTATTTCAGATTCACATTTTTCCCTTTATCCTGATATTTTTAATGATGGTAATTTTTCCCCTGTTGGTGTTAATGATATTTCAGAAAATACAGAGGCTGATCTAAATGAATTACCATTAAATTTTTATCAAGATAGAGAAACAATTAATGATCATTCTTTTGCTATTAATGAACATGAAATTCTTGTTCCTCCGTGTTTTGATATACTGGATGAGATTGAAGGGAAATCTAGAGAATCTTGTGAAGTCATTTATGATAATTACTCTGACATTGAAGATGTTGATTTTTCTCGAGAAAATCATCATCAAAAATTTCAAATAACATCTGAGAATGAGGAACATTTCAATTTAGAAATTATTCCAACTAATCCTCATTCTAAAGCAGATAATCATCTTCATGATTTCACTATTCGAGAAAATATTCCAATTTATGATTCATATCATGATCAAGCTTTCATTCCTGTTCATAATCATAAATCTCTTTCTAATTCACAAGTTGGAATTCGAAATTACTCAAATTCCATAATTCTAGCCAATCCTTGTGAAAAAGAAATTATTTCAAAACAATCTCAATTGTGTTGTAACATTAGTTGTAACAATAGTGATTTCATTTTATTTTTGTTTCCTCAATTATTTTGTATTAAATCAGATTTATTTTCAGATTTTATTTTTCAGATTTTTGATACATTACGCTGGCATATTGAGCACTTTATTATAAAACATTCAATTGATACATTGCCCTGTTGGAAAATTGAAGTTTTATATTATAATCAAAAGCATCAAAAGCTATTTCAATTTCAATTTCAATCGATGTTGATATCTTATCAAAAGCTTCTATCTTCTCAAAGGAAATATCAACAAGAGAATGTATTTTTAGAAATCTGCCAGCAATCCAATTTAATTAATAATTTTCCATTTCATTTGAAAGATTTCCATCCATTTTTCATTAATTCATTTGAAAAATATTTGGAAAGTTTTCCTTCATGGAAGATTGTCAATAGCTTAACATTTATACATAACACTAACAGTTTCTTCCAGGCCTTTGAATCTAAAAGCTCATATCCACGATCTGGCCTTTCATCTCCTCTTTTGAACATTTCCCAATTTTTAATAGAAATCCATCCAGATTTCTATGATCCAATTGGTATTCAATTGGAAAGAAAACTTCATGAGAAGGAGATTTTAGATAATCTTTTAACAATAGTTGTACATTCTGATTTCAGGTTTAATTTTCTTAGTTCAATTATATTTGTATTTTTATTACTAACATTTGAATTGTACATACATGCAGGGATTAAAATGAGAAAATGGTTACACTGGAAATATGACTATACCTAGTCATTTTTTCAAGTATATGGTTAGAATAGGAGTAGAGTTAATGTAGTTAATTTATTTTTAATAGTTTTGTAGATTAAAAATAAAACAAAGCAATCAGCCATTTTCATACATGTTCAGTGAAAACATTTTCTCCCAATCAGAAAATTTTAATTCTTGCTTTCCTTTTTTAATTTTCTTACAGTAATACCTCTACTCTGTCTATTTTGGATAATGTCTTGATTAAATTCAATTGAGGTTGCACTTGGAATCTATCCCATGAAATGTATGACTGTATATGATAAGCTTAACTCTAATTCAATCACTATTAGTCAGTCTAACCTTTCGTGGTAATCATATGAAGTTCATATTATCTTCCTCGAAATTTGCTAAGCTGACCTTAAGAATGCCCATTTTGCTGTGTGCACACATTTAAATCTGTTTTGACATTTTTCCACAATTAGTGGCTTTATCACATTCGAACCTTTAGTTTATTATCTGATGTTGTAATACACATCATATTTATTTACTAAAGGCATTATTGAACAGTCACTATAACAATACAGATTTTTCTCAAGTTAATTCAGAATGAGCAGAGGTAATAAATTGTTGTTGCAATTCAAAAGGGAAGCATAGTTTCAGATTTATTTCTGGTGAATTTTATGGATTTCAGATTTCCTGAACATGAATAAGCAGATTTTATTTAGGCTGATTGCTCACCCTGACTTAGAATAAATGATGAGATGATTTTGAACAAAGTCAGAATTTTGATAAATCGAAGGAATAATTTGAAGATTCATGAGGTAAAATCTACAGACAATTTCCTTCCAGGTACGCATTCACATGTTCTTTCTCATCTATTATTAGTTTCTCTTTTCCTTAGTTTATTTTTATTTTTGTTTTGTTTTATTTGCAGGATTTCATTTGTTTTCAAAATTGGAAGTAAGCAGCAAACCCATTTCAAATTGGCAACAGGTTCAGGGAAATTTTATTTAAGATTCATTAGAATTTGAGCATTCTTTAACTTTGTTTTTATTCATTTGGGAAACCCAATCGAAATTAAAAAAAACAATATCATAAGATTTCATTGGAAGTAGCTTTTAGCATTTTTGATAACAAATTGTTCATAAAAGATCTCCGATGTATTACCTCGCTCATATGTCATATCGCATTTCGCATATCAGAGGTTTGCGGTTAAGTATACTTCCATTATCGTGAATTGCCTTTACCAATATTGCGACGACCACATAATTATGGACCCGATATGAAATTCAAATCAAGTTTATAAAATATCGCGTCCATTCAATTGAAAATAATTGTAGGAGCATAACTTTAAAAGGGTCAATATCTCAGATCCGATATGTTATTAAATTTTCATCATAAAGTTATCGGGACCACTCTTCATCGCATATCGGCGTATCGAGAATTGTTATGTCATGTGCTTAAGTTTTTCGATCACGATCGCCAGTTAACCACGCCATTCATCACATATCGGCATCGCAAGAATCATATTGTATTACATCGGGTACCAAAACATTCACCAATCGCCGATTAGCATCGCCAATTAGAAATCGCCGATATCGCAAATCGCCGATATCGCATTTTTATTTATGCTCACATCACAATTCAGAATCTGCGATGTGCGATGTGCGATATGGGAAGCACAATGTCAATATTCCACGATCCCCAATATAATATTTCTTAAATGATGCGATCGCTCCATCTTATCGCACATCTTCTCATTGGATGTTTTCATATCGGCAATTTTCCATTTGCAATCTCTGATGTGATAGCTTCCAATGCATGCCTCTGAGCCATTAACATTTAATCGATATATGGCATAGCAACAAAGGTGAAGTCTTGCAAATTAAACTCGAAGCATGGTGAAGAAACATGTGATGCGAATCATCCAATACGGTGATGTGTTATTTTAAAAGAAAGCTTGGGTAATCACTATGGTAAGAAAGCAGCTGATGATAAATTTGCGGCTTATTCAAATCATTCCGATTTCTCATATATTTCAGTTTTAAATATATAATTCCATAATTAAAAAAGAAATTCAGGACCTCTCTATATTCACATTTAAATTTTATTATCTTAGATGTGGTCTTGATTCTGGACAATTTATAAAATCATGGAGTTTATATGAAACTTATAATATTTTGAGAAACAGTCATTATTGCAAATTTTCATTCTCATTTCTGATGCATTTGTTTTCCCTCGAACATTAAGCATTCCATTTTTTACATGTTATTGCTTGCTTTAGTTTAGATAAAATAAATAATGATTTTGGGTTATAGGATTTTGGTTAAGTTTGACTTCTTCATGTTTTTAATGTTAATTAAAATAAGAAGTCAGCTAGTTTGGAGAAACTTATACCTTTCAGGTAAGATCAAAAGCAATTATCCAATGGTAAGATTCATGTACCCACTTTCATTAATTTCCATTTCGTTACTTTAGTTTCAGTTTTGTTTTTCTGATACATGAATATGTTTTGCAGCTCTTCATAAAAGCTTCCAATCCTCTGCTGGATCATATTTTCGAAGTCCATACTCTTCTCCTGGCTTAATTTCAAGAAGCAGCGATAATCCTCATTGAAACAGCTGCGCTAGGAAGTTTCTGAACCTTTAATCTGTTTCTTTAAGCATTTCTTTTTATTAGAAAATGATTAAGATGATGCTTGGAAACAAAAAGATTGAAATCAGACAGAAATTTTTCATTATGGCCGAATTTTATCATCACTACCATCTAAAAAGCCTAAAACACTTACAACCCTGCAAGGTATGAATTTTTCTAAATCTCGACATAAGAAGGATTGATTACACGATTATTTTCTTTTTCTTCATATTGTTGAGACAATGGTATAACCATTCTTTTTAGAATTTGTATTTCAAAAACTTGGATTTTCCTTCCACTTTTCAATTTCTTCATTTTTGTTTGCTGATTTCTTTTCTCACTTTAGCATAAGAATTCTTTTTCCTTTTGGTTTTCAGTTTTGATTTTGGTGACTTTGCCATGATTTATATGGAAGGCCTTCTTGTTACCTAACTATGGTCAGTATACATGGAGAAAAAATTGTTAATAGTCATCTATTAACTTTTTCTTAAATATCTTAGTAAAGTTTGATTTTCTTATTATAAAGGTAGACATACTTAAGGAAGAGATTACCAATTTAGAGAAGTTGACAAAGTATCATAAAATCTGGAGAAATTTCTTTTTCATCAAAATTGTAATCATTTTGAGATTTCAATATTTTATTAAGATCTTTCAAAGTTCTATTATCAGTCAATAAAAGTTATTTTTAACCAAGTAAAGACACTTTACAGCAAAGCACCTTTTAACTCTAAAATTGTCATTCTTAACTCTTAAGGAGTCAATGATTCTCCCTGTCCCGAAGAGTCTTATTTTTCTAGAGTATAATCGAGAGATATATTTAAACTTAAAAGATAAGACGTCTCATCATGAGCCTGCTTACCATGATCATAGGGGAAAAATAGGCTGACATTACCAACACTGCTAAACAAACCAGGGTAATGGCTTATGATTGCAAACAATTATAAGACAAGGGGTCTCATCACGAGCCAGCTTGTTCAGTCCAATTATAACTAGTGAATGGCATTGTCAACTATCTGGCTACCAAACCAGGACAATGGCTTTTAAGATTTATAATAAAAATAAAAATAAAAAAAGAAACATATATAAATGGATTTATCTCTAGGTCAATAATTCTTAAAGAGATGAGATTCTGAATCATTGGTGATTAAAAGGTAACATTGTCGAAACTATAGATGTTTGCTGGCAATAGTGACTCTACCTGTGACAAATGAGTATATTTTAAAAGCTAAGCTGTAAAGTGACCCCTACTTTATCTCTACAACTAATTAAGGACTGATATAAAGTTTTGAAATATTTTAATTTATGAGGAATTTTAAGAAAAATTACAGTTAGATGATTCTTTCTTTTATTCAAACTAATGAACCTAATCAAGCATTTCAAGCATAATTCTCTTTTCTTTAATTATTTTTACTTGAATTTTAGGAAAATCGCATTCATATCAAACAGAGAGTTGTGGTAAAAACACAACCCCCCCCATTTTTGACTAGTTCACTTCAAATAATGGAGACCCTTTCTATAAAATTTTGGCTAAGCACCTTTTAAGATTTTATTTAGCTGATTATCCTACGCTTTTGTTAATTTTTCATTTTCTTTGGATTCTTGTTTTGATTGCTTTGTTAGAATCGATTTTTTATAACCCTCCCATTGACGATTGTTTCGCCTCATTTGGTTAACTGGTTTGAAAATGGCACTCCTTTGAAGTCCCATCATTTATCTAGTCTGGGTTAAAAATGTTATTTTTATTCTTTTTATTTATTTTCGGAGTGGCTGTAGTTTAGAAAATTTCATAACTAAACTAAACATCATCAAAATAAAACCAAAATAAAAAAATAAAAACTGATATTTAACATTAAATTTTAAACATTAATTAAATTAATTATTATAATAAAATATATTTAATTTAATTAAAATTAAAACTTAATATTAAATATATATATATATATATAATAAAATTTACATCACATATCGCGATATCGCAATATCGGAACACATCGCAACTTTTATATAATGCACATTTGACAAACTGCGATATTGCGATAAGGCAATATGCGAGGTGTTAAAAAGTTTTAATATAAGGTTTTTGTTTTTCCCTTATGCCTCCCGTACCTCCACCTCACTCACCCTCACGTCACCCTCACCTCACCTCACCCTCCACTCACCTTATCCCTCCACAAACATATGGCATAAGACATGTTTTAATATTTGAATGATACGTATGGGTGGAGTGTAGGTTAGTTTAATATTAATGGTAGTGGAGAGTAGGTTAGTTTAATATTAATGGTAGTGGAGTGTAAATAGGTTAGTTTATTGTTTTTAATAGTTTAAAATATTTATATTATATTAATTAAATTAATTAATATATAATATTTAATTAATTTAATTAAAATAAAATTTAAATATTATTTAGATTATTACTAATTATTTATAAATAGTTTAGTATTAATTAGTTTATAAATAAATAATTATATTAATTAATTAGATTAATTTGTTAATTATATTAGTTAATAACAGTTTATGAAATGATTAGTTTAATTCATAATTAATAATTAATTTAGAATTAATTATTAGATGATTAGAATCTAATTTAGGATTAAAATTGTAATTAAAAATTCTGATTTTTAGCCCAGCAAACAGAATATCCAGATTTATGCCAGTTCTGACTCATCAACTTTGGAGGTTCATAGAATGAGTTTTACTTGGCCAAATGAGGCCCAGGACGGCTCATTAGAAAGAGAAAATCAAGGAGAACATTTCTGAGGAGGTTTCAATAACAGATTTGATAATTTATTGGGTCAAAAATTAGGCAGAAGATCAAGATCCGAATTTCTAAAAATAAAATCAATTTTCTGAGTTTTGCTTTCTTCATTTTCATTTGCCCGGCCTCTTCTAATTACAGATTCATGCATCAATATTATCCTTGGTTAATTAAGATCGTTATGAGTATCAATAAGAAGCTCAAATTTCCTTTTTATTTATTTAAATAGAATTTGATTGGATTTGTTTTAAAGTTAGAAATAATCTTTGGATTTTATTGTTGCATCTTAATTCATTTTAATTTCTTTTTGCAGGAAAAAACAATAGAAGGGATATTGAGGAAAAAGATTTCAATCAATGAAAATACTCCAACAATTAAAGATTGGAATTTTTGAGCAATTAAAATTGGATTGGGCAGATTTTTCTTCAACAAACTCTCTTCTAAAAATACTTTTGGAAAGATTATAAATTGCAGATTGCAAAATGTAAAAGGGGCTGCTCTCCTCTGCAATTCCAGACTTCTAAAAGCATTTCTGTTATAGGAATTTAGAGTTGTAGATGGGGAGGAGAGAAAGTTTCAGATCTGAACATTAATGAGGGTTTATTCTTTATATCTTGAATTATGCATGATGGGTAGAGTTTGCATTTCTGTAGCTTTAGTCTTGAAAGCAGAAATTCACGTAATGTAAAGTACTGTTAGAGACCAGGATTAGAGAAGCAGATTCAATTAACTGGTATTTTTGGCATTTCTGTATCAAATATCAGTTTCATTTTTATGTTAATAAAATTGTTGTTTCATTTTATTCATGCTTATGCATTTTTGTTGATATGGATAATTTGTCTCAAATTTTTATGTATCTCTATTCTTATGGATTTAACTCTGATTTCTGAGTAACGATTTGCTCAGAAATCTGTCTTACAAAACTGATTTTTTAAATAATAATATGTTGTGAATTTCTTCCACATATTATTGTTTAATTATTGGCTTGATTGATTTGATAATTAATATCATTTTTGTGAATTTCTTCCGGAGTGTTGTTGATTTATTATTTCAGTCAAATGGTCTCAATAGAATATGTTTTGGTACTCACAAATGTGAGCTAAATTGAATTTCTTCGTTGGTTTGACATTAATTAAAATCTAGACATATTTTAATCCTCATTACTTAATTATCTTGCTCTTAGTTGGGTTAGATTTTCATCTACCTAATTGAGATAGGATTTAGATTAGTTTCTTTTTATTTGCATTATAGAA